>JARQOD010000002.1:522734769-522832764 GCA_033576555.1 Oophaga sylvatica
TGCCTTCCCAAGAACTCATGGTTTAAGATACGCTGATTTAAAGCATACCTGAGATTTTACCATTTGTTTGCATAAATCAACAATATAAAACCTTTATTTTTTTTAAATTGCATTCCCTAGCTCAAGCATATATTCTCCCAATTTAGACCAGGAATTAGAGAGGGGATGTATATATAAAAGAACACAGGAAGCCAAGTGCTTATGGGGCAAGAAGCAGATGATGACACTTGACAGAGAAATTATAATTTTTTTTCATTTCTCTCACTTTATCTGCTGCTCCTGGATTTTTTAAAAGGGTTTTCCCAAAATTGCAAGTTATCCCATATGAATAAGAGAGGGTATCCTTTCTGACGTGCTCCATTCATTTTCAAAGTGACTGAATGCAATAGCTGAGTGTTGCACTTGGTTATCTCTGTCAGTTCCATCTAAAAGTTGGGGCCAAGCACTACTGCTCCATTTAAGACTCCATTCTCAGGACTGCTTGGCGTTACAGCAGTCAAACCCTTAGTAGTAATCAAGTTATCATCTCTCATATAGAGAGGGAATCTGTTATCTTGAGAAACCCACTTGAAATTTACAGCAGCAGAAAATTGGTGGAGAGCAGGACTTGGTAAGAGATGTTGTCTAGGTTCGGACTGCCCCATAGGGGAATAGATGAATATATCTGTGGACCCCTCTGTTTGACCATCTTAAACATGGTCTTGTTGCAGGCACTTCAGAATGAAGCAAACAGTAACAGCCACTGTGCCCAATTCATCAAGACTAGAGATGAGCGAATTTCTTTGGAAATCGTTTGCCAATCTCAAACTCGGCATGAATGTTGCACATTCGGATTCGTGTTTTTGAATTCCCGAGCATTTTTCTCAAAATCGGCAAAATTTGGCCAAAGATCCACAAATGCTTTTGTTAGGACTTTGGTTAGGATAGTGGTGCTGTATGATGAGCGGGGGGACATGTTTGATGAGGGAGGGGGTGGGAGAGGTCAGACTGTATTTTTAAAAAATTAACTTAATGTGTGGAGATTCCAGAAACCAAACACTGCACAGAAACCATCCACAACGTCCAGACACAAGGGCTTCTGTCATAGGCTGCCGAAGTCACATGTCCCTCTTCATATAAAAAGTGGACATGATGTTTTTGTGCCATTTTGTCAGTGTAACAGCACAGAGAGGCTGCTCCTGCTACTGCAAGTAGTCAGTTAGCTAGGCGGTTTATTATCAGCTAGTTCAGCTAGATAGGATCCAGTATCAAATCAGCCTTACATATTTCAGAATCTAAATTCTTTCTGCTAATATTATGGTCCAGACTGCAGGCCACATTTCAGAATCTAAATACTTTCTACTAATAGTGTGGTCCAAACACCAGGCCACATTTCTGAATCTAAATAGTTTGTGCTAATAGTGGGGTCCAAACACCAGGCCACATTTCTGAATCTAAATAGTATGTGCTAATAGTGGGTCCAGCCAACAGTCCACATTTCAGAATCTAAATAGTTTGTGTTAATAGTGTGGTACATCCAGGGAGTCCACATTTCAGAATGTAAATCATTTGTGCTAATAGTGTGGTCCAGCCAGGAGTCCACATTTCAGTATATAAATCTATTGTGCTAATTCTGTGGACCAGCTACACTATTTTAGCAAAAAAATACAGTTTGTTAACCCCTTCATGACCTGTGACACAGCGTATGTGTCATGAAAGGATCGCTTTCCTGCGGGTCGGGTGACCGGGGTCACTGAAAGGTCACCCAACACGCATGCACAAGACCCTTTGTGCTTCACCACAGGGGGTTGGCTTAACCCCTACGTGGCTACGATCGCTCTGATTGGCTGTTAAAAGTGAAACAGTGCTCCCTTTATTCCGAGCCCCGACGTGTGCCCAAACAGTGGTTTACCCCCACATATGGGGTATCAGCTTACTCAGTAAAAATTGCACAACAACTTTGGGGGTCTAATTTCTCCTGTTACTCTTGAAAAAAAAAAATTGGGGACTAAAAAAATTATTTTTGTGGAAAAAAAATAATTTTTTATTTTCACGGCTCTGCGTTATAAACTTCTGTGAAGAACTTGGAGATTCAAAGTGCTGACCACACAACTAGAGGAGTTCCTTGGGGGATCTAGTTTCCAAAATGTGGTTACATGGTGGGGGTTTCTACTGTTTAAGCACATCATGTGCTCTGCAAACGTAACATGACGCCCGCAGACCATTCCATCAAGTCTGCATTTCAAAACATCACTACTTCCCTTCCGAGCCCCGACTTGTGCCCATACAGTAGTTTTCTCCCACATAAGGGGTACCAGTGTACTCAGGACAAACTGTACAACAACTTTTGGGGTCCAATTTCTCCTGTTACCCTTGTGAAAATAAAAAATTGTGGGTTAAAAAAATCAGTTTTTGAGGAAAAAAATGATTTTTTGTTTTTACAGCTCTGCATTATAAACTTCTGTGAAGCACGTGGGGGTTCAAGGTGCTCACCACACATCTGGATAAGTTCCTTGGGGGGTCTAGTTTACAAAATGGGGTCACTTGTGGTTGGTTTCTACTGTTTGGGCACATCAGGGGCTCTGCAAACGTAACAAGATGCCCGCAGACCATGCCATCAAGTCGGCATTTCAAAGCGTCACTACATCCCTTCCGAGCACTGACGTGTGCCCAAACAGTGGTTACCCCCACATATGGGGTACCAGCGTACTCAGGACAAACTGGACAACAACTTTTGGGGTCCAATTTCTCCTGTAACCATTGTGAAAATAAAAAATAGGGGGCTAAAAAAATCATTTTTTGAGAAAAAAAATGATTTTTTATTTTCAAGGCTGTGCGTTATAAACTTCTGTATAGCACCTGGGGGTTCAAAGTGCTCACTGTGCATCTAAATAAGTTCCTTAGGGGGTCTTGTTTCCAAAATGGGGTCATTTGTGGGGGAGCTCCAAAGTTTAGGCACACAGGGGCTCTCCAAACACAACATGGTGTCCGCTAACTATTGGAGCTAATTTTCCATTAAAGTCAAATGGCGCTCCTTCCCTTCTGAGCCCTGCTGTGCACCCAAACAGTGGTTCCCCCCTCATATGGGACACCAGCGTACTCAGGAAAAACTGGACAACTTTTGGTGTCCAATTTATCCTGTTACCCTTGGGAAAATAAAAAAATAGGCTAAAAAATCATTTTGAGAAACAAAAATGATTTATTTTCACTGCTCTGCGTTTATAAACTTCTGTGAAGCACTTGGGGTTCAAAGTGCTCACTACACATCTATATAAGCTCCTTGGGGGGTCTAGTTTCCAAAATGGGGTCACTTGTGGGGGGTTCTTACTGTTTAGGCACATCAGGGGCTCTGCAAACGCAACATGACGCCCGCAGAACATTCCATCAAGTCTGCATTCCTAAATGGCACTCCTTCCCTTCTGAGCTCTCCCATGCGCCAAAACAGTGGTTCCCCCCCACATATGGGGTATTGGTGTACTCAGGACAAATTGCTCAACAACTTTTGTGGTCTAATTTCTCCTCTTACCCTTGTGAAAATAAAAAATAGCGGGCTAAAAAATAATTTTTGAGGAAAAAAATGATTTTTTTATTTTCACTGCTCTACGTTATAAACTTCTGTGAAGCACTTGGGGGTTCAGAGTGCTCACAACACATCTAGATAAGTTCCATAAGAGGTCTAGTTTCCAAAATGGTGTCACATGTGGGTTTTTTCATTGTTTAGGCACACAGGGGCTCTCCAAACGCGTCATGGTGTCCGCTAATGATTGGAGCTAATTTTCCATTCAAAAAGTCAAATGGCGCTCCTTCCCTTCTGAGCCCTGCCATGCGCCCAAACAGTGGTTTATGACCACATATGAGGTATCTGTGTACTCAGGAGAAATTGCCCAACAAATTTTAGGATCCATTTTATCCTGTTGCCCATGCAAAAATGAAAAAATTGATGCTAAAATAAAATTTTTGTTGGAAAAATTAAAATGTCCATTTTTTCCTTCCACGTTGCTTTATGTCCTGTGAAGCACCTGAAGGGTTAATAATCTTCTTGCATGTAGTTTTGAGTAGCTTGAGGGGTGCAGTTTTTATAGTGGTGTCACTTTTTGGTATTTTCTACCATATAGACCCCTCAAAGTGTCTTCAAATGTGAGGTGGTCCCTAAAAAAATGGTTTTGTAAATTTTGCTGTAAAAATGAGAAATCGCTGGTCAACTTTTAACCCTTATAACTTCCTAATAAAAAAAATTTTTGCTTCCAAAATTGTGCTGATGCAAAGAAGACAAGTGGGAAATGTTATTTATTAACTATTTTGTGTCACATAACTCTCTGGTTTAGCAGAATAAAAATTCAAAATTTGAAAATTGCGAAATTTTCAAAATTTTCGCCAAATTTCCATTTTTTTCACAAATGAATGCAAAAATTATCGACCTAAATTTACCACTAACATGAAGCTCAATATGTCACGAAAAAACAATCTCAGAATCGCTAGGATCCGTTGAAGCGTTCCTGAGTTATTACCTCATAAAGGGACACTGGTCAGAATTTCAATAAATGGCAAGGTCATGAAGGGTTAATTTACTGACAGGTGACTGACAGGTGTGGGCCTAGGGTTGTGAAACAGCGGGTTAAAAAGGGGAAGGTTACATCCAACAAGAGTTGGGAAAATGTGAGGTCGTGGTGGAAGGGGGGATAGGCTTGGTGTTCAAGGTGTACGTAGGCAGGTGGTAATGTTACTGAAAGCTCAACTAAACAAACACCAGCTCATCCTGTTACTGGATGGGCTACTCAACTCCTTTTCTTTGTCAGCTGCAAAGCGGTGCTCATCATAGATGAGGGGCAGAAAGAGCATGTGCTCCAGTGGATGGCAAGTGCTGCATTAAGTGGCCTCTCCTCCTCTTCCTCTAACCTTAACATCACACACAGTACAGTCCTCAGAGGTGGCACCCCAATTACCCTTGTTTTCCCATGCGTCACAACTCTCCAACCGCCCAACTGACCCAGAGTACAAATAGTATAACTGCGTAGCATGGATGCATGGGACAGGGCTTGGATCAGCATTCCTAGCTTAAACATTGATCAGTAACATGTGCATGAGTGACAGGTGTAGGCCTGGTGCTCTAAGAGACCTGCCAAATTCAGGCAGCACACATGAAGGAGACCCAACTTGGAGTCCAAACATTTCCAAAAATTAGGGGCAGACACCACTTAAGTGGCATCAATTTCTCCAGAGTAGAAATAGTATAATGGGGCTCTGACCCCCTTCCTCTACAAGCAACCCACCAGATGGAGATACAACTTGGAGTCTCCACATTTCAAACAATTGTTAGTAACATCAGCAGCAATAGCAACAGCAGCCACATAAGCCATGACAAAGGTGTCATAGACTACAATATTGGGAGATCAAGATCAATCCAGCACACTAAAAACTGCACCATTGCCTAGTCTGCCCAGTCTGAAACAGGGGTACAAAAGTCATTGGAGATCCATGACTTGTTTATCTTGATTAAAGTTAGGCTGCCTATGCTTTCAGGGTCCAGCCTATCAGGACATCACTATCAGTGCTGAAGACACGTTCTGACAAAACCTCCTAGGCTTGACAGGTGAGCTCAGGCCACTCTTCCATTTTAGAAGACCAAAATGCAAAAGGGTCCAAAAACTACCTGATGGCATTGATTTTGAGCTTGAGATTCTCCTCCACCATCTACTCCAGTTGTTCACTATGTGTCAGACTTGTACTCTGTTCTGCTGGTGCACAGTTTAGTCTAAAAAATGTGTGAAATTACTCACAGAAATTGCTTCTGCCACTTACACTGCTGCTGCTAATGTTTTTGCATTGAAGATTCAATGTTCCCAGGGTTGGAAGTTTTGACAACACAGCATTTTATCTTAATTAAGCAGACATCTATTTTCAGTAAGTCAGGAGGAATAGACTGTTATCTATATGTCGACTTTTGAATTTATGCGTTAGTTCTTCAGTTGGTCAAGAACAATACACTGTTGTTTTATGAGTCTTAAATGTTGATTTTTTTTTAATGGCTAATGTTTGCCTCTTATATCAGCTCCTACAACTTATTGTCATTTATCAGTGCAAGACTGTGAAGCAGGGTCATTGAACAATGGATGTTTGCTTAATATGTTGATTGACCATTGTGTGGGTCCTGTTACTTGTTGACTTGCAAAACAGAGGAGTAAAAGCTATGCAAATTAATTAAATAGTCAAACAATGCGAGTTAAACACATCACTTCTTTTTCTTGACCTCTGGAAGCTGGTTGAAGAACAACAGTTGTGAGCTATATAAGTGGGATATGCCTCTAACAATATACATCCAGATAGCCAAGAGGTCCAGAGATTCAAAGAAGCAGGGACTCTTTTCAAAAACAACAGCCAGGAACACTCTACAGGATAGCTGCCAGATCGTGGCTCCATCACAAGGGACACAGATTTGATGTTCTAAAGGATGCCAGCATGGGGGACTAGGGCCCCAGCTGAAAGAATACCGGTCTTCTCCATTGACTATCACTGAATCATGGATACGTTTGTGGTAGTCAGGATTTGTACCCACCGGTCCCCTGAGCCCCATGGATACGTTTGGGAAAGCTAAGATTGGAACCCACTGGTCACCTGGCTCTATGGAAATGTTTGGAGAAGCCAGGATATGACCCTCCGGGCACCTGGCCTTGTACCTCAATGGATTGTTAGCTTTCTAAGCTTGTCATTACCTCCTCTCTTTGCATACCACAGGTTGGGGTAGTCAGACCTCTGAAGTTACAGCTGCTCTTATCCCGGCTAGTCAGCAGAAGGGTGAGACTCTGTATGCTTGCACCATCTTGGATATTTTCTTGGGATTGTAATATGTGTCATTTGCCTGTTTTGCCTGTTTTGTGATTCAATAAAGTATTGCC
This sequence comes from Oophaga sylvatica, assembly GCA_033576555.1. Taxonomy (NCBI): domain Eukaryota; kingdom Metazoa; phylum Chordata; class Amphibia; order Anura; family Dendrobatidae; genus Oophaga; species Oophaga sylvatica. The sequence goes on from JARQOD010000002.1 coordinate 522,741,642, forward strand.
ACACTGTTTTACCCTCACCCTGTGTTGCCTGATTAATATTATGCCCACGGTAAAAGGAGAGCGGGTGTTCAGTGGGATCATCCCTGGTCCATGCGGTTTCGGCTAGTGAATTAAAGCACCCACTGACCCCGTGTCTCCACAGAAGTCTATAACTGCAATGTAAACTATAATATTTGCACAGCTCTATAGAGGTGCACCAGTAGGTTCCCAAACCGTATGATATATATAAAAAAACTGGGCACACTCATTTGTGTCAAATGAAATGAATTTAATACGTACACTTGGTCACTAATACAGACGTTTCGGTCAAACCTGACCTTCATCAGTGTACTAGTGAAAGTGTATACCCAGGAATAGAGGTGTAGAGTTACATATCACAATCTCAGTGGTGGTATCGGTGGTTGCGGTTATGATAAGCCTTCTGATTGTTCAGTATGTGGTCTAAGGCCGTGGAGTGGCTATCAGTACCTGGTGTACGGGACGCGGAATCCACCGCATGTCACAGTGTGCCCAGTTTTTTTATATATAACTGCAATGTACACTATGTGCCTCACTGCTGTCTTGGGGAAAACCGCTCTTAAGGCCGGAGTCACACTTAACGTATAAAGATACGGTCCGTTTTTTATGGGCGAGAATTGCATCAATGTTTCATGAACAGTGATCCATATATAAGGCGAGGATGCGATTTCTCACATCGGAATATCCTTGTGTCATCCGTATGACATCCGTATGGCATCCGTATTGCGAGATTTTCTCGCACCCTTGCAAAATGGACATTTAACTGATCCATGGGCTGAAATATTCGTTAAAACATATATATAAATATTATATATATATATATATATATATATATATATGTCAGTGACACACATATATACACCATGTTCCAAATTATTATGCAAATTGGTTTTAAGTGTCATAGTGTTTTTGTTTTTTTTTGTAAATGAAACCCATTGATGGTATTGTGTCTCAGGGTTCTTTGGATCACTGAAATCAATCTCAGATACCTGTGATAATTAGTTTGCCATGTGAACCCAATAAAAGGAAAACTGGATGTTACACACTATTAAGCAGGCCTGAGTTTTCAAGTAACATGGGAAAGAAAAATTATCTATATGCTGCTGAAAAGCATCAAATAGTGCAATGCCTTGGTCAGGGGATGAAAACATTGGATATTTCATAGAATCATAGAATGGTAGAGTTGGAAGGGACCTCCTGGGCCATCTGGTCCAACCCCCTGCTCAAAGCAGGATTCTCTAAATCATCCCAGACAGATGTCTGTCCAGCCTCTGTTTGAAGACTTCCATTGATGGAGAACTTACCACCTCTCGTGGCAGCCTGTTCCACTCATTGATCACCCTAACTGTCAAAAAGTTTTTTCTAATATCTAATTTGTGTCTCCTCCCATTCAGTTTCATCCTATTGCTTCTAGTCTTTCCCTGTGCAAATGAGAATAAAGATGATCCTTCTACAATGTGACAGCCCTTGAGATATTTGTAGACAGCTATTAACCATTCTGTTAGTTGCTGCCCACTGCTCCAGTTTATTTATATCTTTTTGAATCCTCTCTCTATCTTCTCTAGTATTATCTATTATCTATTAGCTACCCCTCCTAGCTTTGTGTCATCAGCAAATTTGATCAGTTTACCCTCAATTCCTTCATCTAAATCATTGATAAAGATGTTGAACAATACAGGGCCCAAAACAGAGCCTTGTGGTACCCCACTTGAGACATTCTTCCAACTGGATGTGCAGCCATTTACGACCACTCTTTGAGTCCGATCACTAAGCCAGTTATGAATCCACCTAACAGTTGCCTTGTCCATTCCATACTTAGTCATTTTTTCAATAAGGATTGTGTGAGATACTTTGTCAAATGCTTTGCTGAAGTCAAGATATACTATATCTACAGCATTTCCCTGATCCACCCAGTCAGTGATTCTGTCACAGAAGTAAATTAAGTTAGTCTGACATGACTTATTAGTTACAAACCCATGCTGACTCTGTTTAATCACTTCATTCTTATGCAAGTACTTACATACATGTTCTTTAATAATTTGTTCAAAGATCTTTCCTGGTATAGAAGTCAGACTCACCGGCCTGTAGTTCCCTGGGTCCACCTTCTTCCCCTTTTTGAAGATAGGAACAACATTTGCTCTTCTCCAGTCTTCTGGGACTTCTCCTGTTCTCCAATAATTTTCAAAGATTATGGACAGTGGTTCAAGAATTTCTTCTGCTATCTCCTTCAGTATTCTGGGTGTAATTCATCTGGACCTGGAGACTTGAATTCATTTAGGTTAGCTAAGTGTTTCCTCACTGTCTTTCTGTTTATAGATATCCTGGATTCTTCTATTCTTTTAATAGGACAGTGAAGATCAGTTGATGTTACATTTCCTTTCTGAGAGAAAACAGATGCAAAAAAGGAATTTAAAAGTTCAGCCTTCTCAACATCCTTTCTTACCATTTCATCATTTTCATCCTGTAAAAATCCTATAGCATCTTTGACTTTTTTTTCACTTTTGACGTATCCACAAAATCCTTTTTTGTTGCTTTTGACATCTCTTGCAAGCCTTAATTCATTGTCAGCTTTAGATAATCTGATTTGTGCCCTGCAGGTTCTGCAGATGGCATTATATTCTTCTTTAGATATGCCTCCCTCTTTCCATTTGATAAACATTTCTTTCTTCCTTTTTAGCATGTGTTTAAGATCTTTGTTCATCCATCCTGGTTTCCTTAAATGCTTCCCATTCTTCCCTCTTTTCGGAATTGTTAACGATTGTGCTTTGAGAATCTGATTTTTCAAGATTTCCCATCCTTCCTGGACATTTTTGTCCTTAAGGATATCCAGCCATTGGATCCCTCCAATTCTCTTTCTGAGTCCCTTAAAATCTGCCTTTCTGAAATCTAACCTTGACGTCTGAGTCTTCATAGGTCTTCCTCCTCTTGTTATCCAAAATTCTAAAATAGCATGGTCACTACCTCCTAGGGTCCCAACCACTCTTACCTCCTCAACCATTTCCTCCCTGTTTATAAGGATTAGATCCAAGGTAGCAGATCCCTTGTTTTCTCCCCTACCTTTTGAAAGATAAAGTTGTCAGCAAGAGAGGATAAGAATTTCCTTGACCTGTTAGTTTTGCCTGAGAGAGATTCCCAACAAATGTCTGGATAGTTGAAATCTCCCATGACCACTATGTCATATTTTTTGGAGAACTTGGCCATTTGATGCATAAAGAGTTCATCCATATCTTCAGCTTGCATAGGTGGCCTGTAGTAAATGCCTACAATGGTGTCCTTTCCATTGTTCTGTCCTTGTATTCTTACCCAAACAGTTTCCACAGAACTCCCAGTCTCTGAAGCGTCAATCTCTGTGCAGATATACGCTTTTCTAACATACAATGCGACACCTCCTCCTCGTTTATCAAGTCTGTTTCTTGCAAATAAGTTGTATCCTTCTAGCCTTGTATTCCAATCATGTGTATCGTCCCACCAAGTCTCAGTGATTCCAATGACATCATAATTCTTCTCCTGCGTTAGTAGTTCCAATTCTCCTTGTTTGTTGCCCATGCTTTGTGCATTTGTATAAAAACAATTTAGTTTGTGATTGGTTTCTCTTCCTCCAATATTTTTATTATTTAGATTGTTTTGTCTTCGTTCTTCCTTTCCACTTCTAATAGCCGAGTTCTCAATAGTATTTGTCAGGTGTATGACTTTTGCAGGCGTTTTGCTTCCCTTCCCATATTGTTCTAGTTTAAAGCTCTCCCGATGAGTGTAGCAAGGCGACTTCCAAATACATGTTTTCTAGTCTTCGTAAGGTGCACCCCATCTCTAGCAAGTAGTCCATCGTATAGGTAATTCACTCCGTGATCAGAAATCCAAATCCTTGCTGACGGCACCATCGACGTAGCCAGTTGTTCACCTGCAGAATCTTATTCCACCTCCTTGTTCCATGGACATCCACTGGGAGGATGGATGAGAAAACTACCTGCGCACCAAGTTCTTTCACTTTCTTGCCTAAGTTTTCAAAGTCACTGCAGATGGTTTCCAAGTCACTTCTTGTGGTGTCATTTGTCCCCACATGTATTAGCAGGAATGGGTAGTCATCTTTAGGTCTGAAGAGTCCTGATATCCTGTCAGACACATCTTTAATTTTTGCACCTGGAAGACAGCACATTTCTCTTGAGGTTATATCCGGTCTGCAGATAGTGGCCTCTGTTCCTCTCAACAGGGAATCGCCCATGACCACAACTCTCCGTTTCTTCTTCACAATATTTTTCTTTCTCCATTCAGGAGGACTCTGAGGGCTTACAAGGTTGCTCTTTGTGGGCAAAGTCTTATCCTGATGTATTCCTTCATCATTCTCTTGTGTGAGAGCCTGGTACTGGTTCCTGAGCAGTAGGGTGCTGACTGCCTCACGATCCTCCTGCTTCTCTGGGTCACATGCTTCCATTCCTCTGTTTCTTCAGGTGCTGTTCGAATTTCTTCTCTTTCTGCACCATGAAGAGATAATTCTGCTCTGTCTAAGAACTCTTCATCTTCCTTAATGATCTTCAATGTAGCTAACCTCTCTTCTAGATTTCGTAACTTTTCCTCCAACATGGACACAAGCTTGCATTTGTGGCATGTGAAATTTGGCTTTACCACTGGTAAATCTGTGAACATGTAGCAAGAAATGCAACTCACCACATGGCTCCTAGCCTCTTCCATGCTCTTATTGTTAAAGAGATATCAAAGCGGTGAAAAAAGTACCAAAATTCGCGCTAGGCACGCGGCTTACCGATATCCTCCTTTCAGCTGCAACAGCCAAAACCCAGTGTTCTTGGAGCTCGCGGAGACTCTTCACTTATCCCAGAATGAACTGGGAATATGCAAATGATCTCCTCAGGACTCCTCCCCTGGTTTACCGATATCCTCCTTTCAGCTGCAACAGCCAAAACCCAGTGTTCTTGGAGCTAGCGGAGACTCTTCACTTATCCCAGAATGAACTGGGAATATGCAAATGATCTCCTCAGGACTCCTCCCCTGGTTTACCGATATCCTCCTTTCAGCTGCAACAGCCAAAATCCCAGTGTTCTTGGAGCTAGCGGAGACTGTTCACTTATCCCAGAATGAACTGGGAATATGCAAATGATCTCCTCAGGACTCCTCCCCTGGTTTACCGATATCCTCCTTTCAGCTGCAAGAGCCAAAATCCAGTGTTCTTGGAGCTCGCGGAGACTCTTCACTTATCGCAGAATGAACTGGGAATATGCAAATGATCTCCTCAGGACTCCTCCCCTGGTTTACCGATATCCTCCTTTCAGCTGCAAGAGCCAAAACCCAGTGTTCTTGGAGCTCGCGGAGACTCTTCACTTATCCAGAATGAACTGGGAATATGCAAATGATCTCCTCAGGACTCCTCCCTGGTTTACCGATATCCTCCTTTCAGCTGCAACGAGCCAAAACCCAGTGTTCTTGGAGCTCGCGGAGACTCTTCACTTATCCCAGAATAAACTGGAATATGCAAATGATCTCCTCAGGACTCCTCCCCTGGTTTACCGATATCCTCCTTTCAGCTGCAACAGCCAAAACCCAGTGTTCTTGGAGCTCGCGGAGACTCTTCACTTATCCCAGAATAAACTGGGAATATGCAAATGATCTCCTCAGGACTCCTCCCGAAAACTTAAGCGTGATCATTGTAGTGCTAAGAGATTTGTGGCTGATTCTGAGCACAGACGTGTTCGTGCTGATAAAGGCAGAATGAGGAAGGTTTCTGCGAGGCAAGTTCATCGAATTAAGAGAGCAGCTGCTAAAAAGCCATTACAAACCAGCAAACAGATATTTGAAGCTGCTGGTGCCTCTGGAGTCCCTCGAACCTCAAGGTGTAGGATCCTTCAAAGGCTTGCTGTGGTGCATAAGCCTACTATTCGGCCACCCCTAAATGGTGCTCACAAGCAGAAATGGTTGCAGTGGGCCCAGACATACATGAAGACTAATTTTCAAACAGTCTTGTTTACTGATGAGTGTCGAGCAACCCTGGATGGTTCAGATGGATGGAGTATTGGATCATTGGTGGATGGCCACAATGTCCCAACAAGGCTGCGACATCAGCAAGGAGGCGGAGGAGTCAAGTTTTGGGCTGGAATCATTGGGAAACAGCTGGTAGGGCCCTTTAAGGTTCCTGAAGGTGTGAAAATGACCTCTGCAAAGTATATAGAGTTTCTGATGTTGCACAGCTTCTGAATCCACACCTTTGCAGTAGAAAACTTCACAGAGCAGGCTTCATGGGATAACAAGCTTTTACTTTTTACAACATGAGGTAAAAGGAAAATGCACAGTCATTTCAGCATTGCATCAGGAAAACAGAAACAAAACGAAAGTGAAACTACAAGTGAAGACTATTTCTTATACAATACATTAAACAGAAGGAAACGTTACACAACATTGCCATCTATTGTCAGGTCAGCATAAAGTCCTCCTTTTACTTATAATAAGTCCTAATCTGTTGCATATGCCAACATCTGACTGACAAATTTCTTCCATGGTATAAAAAGCATAAACGTGCCTTCAGGAGCAAAATCATCTTTATGCATAACAATGCACCATCTCATGCTGCAAAGAATACATCTGAGTCATTGGCTGCTATGGGCATAAAGGAGATAAACTCTTGGTGTGGCCACCATCTTCCCCTGACATCAACCCTATAAAGAACCTTTGGAGTATCATCAAGCAAAAGATCTATGAGGGTGGGAGGCAGTTCACATCAAAACAGCAGCTCAGCGAGGCTATTATGACTCCATGCAAAGAAATACAATCAGAAACTCTCCAAACACTCACAAGTTCAATGGATGCAAGAATTGTGAAGGTGATATCAAAGAAGGGTTCCTATGTTAATCTGTAACTTGGCCTGTTAGGATGTTTTGAAGTTAAATAGCTTTTTTGTTCAGTGAATGTGATTTCCTAATGCTGCAAATTCTGCAAATGAGCATTTTCAGTTCTTTAAAACATATCAAATGTTTAGAAATTCTACTGTGCCTAATAATTTGGAACAGTGCATTTTGAGTTTTTATTTATTTTGGAGATTATGCTGTGATCATTGGGAGGTTTCTTCAATAAAATTCGATGATGACATTTATCAGACTGACTGTCAGTTGCACCGACCACTTTGGAAAATCAGAGAAAAATATAATTTGCATAATAATTTGGAACATGGTGTATAATATATATATATTTATATTTCATAGAGAGATAGCAGAATAGGCAATAATTCAATTGTTTGCTTCTGTAGAATCTCTGCAGGAGCCGACAGGATAGGAGACATGGTTTACATACTGTAAACCATTGCAGAACATTTTGTTTTATATAGGTAAGTGACTACTACTGTTAGTACTATGTGTGTGTAAAATTTGGGAGCTGGAGGTATTTAATAAAAGGATGTATTCTCGCAAAAATTTGCGTGGGCTCCCGCTCAATTTTCTTCGCTAGAGAGGGAAAGCCAGTGACTGAGGGCAGATATTAAGAGCCTAGATAGGGACCATGGTTTTTGCCCCCCCCCCCCCGGCTCAAAACATCTGCCCCCAGCCACCCCAGAAAAGGCGCATCTGTAAGATGAGCCAATTCTGGCACTTAGTCTCTCTCTTCCCACTGCCGTATAGCGGTGGCATATGGGGTAATAAGGGGTTAATGTCACCTTGCTAATGTAAGGTGACATTAGGCCAGGTTAATAATGGAGAGGTGCCAATTAGACATCTATCTATTATTAATCTTACAGTATGAAAGGGATAAAAACACACATACATTAAGAATAAAGTATTTTAATGAAATAATACAACACACAGGTTTTCCATCTTTATTAAGCTACCAATCCATTCAAAGCCCTCATTCTCCTTGAAAAAAGACAAAATAAAAAAGCAACAATATACCCATTACCCATAACTGTTCGCTGTACAGTCAAGTACCACGCCGCAATCCATCTCAAGGGGTTAAACAGTTAAACAGCTAATGCGACCGCCCCGGCTGTAAACCACTGAATGAATGAGAAGCTGCCGGTGGCAGCTTCAGTGACTCAGTGACTAGCACTGACGTCACTGATGCTCCACTCACTCAGAGGCTGACCTGCGGTGAACTCTGCAGCGTGGGAAAATACCTGTTCATTCATACCTGCGACAGGGCAGCAGACTCATGAGTCTGTGAATTGAGTTGTGAATCTTTGGAGCAAACCTCTGATGCCCATGGAATAGAATGTGTGAACAGCTCTGCAGACTGGTCCACCTGTGGTTCCCCACTGAAAGTTGGATGGTAAGAGAGTTGTGACATGGAGGGAAACAAGGGTAATTGGGGTGTCTTCACTGAGGACTGTACTGTGTATGGTGTTAAGGTGGAGGAAGAGGAGGAGAGGCCACTTGATGCAGCGCTTGCCATCCACTGGAGCACATGCTCTTTATGGCCCTCATTAACAAGGTGTAGATGAAGGTGACCCACAAGCTCTCTGCATCGGCTAACCCTGGACTCTGATCTCTCCTTCAAAACACATATCCATGCTCTTTCCACTTCCTGCTGTCTACAACTCAAAAATATTTCCCGGATCCGCACATTCCTTAATCAAGAATCTGCAAAAACCCTAGTCCATGCACTCATCATCTCCCACCTCGACTAATGCAACCTCCTGCTGCTTTGTGGCCTCCATTCTAACAGTCTTGTCCCCCTCCAATCTTTCCTAAACTCTGCTGCCCGACTAATCCACCTATACCCCCGCTATTTCCCGGCGTCTAATCTCTGTCAATCCCTTCACTGCCTCCTCATTAAGCAGAGACTCTAGTTCAAACCCTAACCATGGCATACAAAGCCATCCACAACCAGGTTTTTTGGCCCCCTGAAAGTGTTGTCTATGTATTTGGTTTTTCCTCCCATTTAATTCAATGGAGTTCAGACACGTTTGGTGAACTGTTCAGCAAACTGCTCAGCGAACATTGGGACATTTGCCAATCCGAACTGAACTGAAGGTTTGCTCATCTCTAATCAAGAATGGCATTGTTCACACAGATCTTGATGAGGGAGCATGTTTGAGTCATATTCCTGATTTATGAAGAGGTGCATCCCTTTCCATGAATCTGGAGCATCTGACGAGTTGCATGTGCTTCCATGTGCTATGTCATAAATATCCTTCCTGTCAGGTACTGGAGTGAGATTTCTGGCATAATGAAGAATGCTGTCACTCCCCTGTTCCTCCCTAGCTCAGTCTATTTTGCCAGAGCTGGAAGAAACTGTCGTGAACACGGCAAAAGGTTCAAAATGTAGGCACAACTTCGAGTTGCGCCTGCATTTTGAGATTTTCCAAAGTTTTTAGGCCAGAATTCTGCAATGAAAGCTTTGCCCAAAGTCTCTGGTGAAGGTTAGGTTGACATTCAGATAGACTATGAGATACTGCTACAGGATATCACAATAAAAACCCATTCACAAAGTGCTGGAACACAGATGGTTTATTGCATAATCTGAAAAGGCATACCTAGGTATTCATAACAACTATCACACGTATTGAATGCTGTCTTACATTCTTCATCCTCTATAATGCAGATTGGGTTATAGACACCATGCAAATCAAATTTGGTAAAGATGTAGGACTTTTAATCCTGTAAATTAATAGAGAGATGAGGGGCATAAAGATGTCTCAGCCCGATTCTATTCAGATCCCAATAGTCTATGTACATTCTCAGAAACTTTTTTAACGAAACTACTTTCAGTTTTTCTTTAATGTAGGCAGACTCAGTCTCTGAGTGAGAAAAGGGATAAACTTTCCCTGTGGGTGGTTCAGTACCTGAAAGAAGGGGAATGGCAAATCAAATGACAGATGAGGAGGTAGTGTTTCGGCCCACTGTTTAGAACATGTGTCTACTAAGTCTTATTAAGGGGAAGGTAATTTGGAAGAAATGGAGACAGAGCAGACTTTCAGAGAATGCAGTTGAGATAGAAGTTAGAGGTAATTACGAAAACAAGATGATCCCAACTGGGTGATGTGGTCGGATGACTATTTAAGGGGGTGAAGGAGTATTCCTGTTTTGCCCCACCCCTTAAGTGTACTTAATCTTTCATCATGTAATTAGTTATTGTATGAGTATAAATGTTTGGTGATATTGCTACATAATACTATGTACTACTACCAATGGCAATGGTAGTGCCACACTCATGATGTGTTACCATTGTGTATATGTATATACAGTACAGACCAAAAGTTTGGACACACCTTCTCATTTAAAGATTTTTCTGTATTTTGATGACTATGAAAATTGTACATTCACACTGAAGGCATCAAAACTATGAATTAACACATGTGGAATTATATACTTAACAAAAAAGTGTGAAACAATTGAAAATATGTCTTATATTCTAGGTTCTTCAAAGTAGCCACCTTTTGCTTTGATGACTGCTTTGCACACTCTTAGTAACATAGTAACATAGTTATTAAGGTTGAAGGAAGACTTTAAGTCCATCTAGTTCAACCCATATCCTATCCTAACCTGCCCTAACATGTTGATCCAGAGGAAGGCAAAAAAAACCCAAGTGGCAAACAGTAAGCTTCACATTGGGGATAAAAATTCCTTCCCGACTCCACATACGGCAATCAGACTAGCTCCCTGGATCAACGCTGTATCTAAGAAACTAGTGAATATAGCCTGTAATATTATACTTTTCAAGAAAGGCATCCAGTCCCCTCTTAAATTTTAGTAAGGAATCACTCATTACAACATTAGACGGCAGAGAGTTAAATAGTCTCACTGCTCTTACAGTAAAGAATCTGCATCTGTGATTATGGCTAAACCTTCTTTCCTCCAGACGTAGAGGATGCCCCCTCGTCCCCGTCACAGGTCTAAGAGTAAAAAGATCATTAGAAAGGTCTTTGTACTGTCCCCTCATTTATTTGTACATTGTAATAAGATCACCCCTAAGCCTTCGTTTTTCCAAACTAAATAACCCCAAGTGTAATAACCTGTCTTGGTATTGCAGACCCCCCAGTTCTCTAATAACCTTGGTCGCTCTTCTCTGCACCCGCTCCAGTTCAGCTATGTCTTTCTTATACACCGGAGACCAGAACTGCACACAGTATTCTAAGTGTGGTCGCACCAGTGACTTGTATAGAGGTAAAATTATGTTCTCCTCATGAGCATCTATGCCTCGTCTAATGCATCCCATTATTTTATTTGCCTTGGCAGCAGCTGCCTGACATTGGCCACTAAATGTGAGTTTGTCGTCCACCCATACACCCAAGTCTTTTTCAGTGACAGTTTTGCCCAGTGTTTTACAATTAAGCACATAATTATACATCTTATTTGTTCTACCCAAGTGCATGACCTCACATTTATCCCCATTAAAGCTCATTTGCCATTTATCAGCCCAAGCTTCTAGTTTACATAAATCCTCCTGTAATATAAAATTATCCTCCTCTGTATTTATTACCCTGCAGAGTTTAGTGTCATCTGCAAATATTGAAATACTACTCTGTATGCCCCCTACAAGGTCATTAATAAATATGTTAAAGAGAAGCGGCCCCAATACTGACCCCTGTGGTACCCCACTGCTAACCGTGACCCAGTCCGAGTGTGCTCCATTAATAACCACCCTTTGTTTCCTATCCATGAGCCAGTTCTTAACCCACTTACACATATTTTCCCCTATCCCCATTGTTCTCATTTTATGTATCAACCTTTTGTGTGGCACTGTATCAAAAGCTTTTGAGAAGTCCATGAACACCACGTCCACTGCATTCCCTTGGTCCAGTCCTGAACTTACCCCTTCATAAAAGCTTATCAGATTAGTCTGACAAGAACGGTCCCTCGTAAACCCATGCTGATACTGTGTCATGAGGTTATTCAGCTTCAGATACTCCAATATAGTATCCCTTAAAAAACCCTCCAGGATTTTACCCACAGTAGATGTTAAGCTCACTGGCCTATAATTTCCAGGTTCAGTTTTTGCCCCCTTTTTGAATATTGGCACCACATTTGCTATACGCCAGTCCTGTGGTACAGACCCAGTTATTATGGAATCTTTAAAGATTAAAAATAATGGTCTATCTATAACTGTACTTAATTCCTGCAGTACTCGGGGTGTATCCCATCCGGACCCGGGGATTTGTCAACTTAGTGGCATTCTCTTGATGAGCTTCAAGAGGTAGTCACCGGAAATGGTCTTCCAACAATCTTGAAGGAGTTCCCAGAGATGCTTAGCACTTGTTGGCCCTTTTGCCTTCACCCTGCAGTCCAGCTCACCCCAAACCATCTCGATTGGGTTCAGGTCTGGTGACTGTGGAGGCCAGGTCATCTGGTGTAGCACCCCATCACTCTCCTTCTTGGTCAAATAGCCCTTACACAGCCTGGAGGTGTGTTTGGGGTCATTGTCCTGTTGAAAAATAAATGATGATCCAACTAAACACAAACCGGATGGAATAGCATGCCGCTGCAAGATGCTGTGGTAGCAATGCTGGTTCAGTATGCCTTCAATTTTGAATAAATCCCCAACAGTGTCACCAGTAAAGCTCCCCTACACCATCACACCTCCTCCTCCATGCTTCACGGTGGGAACCAGGCATGTAGAGTCAATCCGTTCACCTTTTCTGCGTCGCACAAAGACACGGTGGTTGGAACCAAAGATCTCAAATTTGGACTCATCAGACCAAAGCACAGATTTCCACTGGTCTAATGTCCATTCCTTGTGTTCTTTAGCCCAAACAAGTCTCTTCTGCTTGTTGCTTGTCCTTAGCAGTGGTTTCCTAGCAGCTATTTTACCATGAAGGCCTGCTGCACAAAGTCTCCTCTTAACAGTTGTTGTAGAGATGTGTCTGCTGCTAGAACTCTGTGTGGCATTGACTTGGTCTCTAATCTGAGCTGCTGTAAACCTGCGATTTCTGAGGCTGGTGACTCGGATAAACTTATCCTCAGAAGCAGAGGTGACTCTTGGTCTTCCTTTCCTGGGGCGGTCCTCATGTGAGCCAGTTTCTTTGTAGCGATTGATGTTTTTTGCAACTGCACTTGGGAAAACTTTCAAAGTTTTCCCAATTTTTCGGACTGACTGACCTTCATTTCTTAAAGTAATGATGGTCACTTGTTTTTCTTTACTTAGCTGCTTTTTTCTTGCCATAATACCAATTCTAACAGTCTGTTCAGTAGGACTATCAGCTGTGTATCCACCAGACTTCTGCACAACACAACTGATGGTCCCAACCCCATTTATAAGGCCAGAAATCCCACTTATTGAACTTGACAGGGCACACTTGTGAAGTGAAAACCATTTCCGGTGACTACTTCTTGAAGCTCAACAAGAGAATGCCAAGAGTGTGCAAAGTAGTCATCAAAGCAAAAGGTGGATACTTTGAAGAACCTAGAATATAAGACATAATTTTAGTTGTTACACACTTTTTTGATAAGTATATAATTCCACATGTGTTAATTCATAGTTTTGATGCTTTCAGTGTGAATTTATAATTTTCATAGTCATGGTAAGCACGGCACCGAATAGGGATCGAGCTTCTGACTGAAGAGCCCATATAGACTCTTTAGTTAGAAGGAACTGTGGGCTGTGCTTCCCTCCTCCCGTCACTCTCCCCCCTCCCCAGGTGATGCCATATAGCAGACTCCACTGACCAATGGGGAGAAGGAGGAAGTGGAGTCCGGCCGCACCCTCAGGGTTAAATGCTCGTGTATGGGCCGGATTCTTCCTCTTTCTCCCTCGTCTGACCAGTGGAAATTTTGTCCTAGTGTCCTACAGTGATGTCTGATCAGCCTGAACACGCCCAATCTTGTCTGATCTCGGAAGCCCTGATCAATGCCCTGCGGCAGAGAGCAGCACAGGAAGGTGAGCCATGGTTATAATCAGTAATGTCCTTCCTTAGTGCTCACCTTACTGTGCCCTCTCTAGCATCACCGCAGGCCTCCCCTATATCCCCATGTGTCCCGGCCTCCCCTATGTCCCCCGGTTTTCTGGCCCCCTCGCCCAGGCCCCTGTACTCCAAGGTCGTCTCCAGCTGCCCCCCCGGCCCAGTCGCCCATCCCGGTCTCCCCCCTCCTCCCCACCAGGCAACACATGGCTCACCTTCAGCCATCGGACCTGGCAATTTGCTGGTCCCTTCTGAGGCTTCCGATGCTCCGGCCTTCGCCTCGGTGGCTGCGCGGGTCACCACAGGCGCTCCTGCAGCGGCGCCGGCAGGCAGGCGCTCAGCGCGGTCCACCCGCCCCCCAGAGCGTCTTCATGTGGGGGGGTGGATCGCCGCTGCCCTGCCGCCGTGCTCACGCCGCTGGCCCCGTCGCCCGCTCCCCTGCCGGCATCCCCTCGGGTCCTCTGGCAGGCCTGCAGCATCGGGCAGGCCCGTAGGCCTCCTCCACTGCTCTCGGTAGCCAGGCTCCACCCACTTCCGGTCCGGGGGCGGGCACTTTCGGCGCTGCATCCCAGCGCTGGACTCATAGAGCTCAGCCTCATCTGCACATGCAGGCAGGTCAGGCTGGAGCTAAAAAACGAAAAAATGCCCCAATCAACCTGTCAGCTCCTATGCTGCAGGGAGGCTCCCGCCGGCAAGAGCCCATCTCCTCTCGCCCGGGCCGCAGCTTTTCCCTGGCAGGCCTGCTCGGTATAACGCACGGCCTAGGGTCAATATGGTTTCAGCGACTGCGGAGCGCGCTGTCCGTTCCAACCCGACCGCTCAGCGCGCTCCTTTGCAAATAAGTAATACGTCGCAATCACGTACTCACATAAGCACCACAACTACACCTAACATGCCACCAACCCCCCGCGACCCAAGAATATAGCTGCAGCAAACGCACAGTTACCCCCGCCTACTCACATCTCCCACGCCGTCGCGGCCATATAATACGCCGTCACACAATATTGCCCTGGAGCTGTCACACAGCCAGCTCCAGAACCCCGTTCCCCCGTCACTAGATCCTAACGCCCCTAACGCAGTCCGTAGCCACGGTCGCAGTAGTCATACACGTCGTAGACCCTCAGACATTTTCGCTGTCCCCCTGGCTGTTGCTGTTCTCGTTTCAGGGATAGACAAAGACGCAGCACCTACAGGGATCACCGCAGATCACGGTCCTCCAGATGGCGCTCACCGTCAACTTCAGGACGGTCCGACACGTCTGAGGGTCACGACAGACGGTCATATGGATCCAGCGCAAGACGCGCTCACGTTCCACGACACGGTCTTCCCGACGGAGGGAATCTTCGCAAGCCCACAGGGCACCTGGCCAGAATGACATCCTCGAAGGCGCGGGAGTCCCGCCTACAGAGTTTGTCACTCGGCCCCAGGCGCACGACAACCAAGGGTTGTCACGCACCCGTGGAGGCAAAGCCTCATCTCCCACTAACACCTTTATTAGCAGCCAACAAGCCAGCACATCCACCGCTGACGGAGAGTCTCCATCAGCCGGAGCCGCCCGCGCCCAGGACGCCTCGCCTGCGACTGACAGTGGTGAGTTACGCACGATAAACGATCTTAACGTTGCACAACACACCACTGGAGAGAGCGATCTGGCATCTGCCGTCAGGGCGCCAATTCACCGCCTGGATCACCCTACTGGGTCAGCCGTCACCAGGACAACACCTAAATCTAATTCAGCGAGCCTGCACAAGGACGCGTTTTACTGTGGTATCAGCCCTCTAGGTGCACACATAGGCCTACCGTGTTTCCCCGATAGTAAGACACCCCCGATTGTAAGACGTATCGGGAGTTTCAGAGGGGTCGGCTAATATAAGCCGTACCCCGAAAGTAAGACATATGTCTTACTTTCGGGGAAACACGGGGGTATTGCCGCCTCCCTCTCATCTAGCTGCGCGCCGCTTCCTGCCCACGTCCGCACCGTCCCCCTCTCCATACGTCGCCGCGTCTGCCATCTACCACCAGAAAAACTCACCTGAGTTTTTCTGCAGCCGCCTTCTGCCACGGGCTCCGGCTCCCTGCAGCCGCTGGTCCCGCCGTCCTCCGTCGCTCCGTTCGCCCGCAGTCCCGGCTGAAGTTCTCGCGCGCTCTATTTAAATTTCTTCTTCGGTCCCGAAACATCATCACGTTGGTCACTCACGTGACCGGAGGCCGGAGAGAACTGTCTGTCACTGCGGCCTCCGGTCACGTGAGTGCCAACGTGATGACGTTTCGGGACCGAAGAAGAAATTTAAATAGAGCCGCGAGAACTTCAGCCCAGGACTGCGGGCGAACGGAGCGACACAGCGCGGCGGGACCAGCGGCTGCAGGGAGCCGGAGCCCGTGATGGAAGGCGGCTGCAGAAAAACTCAGGTGAGTTTTTCTGGTGGTAGATTCCCTACACAGTATTAATCATACATCAGTAAAACATATACACTGGCATACTGGGGTATCATCTGCTGTATGTAACCCAGTGGGTATCAGCAGGTGTCACACTGGATTAAATACAGCAGGTGGTACTGTATCACACTGGGTTAGATACAGGTAATTTTTTTTCAATATAAGACATACCCCGAAAGTAAGACATAGTGGGGCTTTTGGGGATAAAAAGAAAGTAACACACTGTCTTACTTTCGGGGAAACATGGTAGAGACAAAAGAGAAAATCTGGAACAATGATTACATTGATATATGGTCACTTCTGTCGCCAGACCAGCAGTCAGTAGACAAGGAAAGGAGGGCTGGCGAACGGTTGAGAGGAAAAATAGCATATACTATGAATAACTGGCTTCAGGCCTTCGCTGTCCTCGGCTGTATCATGGGTCAATAACACCCCGAGCGCTGCGCGGAGCTCTTCATTTATTTAGATTTAATATATAAGTCCTACAAGGCTCATAGTGGCATCGCTTGGAGACGCTACGACGAAGAGTTCTGCATGAGGCTAGCCCTCCAACCGGACTTAGGATGGGGCGTTAAAGCCACCGAGGTCTGGCTACGGCTAATGATGGAGCAAAAACATTCTCCCTTTTCAGCAACGGCCACTAGTCTTTCAACTGCCACAGGCCCAAACTCAGTGGTCATGCGTAGACCAGGGGCCTGCATGCTATATAATGAAGGAAGCTGCCGATTCCAGGCATCATGCAGATTTAGGCACGACTGCTCAGCCTGCGAAGGTGGACACCCTGCAGCCAGGTGCACCCGCCTCCCAAATGGAGTGGCGACGAGGCAGAACCCCGGTGAACGTAGCCGCAATGGGTCCATGGCTAAGCCTTTATCCAAATAAAGATGCGGCCCAGCAATTGCGCGACGGGTTTCAAAACGGGTTTTTCATTCCATTCAAATCAAATCAAATACCAGCTTCGGCTAATAATCTAAAATCCACGCACGAATACCCTGAAATTTTGCGACAAAAAATCAAAAAAGAATTAGAACTAGGCCGAATAGCGGCCCTTTCACATCAATTCCCTTCAAAAACCTCAGAATCTCACCTCTAGGCATCGTCCCCAAAAAAGAACCCGGTAAATTTCGGCTAATTCACCACCTTTCCTACCCGAAGGGTGGCTCGGTTAACGATGCGATTCCCCCGAAGACTCTTCCGTAACTTTTGACAGAGCGGTCGAACTTGTACGCACCACGGGGCCTGGTGCGCTCCTAGCTAAATCCGACATAGAGTCGGCTTTTCGCCTTCTGCCGGAGCACCCTGAATGCTTTCATTTGTTGGGCTTCAGGGTGGACCAGCTGTTTTATTTCGACATGTGCTTACCAATGGGCTGCTCTATCTCATGCCACTATTTTGAACTTTTCAGCACCTTCCTAGACTGGTTAGTGCAGCACGAAACGGGCAGCAATTCAACCACTCACTACCTGGACGATTTTTTGTTTGTCGGGCCCATGAACTCAAAACTCTGTAACTTCCTCCTCCAGAAGTTTAAATTTATAGCGCGGCTCTTCGGGGTACCACTTTCACCTGAAAAAATGATCGGCCCATGCAACGTGCTCCCTTTTCTCGGTATTGAAATTGATACCAACGAAATGGTTTTTCGTCTACCGCCGGATAAATTACAAAAAACACGGCAATCGGTCGAAATTTTCATCAAAGTTAAAAAAGTCACCCTTCAGCAGATGCAGTCGTTGCTAGGTCTGCTCAATTTCGCGTGCCGTGTTATGCCCGTGGGCAGAGCGTTCTCACGCCGTCTATCATTGTCAACTAAAGGCATTACCCAGCCGGGACATAGAATTAGACTCAACCGGTCCTTGAAAGCAGATCTGTTAGTCTGGAAATCGTTCTTAGATTCTTACAACGGACACACTTGTGTAATGGCGCAGGAAACGCCGAGCAAAAACATAGGTCTAGAGCAGTGTTTCTCAACTCCAGTCCTCAGGACCCACCAACAGGTCATGTTTTCAGGATTTCCTTAGTATTGCAAAGGTGATGGAATTAATACTTGAGCAGGTGATACAATTATCACCTGTGCAATACTAAGGAAATCCTGAAAACATGAGCTGTTGTGGGTCCTGAGGACTGGAGTTGAGAAACACTGGTCTAGAGGTTGGTAGTGACACCAATAACGGTTTTGTGGCAATCTACAAAGATGAGTGGTGCAAATGCAGTTGGCCTGTTCTATGGTCCACATGCAGCTGGGTCCGCAACCCAGCACTGCGGGAGATTTTTGCAATAGTAGCATCCATTGAGCTCTGGGGTACCCAACTAAAAAACGCTAACATCAGATTTCTGACCAGACACCCAGGAACCGCAAGAAGTTTACACAGCATGTCTTCTTCCTCCCCACCTGTTCTCACACTGCTGCGCCGCCTAGCGTTACAATGCCTTAGACACAACATCTGGTGCCGCGCTAGAGTTACGTCTATTGCAGAAGATGTGATTGTTAACTCTTTGTTGTCTTCTGATTGGCAGGCCTTCAAATCATTCCGCCCCAAAGCTTAACCACTGGGCCTACAATGTCCTCCCTCCCTCTGGGACACTGTGGCCAATCACTGATGCCCTTGATCCAAGCTTCAGTGACACCGGCTACCTGGCAGGTCTACGGTAAGGCATGGGAGGAATGGCGCTCTTTAATCAAGGGAAGACCAGTCGATACATGTAATCGGGCTAGATGAGACGTTCTGATAGAACTCCTGAATCTGCTCAGGAATAGAGGAGCGTCGGGTACCGCAGCGCAGCGACACCTAGCAGGAATAGCCTTTTTCTTCCAGCTTCTAGGTTGGGACGACGTTACTAAATACTTCCTCGTCAGGCAAGCCGTGAAAGGCTGGAAGAGGCTCTAACCTAGTCAGGAATGTCGTCGCCCCGTGTCTCTAAGCCTGTTGCGTGATATCATCATAATCTCGACGTCGTTTGCAAGTCGCAGTACGAGGCGACTCTAGTATCTACAGCGTTTGCAATCGCATTTTTCGGGCTCTGTGCATCGGCGAACTAGTGCCACGGTCAAAAACAGCATCGGTGGGCAGGTTTGATCCTCGAGGATGTCGTCATTTGTAGCGATGCTTTGCGCATTAGGGTACGAAAATCCAAGTGCGATCCCACCGGTAGAGGCACTTGGGTCTTGCTCAAGGCTCTAGATGGCCCAATATGCCCGTTAAAAATAGTAAAACGCTTCATGGGTATAAGACACGACAGTAGATTCTTCCTCTCACACACCGACGGGTCCCCGCTTACCAAATACCAGTTCCACACTGCATAGAGGCAGTCGGCGGTAACCCAAAACAATACGGGATGCACTCCTTCAGAATAGGGGCGGCCACCGAAGCTGCTAGGGCCGGCGTATCGGAAGCTGAAGTCCAGAGGTTAGGCCGCTGGAAATCCGCATGCTTTGCAAGATATATAAGACCAGATCTGCTCTAACACCTCTCGTTTCTTTCAGGCAGCCACAAACCCACAGTTTGGGTACTAGGGCACTCTTATGTTTACTGGGCGTACAAAAGGGCAAGCCTACGCCCAGGCAGAAAAAATTTTGGTTTCCCCGGACTAGAGGTCATCTGGAGAGGTGTCAGAGGGCTGCGATGGCAGCAGATATTCCCTGAAATGGCCAGCATCGTAAAGACGGCCAAAGGGCCACTGGTGTTGGTGTTACACGCCGGCGGAAATTACTTAGTCACGAAAAAAGGTGCCGACCTATACTCAATGATGTCGACTGATGTACGACATTTTGCCTGCTTATGCCCAGATACGGTGGTGGTGTGGTCCGACATAATACCACGCGCTGTCTGGCGGGGAGCAAAGGATCCGAAAGCCATCAATAAATCAAGGAAGAAAATAAACAAAAGGATGGCAAAACTGGTCAGGGAAAACTACGGCATTATGGTTAACCACCACGACCTCCAGAAGGACAATGTAAATCTGCTGAGACTAGACGGCGTGCATCTGAATGATATCGGGCTCGATATGTTTCTAACCAATTTACAGGATAGAGTTGAACAGGCCTTAATGTTGTTGTGTGGGGGTCGGAGTCCTGTGTAGGGATACACATGACCCTCTGTGGCGGTAGTATGGGGGGGCAACGGTTCGTAACCTCTCATCTGCATGCTCGCCCCACCGGCGGCGCCGGGGGTCCTCGGCAGAGAGTCCATTGCGGATCGTATTTGCCCCTCCCTCCTTATAATTTACGCCCACCGGCGGCACCGTTTGTCCTCGGCAGAGAGGCGGTTGTGGATTGTATTGGCCCCTCTCTGCTTATAATTTAATAAACTGTGACCGACCTGTTCAACCCATCCAGGCCTGCTGTTGCTTGTGATTATGGGATTGGCGGGAGGCGGGGAAGTTTCGCTATACGCCACAAGGGTCTCTTCAGTCTGAAAATACAGAACAATCTTTAAATGAGATTGGTCTGTACTGTATATTTGCTTATGTCTTATGTTCCTTTGCATAATAATGTGTTTGATGTTCTTTACATGTGTATAGCTTAGGGAAAGTTAAGTGCATCCTATTGGGGCATTAGGGGCATTAGAGGAGGGCACTTTAGCATATTGTTATGTTTTGGTAGCTGAGGAGAGCAGGCAAAAACGGCAATATACCAGAGAGGTTGGAATCTACTGGATTGCAGTACCCTGACTAACCACCACAACTAAAGGCAGCCGTGGATCGTTCCTACGTTGGTCCTAGACGCCTCGTCACAGCCTGAGAGGCTAACTACACCTAAAGCTATCTGCCCCGGAGCAGATCCCCAAAGAACATAGGAAGCCCCCAAAACATGTAATGGCGGTTAGACAAGAGGAAATACAGACACAGACAGAAAATAGTATGAGCAAACGCTGGGGCCCAATCTGCCTAGACAGAAAAGGATAGGAAGGATACTTACTGCAATTCCAAAAAACCCTAAAAAAGCCAACGCTACTAATTGCAAAAACACCTGAGATCACACGACCTCTACCACCTAAATTAGTTCTCTGGTGTAACAAAACTAAGCCGCAGCCACAGAAAAAACTGGAAAAGGTAAATGAACAAACAACAGTGGCTCCAGAGGAACCGAGAGGAGCCCAAGCCCCCCAGGGAGGGGAACCTGGCCAACCTCACAGAAATGCAGAGAAAAATGCAAAAGGCAAGCACAAAAACAAAAAACAGAAAATATCTTATCTGAGAGCAGGAGAAGAGGCAAGACTCAGCAAGCTTCCAAGTGAACCAGGAAACAACGTTGAGACAAGAACAATTGATCACCGGCAACCATGATGGGGGAAACCTCCCTTATATCCAGCCAGTCATAATTCCTGATTGCCAATCCTCATTGAATGGTTCAGTACTGTTTGTAACCACCAGAGGGAGTTTCTGCTCAGAATTCATTTCTAACACATTCATAACACATATAGTCTCTATATCTGGATATGTGTAGTACTGTTATGGGCCACTAGGTGGGGGCATACTAGTGGGCCTTGTTAAGTAGAGTTGCTAGATAATTCATGTAGGGTTAAGTGTAGAAGGGGCTGCTGGGTAGTAGTGTAAGGTTTTAGGAAGATTAGCTCAGACGGGGCCAGCGTGCCCAAGTGTCCGCAAGGGCATAGTCCTGGACAACCGGCAGCCATGCAACGTTCTAAGTGCTGCAACCCACGTTACCTATGGCCACTGCATAGTCTCACAGTGGACCTAGACAGAAGAGGAAAAATGTGGCCACTTACCGCCTGGGCCAATGCTTTTAGGGCAGAAGTTGGCTGGACCAAGGAACTGAGGGGAGCTGAAGCTTCGACAAGTTCGGTACAGACGGGCCGGATGCTTCACTGGGGGTCACCAAAGTGATTGATGAATTCAGTTCTGAGGCGAAGCAGTCTGAAGGAAGTGTCATTATGGCGAGGCCAAGACAATAATAATAAATCCGTCACTCAAAAAAAAGTATGCTGAATAATATGATCTGCTACATCGGGAACACGCCACCTACATACCGGAACTCTCCCTCACCGTGGGTGTTTTACACCCGGACTTTATATGACTTCTCCGGTTCGCTCTGAGCTAGCTATGTGATGTTCCACTAGCAGACGGCAACAGAACATATTCTGATAGTAATTTACAGACAATTGTTCTTGATAAAGGCCAGCCGGCCGAAACGTTGATAATTTTTATTTGTCTGGATACCCTTTTTGTCAGAAGAAAGTCAAAATTATTGTGATGCACGAACTGGTTCAATAAACATTGTTATATATATACTTTTTTAGTGTGCCGGAGTTATATTTTTATTGAATAATATGATTCAGCATACTTTTTTTTGAGTGCCGGATTTATTATTATTGTCTTGGTATTCGGGACTGGCATCCCTTATCCGAGCACCACCATTATCAAAGAGTGACGTGTCTATTTGATATATTATGGCGAGGCCAGGCCTGGAAAGAACTGGGTAGCAGTCTAGGATGGTCCGGTCCGGGCGTGTACTGCACAGAAGTGACAGCAAGGCAGAGAGAGAAAAGGAAACGAATGTAACACCTGTTGTGCCAACTGTGGATGTAACATGTGTAGAGTTCAGTAAAGAAAGTGTTCAAGTTGTTCTGGACTGTGTATCCATTACTGGGGGTCACCTGGAAGAGGGACTGTCGGTGCCTGGGAAGTGCCCAGGAGTAGTGGAATCTGGAGATGCAGGTACTCCAGAGGGAAGAACTCTGTTTCATGTATGTGAAGGGCTGGACATGGATGTTATGGTAATCCAGGTCACGACTATAGTCCGGGCCCTCCCTTACAACTATTCAATGTGACATTAGCCACAGAAGTCTTAAAAACAAATGGGCATCAGAAAGTTGAAAATCTAAAAAAAGAAATGTCCTCAATTTTTCTGCTTCAATCTGAACAAACACCTTCTCAGTTTGGTATTGTATTTGGATGTGACAAACAGGAATTGAAGAGCAATGCAAGATTAGTCATGCAAGGAGATTAGCAATTTTCCATCTTTTGGGATGAGAAAAGTCATGGAAATTCTCTGCATCTTTGGAATCAATGAAAGTTAGTCCCATGAACACAGAGAAATTGAATGAAATAGACATAAGCACAAACAGTTTGTCTTTAGCGGAGGATAGAGTTAACTCCAATGCAATTCCTCCTTTGTGGAATAGGAGCTGATGTTTTCCTGTTTGGCCTTCTGTTTGGAACATTTTGTGTGAGAATGATTCCATTCACCATAATATATGCAGCAAAGTCCTTCAGTAAGACACTGGAATCTTTAGGCCAAGGATCTCTTTTGGCCGCTTTGCATGGGTTCTCTTATAGCCACTCTGGGATGAGAATTTGAAGACACTGTGGAATGAGGGACATGAGAATCTAGAGCTTTTTCCTTTTCATAAAATAAGTCCATTAACGAGGCAATGAAAATTAAATTATTAAGTGAGAAAAGCAAATCTCTACCAGAAAATTGTTTTCTGATCTAAATGGATAGGCCAAGCTAGAAGCTAGCCAAAATAAAGTCATTATTCCATGTCAATTAAGCAGACAAGGTACAAAACTAAATGGCTTAATGGACCACAGAGTTACTGCTTTGTCTAAGCCGAAGTATAAAATTAGCAGCTGAGTGTACACAACCTGGCTTATCAAACACTCTACAAAAGGCAGCCAGGAAGGCATGGTAGAAAATGCATCATAGGATCATTCCACTCCCATAATGGTGCAGCCCATGCCAAAGCATCTCCAGATAACAAAGAAGTAGAGTGCCTGTATTGACAGGTTAGAAAACATTGCTAGGAACGAAGAAATTGCTGGGAACAAAGCTCAAAGTACACAGTGTATTGGTTCACAAAACCCCAGCAGGTCTTTGGATTGCCATCAAAACTTCGGCAGTAGGTAAATGTGGATACATTCCCTAAGAAGATTAAACTGTGGCATGTGTTGAGATGCTGGAGAAACCGCAGGAGTATTTAATTATTTTAATCACTTATATAGCACCATTAATTCTACAGCGCTTTACAGATATTGTCATCACTCTCCCCATTGGGGCTCACAATCTAAATTTCCTATCAGTAAGTCATTGGAGTGTGGAAGGAAACAGGAGTACCCGGAGGAAACCCAAGCAAACACGGGGAGAACATACAAACTCCTTGCCACTGTTGTCCTTGGTGGTATTTAATCCTAGTATTAAAGCAACCTAGCTAACCACTGAGCCACTGTGCTGCACATGGGTATGAGGCAATGCATCCGTACATGCTGAGAAGTCTTGCACAACTTGGATAAGTTCCCTTTGGCTTGTAAAAAGTTGTAAAACCAGTCCAGATAAATCTTCTGTTTCCAATGGCAACGGTGCTAATGCTGCTGCACCTTTGGAATCCATGATTTGAGTATTCTGTTAGGCTTACCTGATGAGGTGGATTCACAAAGCCGCAGGTCAGGGCGGACACAGCTCTAAGCTATGGTGTTGGTGTATTCTTCTATATATCCAGTGTTGCTGCATGCCTCCAGTGATGCTTCCCTGATTGATCAGCATCTTACAAGGAAAAGTGCACACCCTCAGTGAAAAATATCTGATAACACTCACTTGACTTACCCAAGGTTAACTAATTAGGTGCCAAATACTTGGTTTGCTAATATCTCTGTAACAGAGGTAAAAATAATAATAATAAGTTTTACTCCACTTTGCATTCACTATTACATTGTGAGTCCATGAAACATTTGATGAAAGAGTCTCTTTAAACGAAGTATGGAAGACTCCACGATAACAATTATTGATAGACCAATAAGCTATTTTGCTGCATCTTACCTGTCAGAAATATTTGCCTTTTTATGAACTGTGCTGTATAATCCCATATTAATAAATCAAGTTCATCAATAGATGGATATTGGTAAGCAAATGTAGCAATAGTCACAATTCTCCTCAGTTCAACTGAACAATGACAAGATTCAACTTTATACATTCAGTGATGCCATAATGCTATGTTATTACCATATGATTAATAGAGTTGGCTCCTGAGAGTAAACCCATGGGGATTAGCAGGCCAAAACTCTATGATCTCCATATGCATTTGTAATACAATGCCTGAAAAGGATGTGTCTCATTGAGACAACCCGTTTTTTTCTAAATAGAAGCAAACCTGACCGTCAGATCAGCACAAGTATGGATTTTTTAAGCAATCATCTTTTAGGACTGAGAAAAGCCACTTTCAACAGTAACATTAGTATTATTTAACAGCCTTCGGTTCGATCAAATAAATGGTCAACCATTGGCTACATGGGCTGAGTCTACCTTGGCAGAAGTTTCTCCTACAGAGATTTCTGAAATTGTGCTCATAGAGAGGTTTCCAGCAGGGGACCTTTCTCTATGACAGCCATTTGACCTAAAAGAACATATAAACTGGGATTGTCATCATGTAAATAAGCACATTTAGATTGTATTCACATTTATCTATGAATGTTTTCCTTCTGCTCATATTGCAGTTTTTTTTGTCTGAGTTGTCTTACTATTATCTTTTATCCACTCTACGGTTTCTTTTCAGTTCTTTGTCTAAGATGTCTGTATACCTTTTGTCTTCATCTCTCGCTAATTGAAGGTTTGGATCCCATCTGATTTTGTCTTCCTGTCTATGAGGGCCTGATCTAGCACCAGTAGAGAGAATTATATCTTGCATCTGCCTGCTTCCCTACCTTCAATTAACTCAGCAAAAGTAAATAGATGTCAGGTCCTCTTTTCAAATCATTTTAGGGTCTGGTGTAATGAACAGTATGAAATATCTGGAATTCAGTATTTTAAAAGAAGGTTCCACTGCACTGCAAAAAACTTGATCTGCAAATATGTAGCAGATCATATATGTGATGCTTAATTATGCTAGAATGGAGAAACAATTGAATTAGAGAGAGAACATGCTTGACTACTGAGTGAAATCTCATTATTAACTCCCAAATACATCCAATTAGAAAATAATCAAAACAACTACAATATGGGAAGAATTGTGACTGTTACACATTGTTTTAGTAATAGATAAAGGAGATTATGAGATAATACCAGACACAGGCCATTGGCACAGTTGGTAACATTTCTGTAAGAAAGTTGCTTTTTCTATCCTCATACAGCTTTTATTAAAATCACTATGACTAGCATTTCACATTTCTTTTACAATCACTTTTAGCATTACACATAAAGTTTATCAAGAATCAAATGCTTGATACAGAGTATCCGTAAGATCCCTGTGCAGTTCTTCCTGAGAGTAGCCTATTAAAACGCTGTGGCTACATGCTGACATGTGGCGCGGCAGCCATTCTTTAGTCAAGACACTTCAAAATGTTATGACTAGAGATGAGCAAATAAATTTGAGTGGAATTGAATTCTACTTGAATTCTACAAAAATCCAGATTCACAAAAAGAGAATTTTTTTGGGTAATTCACTTCCATGTGGATTCAGCAAAAATGGCCTCTCATGCTGATCCAGGATTTCAAGCTTCCATGAGATCCGGAAGGGCTCTACACATGTATGACGAAGGTCACGGAGCTGTCACGCGGTCTTATGATATATGTACGATGTCAGTAAACTATTCTTAAAAGAACAACACTCTATACAACATATAGATTTGCAACATCAGCATGTAAATATAGAATAGATTTACCTGACACGATATCCGTTGAACTCAGGGTTAATCTTGAGGACTTGATACACTGTCACAGGAAAGAGGAGGACCGGGGGTCTAACCTGACCCTAAACTGGGGTCCTAACTAATCCCTCACCTTGGAGGTACTGATAATGGTTCAGAGGTCCAAGTCTCCAGCCTAACCCTGTCTCCTATCAGTCCCTGAACCCTGTAATCAGTCCTAAGAAGGATTCTGATTACCACCAAAGGGATATGGGCTGATCTCTGCTAAATACACAGATTAGACATATAAGACAGACTGGAGAAAACACAGACTTGCATACACACTCAAACACAGAAGGAACATAAATGATCTGGGATATTAAACTCTAAGCAAGGTGAGCTTAAAACAACTAAGGAGCTCTTTAACTTAAGTCTATACAGATACAATCCTATCTGTGGTCTGCATGAAGAATTTCACTGGCAACTCCCAAAACAGACCACCAGAGATTTAAAGGAAACCAATCAACAAATAATTAATTGCAGCCGGGAGAAACTGCACCCAGTCCCAGAACTGAGCACAGACAGAATTAACTCCCTTACTGCCAAACACAAAGAAACAGCAACTCAGCTGTGAGAAGTCAGAATGTGCAACCGCGACGATCTTCGTGGCGATGCACACATGACAGTACCCCCCTTCTACGAGGGGTCTCCGGACCCTCAGGGCCAGGTTTGCCCGGGTGAGTTCTGTGGAAGGTCCGCACCAAACGATCTGCGTTAATGTCAGACGCAGGAACCCACGTCCTCTCCTCTGGACCATACCCCTTCCAATGAACCAAGTACTGAAGGGACCGGCGATTCAGACGTGAGTCAATGATCTTTGACACTTGAAACTCCAAGTTACCATTGACCACCACTGGAGGAGGAGGTAGAGGTGATGGTATGACTGGTGCCACGTACCTCTTAAGTAATGACTTGTGGAACACATTGTGGATTTTAAACGTAGGAGGGAGGTCCAGACGAAATGCCACAGGATTAATTATGGAACTGATCCTGTACGGCCCGATGAATCTGGGGCCCAGCTTCCAGGAGGGAACTTTAAGTTTTATATTCCTGGTAGACAACCATATCAGATCGTTCACATTAAGATCTGGACCAGAAACTCTCCTCCTATCAGCCATACGTTTATAACGGTTCCCCATAGCACTCAGATTATTCAATACACCTCTCCACACTGAAGCAAGTGACGACGAGAAACGCTCCTCCTCAGGAACCCCAAAAGGGCCCCCCCCATTGAAAGTACAAAACTGGGGATGAAAACCATATGCCCCAAAAAACGGGGACTTACCAGTGGACTCGCTCCGCCTGTTGTTAAGAGCGAACTCTGCCAGAGGCAAGAAAGAAGACCAGTCCTCCTGGTTCTCTGAGACAAAACACCGAAGATAAGTCTCTAGGCTTTGATTCAGACGCTCTGTCTGACCATTGGTCTGCGGATGAAAAGCCGAGGAAAATGACAATTGCATCCCCCGACGTAAACAAAATGCCATCCAAAACTTGGATACAAACTGAGACCCCCTATCTGACACCACATCAGAAGGCAACCCATGAAGTCTCACAATCTCCCCAATGAACACCTGCGCCAGAGTTTTAGCATTAGGGAGGGCAGGAAGAGCAATGAAATGTGCCATCTTACTGAACCTGTCAACAACCACCAGTATGACAGTCTTCCCTGACGACTGAGGAAGGTCCGTGATGAAGTCCATAGACAAATGAGTCCATGGACGCTCCGGAAGTTTCAAGGGTAAGAGGGTCCCAGACGGACGGGTATGAGGGGTCTTAGAGCGAGCACAAATCCCACAGGACGCGACAAAAGTTAAAACATCTTTATTAACGTTAGGCCACCAAAACCGGCGAGGAGGAGATCTAAAGTAGCCTTACTCCCTGGATGTCCTGCTAAAGCAGAATTATGATGTGCCTCAATAACCTTTTGTCTCAACTGATTTGGGACAAACAGTCTCCCTGGAGGTCCTGCAGGGGCGTCCCCCTGAGCCTCTAACACCTCCTCCTCAAGCTCAGAAAATACAGCCGACACTACCACCCCCTCCTGAAGGATAGGAATCGGGTCATCCATTTTCCCGGCCCCTGGGAAACTGCGAGACAAGGCATCCGCCTTAACATTCTTAGATCCAGGGCGATAAGTGACGACAAAATTAAACCTGGTAAAAAACAACGACCATCGAGCTTGTCTGGAATTCAGACGCTTAGCAGATTCCAAATACAGCAGGTTCTTGTGATCAGTAAAGACGGTGACCGGGTGGACTGCCCCCTCCAAAAAGTGACGCCATTCTTCAAAAGCCAACTTAATGGCCAAAAGTTCCCTATTGCCGATATCATAATTCCTTTCGGCGGACGACAATTTTTCAGAAAAGAAAGCGCACGGATGCCATTTACCAGGGGACGGACCCTGGGACAATATTGCACCCACCCCTACGTCAGACGCGTCCACCTCCACAACGAACGGCTGTGATGCATCTGGTTGGATGAGAACGGGTGCCGAAGCAAAACATTTTTTCAAAGAGGAAAAAGCTTGGCAAGCTTTGTCCGACCATTTAGAAAAATCCGTCCCTTTTCTTGTCATGTCAGTGAGAGGTTTGACAACAGATGAGAAATTACAAATAAATTTCCGGTAGTAGTTAGCAAACCCCAGAAAACGCTGCAGAGCCTTAAGATCCTCTGGCTGATCCCATTCAAGCACTGCTCTCACCTTTTCAGGGTCCATACGGAAACCGGAGGCTGACACCAAGAAACCCAAAAACTGAAGTTCCTGTACGGCGAATACACACTTTTCCAGTTTGGCGTATAGTTTATTGTCTCGCAAGATCTGCAACACCTGTCTCACATGCTCCTGGTGAGACACAAGATCTGGTGAGTAAATTAAAATGTCATCCAAATATACGACCACAAACAGCCCACCAGATGACGAAAAATGTCATTAACAAAATGTTGGAATACTGCTGGTGCAGTAGTCAGACCAAAAGGCATGACAAGGTTCTCATAATGTCCCTCCGGCGTGTTAAACGCCGTTTTCCACTCATCCCCCTCTTTTATCCTAATCAGATTATACGCCCCCCTGAGATCCAATTTAGAGAACCATTTGGCGCCAACAATTTGATTGAAGAGATCAGGAATAAGAGGGAGTGGATACGGATCTCGAACAGTAATCCGATTAAGTTCGCGGAAATCCAAGCAAGGGCGTAGGCCTCCATCTTTTTTCTTCACAAAGAAGAACCCGCGGCCACTGGGGAAGATGAAGGTCTAATATGCCCTTTGGCCAGACTTTCCGAAATATAATCTTTCATAGCCTGCCTCTCAGGACCAGAAAGGTTATATAACCTAGCTTTAGGTAACTTAGCATCAGGAAGTAAATTAATAGAGCAGTCATACACGCGATGAGGAGGCAACTCCTGACACCCCTCCTCAGAGAACACATCCCCAAAGTCCTCCAAAAAAGGAGGCAAAGTACTAGGCACGACCGCACTGATGACTGTGTTCATGCAGTTACTTTTGCAAAACTCACCCCATTGGCTTATCTCTGTGGACTGCCAATTAATCACAGGGTTATGTTTAACCAACCAAGGAAGTCCCAACACAATAGGAGTAGGTAGACCCTCCAACACATAACAAGATAATAGTTCCCTATGTATTGCCCCTACCCGAAGGTCAATGTTATGAACCTCATGAACAAAGCTACCTTGGCCGAGAGGCCTGGCGTCAATGGAGAATATAGGGATCGGTTTGACCAATACACTCAGATGCATACCTTGAGCCTGAGCAAACTGAGCGTCAACCAGATTAGCCCCGGACCCACTATCAAGAAGAACAGAAAATCTCTCCACTCTCGTACCAACCACCACCTCCACTGGTACAAGGAACTGAGAAGAACTAGCGGACGAAATACATACTCCCAGGTTGTCGTCCACCACACAACCTGGGATTAACAGTTTTCCGGCGACTTTTTGCTCAACAAGGCACGGGATGGACATCCCCAACAAAATGTCCCTCTTTCCCGCAGAAGAAACACCTTCTAGTCCTGCGGCGTACCGCCAATCCCCTCCTACGAAATGATGTCCCTCCCAACTGCATAGGCTCCTCCGAACAGACAAGGGGAACCTCAACATAAGGGACTTTAGTAGTAGGTGGAGTAACAACAGGGGGCGGAGTTACCTCGCACCTCTCCCGCAGCCGTCTATCAGTACGGATAGCTAGGGCCATAGCAGCCTCCAGTGATGGAGGAGAATCATACTGAGCCAAAACGTCCTTTAATTTGTCAGAAAGCCCATGACAAAACTGGCTCCTAAGAGCTGGGTCATTCCACTGAGTATCTGTGGCCCATCTACGGAACTCAGAAGCAAATTCCTCCGCCGGACGATCTCCCTGCTGTATCTTACGTAATTTTGTCTCAGCAAGAGAGACCCGATCTGGGTCATCATATACCAAACCCAGGGCAGTAAAAAATCGATCTACAGACTGTAGAGCCGGGGATCCGGAGGAAGGGAGAATGCCCAGGATTGAGGGTCCCCTTGTAGGAGCGAGATAACAATTCCCACTCTCTGCTCTTCACTCCCTGATGATCGAGGCCGAAGCCGAAAATACAATTTACATGCTTCCCTGAAGGTAAAAAATTTGTCTCGCCCACCAGTGAACCTGTCCGGGAGAGCTACTTTAGGTTCAAATCTGGTTTGCTCCGAGGGAGACAAAACTTTGGACTTAATGTCCGTCAGCTCCATGGATAATCCCTGCAACTGCAGAGCCAGCTGGGCTACTGGATCCATGGCAACTGGGAATAATTTTATGGGCCAGTGAAAATGTCACGCGGTCTTATGATATGTGTACGATGTCAGTAAACTATTCTTAAAAGAACAACACTCTATACAACATATAGATTTGCAACATCAGCATGTAAATATAGAATAGATTTACCTGACACGATATCCGTTGAACTCAGGGTTAATCTTGAGGACTTGATACACTGTCACAGGAAAGAGGAGGACCGGGGGTCTAACCTGACCCTAAACTGGGGTCCTAACTAATCCCTCACCTTGGAGGTACTGATAATGGTTCAGAGGTCCAAGTCTCCAGCCTAACCCTGTCTCCTATCAGTCCCTGAACCCTGTAATCAGTCCTAAGAAGGATTCTGATTACCACCAAAGGGATATGGGCTGATCTCTGCTAAATACACAGATTAGACATATAAGACAGACTGGAGAAAACACAGACTTGCATACACACTCAAACACAGAAGGAACATAAATGATCTGGGATATTAAACTCTAAGCAAGGTGAGCTTAAAACAACTAAGGAGCTCTTTAACTTAAGTCTATACAGATACAATCCTATCTGTGGTCTGCATGAAGAATTTCACTGGCAACTCCCAAAACAGACCACCAGAGATTTAAAGGAAACCAATCAACAAATAATTAATTGCAGCCGGGAGAAACTGCACCCAGTCCCAGAACTGAGCACAGACAGAATTAACTCCCTAACTGCCAAACACAAAGAAACAGCAACTCAGCTGTGAGAAGTCAGAATGTGCAACCGCGACGATCTTCGTGGTGATGCACACATGACAGGAGCACAGTGTGAGGTCATGATGCTGTGACCTTCCGTGCACTTGCACATTACTCTGCTTCGGGGATTCCATTATGAGGGACAAGGAGTCAGAAGTTGTGGCGAAGATCGGACAGGTGATGGTGAGTAGCAGAGGTGCCACACAGGTGAGTAGTAAGCAGAGTATAAGGATTATTTCATTATTTCACATATCACATTTATTATGCTCTGGGGACTTGAGAAACCCCAGACTATAATAAGGGAAAAATCAAATGAAAAGGTGAATTTGAATTTTGCCTGATCCAATCATCTGTAGTTATGACTACTAATCAAAAGATAACTTAATAGTCAGTAGAGGCACAGAGGATACCAGCTGAACTTCAATCCATCTGTGATAGAGGTTTTAAAGGTGTGGTTGTCCTAATTAAGGGGCATAATTTCGATCTTGTATTTTACTTTTCTCCTTGGAATCACCCATAGAAAAGCACTGGATGTGTAATTTTGTATGTATGGCAAAAGGAGTCATAATATATGATATTTTCTCCTAAATATATGAAACAAGTAATTTTATAATTAGATTTATCAGGTGTCAATCATTCTCTGTATTTTTATGGCAAAAATGTTGCAGTAGAATATGTAAAATAAAAAGCAAGAAAACAGAAATCCACATGAAAGGAACTCAGCAGCATATAAATAAATTGATTAAAAAATAAAATAGGAACACTAAAATAGCAATAGCAACAAAGAAAATATGAATTTGGGCCTTCAATTTAAAATTAGCTCAGTCTTCACCAGCTGGTCGTGAAACAAATGTAGGCCAAATTACCTGCGTTGAACCATTTTGCTACAATCTGACTGTTCCTTTAAGGATTGCTGTGCTGTAGGGAGATTGCAGGCATAACAGCATGAAGACATCATCTTTGCTAGTGTGAATCCTCTTTACAGCAGCTTCCATCCTCTCCAATCCTCTTTATGGTGTTTTCTCCACCCCCTCCTGCTGTAAAGAAGTGTCTGTCACATGTACCGCTGCAGGAGTTCTTCTTAAAAACAGTAATTTGCATAGACGGGAGAATCCGAGCAGCCGGTATCATGTGTGAGCCTTGAATCTAAGTAGTGCATGAATGCATGGAAGCATTACGCATTACACTTCAGTACTAGAGGGGGCGGAATGACATCGTGTTCACTAATAAAATCAGCGAGAGACGTGTCTGCAAGGACATGCTGCTCTGAAAGTCACATATTAAGATCCAAGGCACTTTATAAACAAATCAAGTGAATTAGGTACAAATAAAGCATTCTAGCTATGCAGAGTTCTCATCCAAAAACATTACACGCCAAGTGTCTCTTCCTGACGTAATAGCTGCGATGAAACAGCTTTATTCTGATCACACTGAGAGAAAACTCACATAATTTGATCAGTCATCTCTTGGTTATCCAGACTTCAGGCAATGAAGACAAAGCAAACTGTAATTCTTAATGGAATCGGGGGAAGTTGAAATTTCCCTTTACAAAGGGTCTCTTCTTCACAAGTGTATGAAGGGCTGATAGGGTTGCAAGTGCCATCCTACTCATACTTTCTACAGCATTTTTCCACAGTTGAGTTATTGTATTTCTTGTAAAATTCCCTGGCAGGGACTACATAGTTACAAACAAAGCCAGTTTAGGCACGCCCGCTGTAAGCGGGTGTGCCACCGTGTGCTGCCAGATGCTGGCAAGATAACTTGTGTGAGATGAGACTGACGTCAGTAGCCAGTGATGGACCCTGCATCTACTAGGCTATAAAGAGGCATTTGTGCATCATACTCTCAAGATTTGACTCAGACTCAGGAATTCTAGGAATATATCACATGATGTATTCAAAAGAAATACCACCATTGTGATGCTATTGACTAGCACCTTGCATGTGTTACACATGGTGCTTATTCTGCTGTACCCACTTTTCACTCCTAAGTAATTCTATACTAGTCTACCAACATATGTCATTAACATAGCTGGAAAGAATATCTGATCGCTATTGCAGAAGATGCTTCTTTTAGGCCTCACCATCAACATTGTACAGCACTGCTCTGGCCCTTGTGGCCTCTCTTTTTGTGACTTTGCTTCGTACTGTCTTGACCTGATTCCTTCTAACTGGTTTGCTTCTGACTAGAGATGAGCTAACTTGTTCGGAAAACATTTGCCAATCTCAAAATTGGCACTAACGTTGCACATTTGGTTTCGTGTTTGGATTCCCAAGCTTTTTTCCTAAAAATTGGCATAAGTCATCTGAAGTTTGGTAAATGATCAAGTTCACTAAGGGCTCTTTCAGACGTCAGTGTTTTCAGTAACAGCATGGGCTGCAAAACATCCCTGTCTCTGTGTCATTAGAGTGACATGTACCGGCGTCTGGGAATCAGTGGTACTGTTCATGCTGTCCCTGGCACCGGGTGCTGAAGTGATGACAGCTCACATCAATGATCCCTACTTGTGCTGCGATCAGCACTAGCAGGGGACAATGTAGATAGTTGTATTCAACTGTTAACAGCAGGTGGCAGCTGATGGGAGTATTCATCAGCCACCACCTATGCCATAAATAAAGTGAAGTGTGGTTCCTCTGTATTTTTGATAAACAGCCAGGCAAAACTGACAGCTGCAGGTTTCAAACCTCAGCTGTCAGCTTCAGCAAGGCTGGTTATCAAGAGTAGAGGGTCCATTTTCTGTATTTTTTCATTATTTAAATAGATAATTTAATAAAATGGTGTGGGGTCCCCCCATTTTTGACAACCAGCGAAGCTAAAGCAGACAGCTGGGGGCTGGCATTCTCATTCTGGTAAAGGGCCATGGATATTGTCTCCACCCATCCTAAAAATAGCAGCCCGCAGCCATTCCAGAAAAGGTGCATCTATTAGATGCGCCAATTCTGGCTCTTTGCCCAGCTCTTCCCACTTGCCCTGTCCAACATCGGGATGTTCACGATCAGAACCAAACCAAACTTTGAAAGGTTCGCTCATTTCTACTTCTGATCTGTTTCTGGACTTTGCTTTGCTATCCTGGTTCTAACTTTGCCTCCTCATATACTGTATGTTTTCCTCATCCTCCTGGTTGTGAACCAGTCTGTTGCTGGAATCTGCCTTACTGGTTTTAATTCCCAGCTTGTTTATGGACTTTTGTTCCTAGTTATGACTCCTGGTTGGACCCATAACTTTGTCTGATCATGCTCCAGTCTGTTTTTTTCTGGCTCTGGTCTACAGTTCCTTCTGACCACATTCCAGTCCTTTTCTGGATCTTGCCACTAGCTCAATTACTAAGTCTTCCGCTGTCTGATACTCCTGTCATGTTCCTGTGGGTTTTACTGAATGCCAGTTAGTGACTATTGTGGTGATCCTGTTCTATGGACATCCTGCTACATAGGTTATACATCCTTCCCGGGGTTAGGGAAGAAAAAGAGGACATCTAAGTTTAGCCTGTGCCAAGCCTGTATCAACCTTGAGGATTCCCTTTCAAAAGAGATTGAAACAACTTTTTATGTGACTAGTAGTGTTGAGTGATACGATACCGCAAGTATCGGGTATCGGCCGATATTAGCTCTATCGGACTTTCGATACTTAGTTCCGATATTTTCGTCTTATCTGATACCGGAATCGGATTTGTCGCTGTCACTGTCAGTGTCCGTCGGTCGGGTCTGTCAGGAGTCAGCGGCACTTACCTGGCAGAAGATCTCCGGCGGTCACGGGCTGGACTGCTTGATGGCCGCCATCATCTTTCCCCGGCGGTCACATGCAGTTTCTTGCGATAACTGCAGTGACTGCTGGGTAATCCCGGCCGTAAAGCAGTCAGTCCGATGACGTCACCGCCGGGGAAGCAGGTAATCAGCTGTGCTGCGTCGAGATGACAGGCTCTGCCTGTCATTGCGATGTAGCAGAGCTGGATCGTCGTGGGACCCTCGTTACTATGGACTGCGTCGGACAGGTGGTATACTGTTGGTTTGTTTTTTTTCTTTTTTTACAGGAGATCGATGGCGTCGCAGGAATGAGAGTATAATAAAAGAAATGAAAACTGTGTTGTCTCTTTTATTTCAGTAAAATACTTTTTTCTTGCTGTGTCTTTTTTTTTATACATTTAAAAACTTTGGGATTAATAATGGATCGGTGTCTTATTGACACCTCTCCATTATTAACCGGGCTTATTCTCACCGTGCAATCAACGGTGACATTAACCCCTTATTACCCCGCTTGCCACCGCTACAGGGCAGTGGGAAGAGCCGGGTAAAGTGCCACAATTGGCACATCTTTTGATGCGCCAAATGTGGGGCTGCTGTAGCCTGGTATTATCAGGCTGTTGAGGGCCAAAATCCATGGGCCTTGACAGTCTTTTAATACCAGGCCGCAGCAGTCTGCATTTTACTTGGCTGGTTAACAAAAATAGGGGGACCCCTACGCCGTTTTTTTTTCGAGGGGATCCTCTATTTTTGTTAACCAGCCAAGCTAAGCAGACTGCTGTGGCCTGGTATTATCAGGCTGGCAAGGTCCATGGATATTGGATCCTTACCAGCCTGAAAAACCAGGCCTCAGCAGTCTGCTTCATCTGGCTGGTTAACAAAAATAGGGGGGACCCCACGCCAAATTTTTTTCGAGGGGATCCCCTATTTTTGTTAACCAGCCAAGATATGCAGACTGCTGTGGTCTGGTATTATCAGGCTGGCAAGCAGGGTCGGACTGAGGCACCGGGACACCGGAGAAACCTACGGTGGGCCCCAGCTCCTGCGTGGTGGGCCCTGATTTGAAAGGATAGGTCGCGGGGCAGAGGGGGTGGTGGCCCCGGGGCCCGCGCTCTGAGGGGGCCCACCCGGAGCTACGATACAGTTACATTCTGCGGCAGAGCAGGGAGAATCGCTCTCCCTGCTCTGCCGCCCGGAAGCTATGGGGCCTGAACAGGCGTTGGGGGGGCCCGGTGCCAGCAGTGGGCCCCCCACCCATCATCGGAGGGTCAGCTGTATCGGCATCCAGCCGATAAAGCTGACCGCATGGAGAGAGAAGGAGCGAGCGCTCCTACTCTCCCAAAATCCCCCTCTCAGCGTATGACAGCGGGCGCAATAACATCACCTGCCGGCGCCCGCTGTCAGACGCTGAGAGGGAGAACAGTGAGCAGCACAGGAGCTGGGAGGTGAGTTTTTTTTTTGATTTTTTTTTTAATGGGGGTGCAGTCGAGTCCTGGCTGGAGAAGTCGTCATGTCGGTGTGGGCCAGATGGAAAAGACATGAAAAGTGAACAATTCCATTAGAAAGAACATCAGCGGTAAGTCATTATCTGTACCTGTGCTGTAATCTATTATATGTTCTGTAGGACTGGTATTATTTACCACAGACCATATGGCGGTAATATCAATATTGGTCTTTTTATATATAGATTATTTTGGCCAACAGCGCGGTCATTTGCTGAGGTTCTCTGATGATGGGCCCACTCAGAAGTTTTGCCCCCACTAAACCAAAACCCTAGCTACGCCTATGGCTCTCTCTCTAGTCTTTCTTTCTCGCTCTCTGTTCTTTCCTTCTCGCTCTCTGTTCTTTTTTCTCTCTGTTCTTTCTTTCTCTCTTTTCTTTCTTTCCTCTCTTTCTTTCTCTGTTTGTTCTTTCTCTCTCGCCTCTCTTTCTTTCTTTTCCTCAGTACCAGCCACTGTGCCCTCATTACCAGTCAGTGTGATCAGCAGTGCTAAATGGTTACGCTTGGGGCGAGGATATGGGTGTGATTAGCTGTGAAATGGGTGTTGTCGGGGCGTGGCCAAAAATTTTCAGCGGCACGCAACACGCGCCGCAGCCTTTAATCCTCTTTCCTGTCTTCCAAATTTGGGAGGTATGCTGTATGACCTCCCTACAACTTCTGGCCATGCTCCTGATGAGCGCGACGGATGGTCTCGTGAGGGATCTCCTCCCACACCTGGACTAAAGCATCCACCAACTCCTGGACAGTCTGTGGTGCAACGTGGCATGACCTAAAATTTTCTGCAGCATGCACAGCGTGCCACAGCCTTTGTCCCTCTTTCCCTTATTCAAAGGTTGGGAAGTATGATGTTGGGCCGCAAGAATATATTTTCTCTGGTGGGCCCAAGGTACTCCAGTCCGACGCTGCTGGCAAGGTCCATGTATGTTGGCTCCTTAACAGCCTTAAATACCATGCCTCAGCAGCAGGGGCGTACATATAAATCATGGGGCCCCATAGCAAAAGTCTGAATGTTCCCCACCCCCCCAAAAAAAAAACCCAGAGGCATTGTAAATGTAAAGTGCCAGCACAGTGAGGGAAGTTGAGTCGCACAGAGACAGGGGTTTTGGGGGTACTCGGCACCGATCACGTCGACTTCTATGGGGGATGTCACGAGTAGCACAGCTCGGTCCGTGACCTGGGCGATCACTGGAATGTGGGATATTTCCAGGGGATGATAGAATGTTTGTGTAGTTTGTCGTGACGCCACCTGTAGTACCTGGTCAGGGTGTCCAGCGCTGCTGTGCAGGTCCTCTGGAAGGGATGGTGTAGTGCAGGTAGGTGAAAAGTCTTCTACAGGTAACACGCTATCCTTCCAGGGCAGATAGATGTGAGATAGAGCAATGGTGCAAAGTGATGTAGCAGAGTGGAAAATGCGACGTAGTAAGAAAGCAGGAAACACTTCAAGTTAAACGTTGCATAATACAATTTTTAATAATAACATTACAAAAGTGCAAATGGCTTATATTATGTGACATGTTTTGTTACTGTTCATACCCTTGATATGTGTTATACATGTGTGTTAATAAATACATATTCAACAAAAGTGCAAATAGCATTAGTGCCGAAGTTCGTGGAGACTTCTTAGAACTACAACCCCACCGGGGTAACTTCACAGTTTCCTTTACTTGTGCTTGTGGAGGACCCGCTCCAAACCTCCAACTGTGGTCTTGGGTGGGCTGCAAGACTTTCCTTGAGCAGACCTCACTTTCGGCCACACCAAACGGGTTTTTAGTTTCTGAGGTAGTTGAAAATAGTGCACAGTAAAGTTTTTTGTAAAACCAAGATGGAGCACCGAAGTGCCAACTATTTAC
This sequence comes from Oophaga sylvatica, assembly GCA_033576555.1. Classification (NCBI taxonomy): domain Eukaryota; kingdom Metazoa; phylum Chordata; class Amphibia; order Anura; family Dendrobatidae; genus Oophaga; species Oophaga sylvatica. Next base: position 522,781,148 of record JARQOD010000002.1, read on the forward strand.
AGAAAAGTTTGTGAGCCAGTACAGTTCATGGCTTCAAAGTTCAACATTTTCATTACAGTGAAACACCATTACCCAACCTGGGTATATTAAGGCAACAATAAACTTGTTCTTCTGAACATTCACCCGTCCGGGTACATCAAACCATTACCCAACCTGGGTATATTAAGGCAATAAACTTCTTTTTATGAACATTCACCCGTCCGGGTACATCAATAATTTAACTATTTACATACAGAGACCCTGTCCGGGTTATTTAGACTTCTTTGGCTGGCTTCTTCCAGGTACCACCTGGTACTCTTCTGGAGCTTGCCAAACATCCGTGACAGGAGGGTCCACCCAGACCTGATGACGTCGTGTGGCCAGTACAGTGACGTCGTGACCCGCTATATGGGTCTGTGTGGCCACCTCTTTCATCTCCCTCCGGGTCTGGACCCCTATGTCCCGGACTAAACGAACCCCAGGGGGCCTAACAGGCGCCGGGTACGGGCCAGCTATCATTATCATGTCCATAGCTGGGGCTGCTGAGGAGACCACTGAGGGAGGCTGGGGAGATTTACGGCGTGGGGTGGGCACTTGTGCAGAGGCCTGGTTGGGGGAGGCTGAAGGCTCGTAGGGTCTGTCAGTTTCCTGACACTCTGGGGAGTAGGGGTCGCACCTGGTAACATTTAGGGCGTACCATCCATTGTAACCCCAGTGTCGGGTGTAAGTCACCAAGTCTCCTGGCAACAGGTCCCTCCCGGGTGTCCTTCTGGGAGGTGAGCCTCCATGTCCCGCCGGGTTACAAAAACTTCTAAATAAAGTCCAGGCTCCTGGATGAAGCCCCAACCACCTTTTAACTTAAAGTTCCGTACTGCACCCTTACGCCGCGGCTCCCTCACCGTACTTTTATCCTTTCTCATACGTTTATTCTCTGCCAGGTCCTTTTCCAGGTGACGTTGCCGAAGCTTTTGGGATTCTCGCTGCTCCCTTTGTCGCTCTGCTTCCCGCTCCCGACGTCTCCACTCTTCCTCCTGACGCCGGTTGTAATTCTCCTTCACCAGCATCTCCATGTCTCCACCATCAAACGCCAGCTTACGATGTACGGTTTGCGGCAGCTCTCCTGGCGCCCGCCAGTCCTGGCGGCGCTCACCTGCGGCGGAAGCAGCCGGCTCTGGAACAGATGACGGTCGGGCTCCGGTACAGGCAGGTAGAGCTCTGGTGCCTGCGCGGCATCCTCCATGAGGACGGGTGTCACTTCTTCTGCCTCAGCGACGGGGGCAGACAGCGGGATCTGGGGTGCTGGTGCGGCGTTTTCTGCAGGAACGGGTGCCTCCACTGTGATACTGGCAACCGGTTCAGATTGCAAGGGCTGGGATGCCCGCACGGCCTCCTGTACTGGAACGGGTGCCTCCACTGAGATACTGGCAACCGGTTCAGATTGCAAGGGCTGGGATGCCCGCACGGCCTCCTGTACTGGAACGGGTGCCTCCACTGAGATACTGGCAACCGGTTCAGATTGCAAGGGCTGGGATGCCCGCACGGCCTCCTCTACTGGAACGGGTGCCTCACCTTCCGGTACAGACACTTCAGGGGGTAAGAGGGATTGGCGCCGCTCCAATTGTAGTTTTAGGGCCCGCCAGCTCGCTTCCATCCTGGCGACCTCCTTCCGGTGCCGGGCCAGGTCTCTCAGGGTATCCTCTGCTTCTTCCAGCGTAGGAGGGTTTCCAGGCCGGGTGCCAAACGGTGGCTCCGTGGCGATCGGGTCGCTTCCGTGGGGGAGAGCTCTGACTCCTCCATCCCTTCCCACTTCTGCTCACGTCCATTCGCCATCTCAGCAAAGTCACATGTGTCATTAGCATCAGGAGAGGCGACATCTTTTGTAGGGAGGCGGGACCTTCGCGTTCGTTTACGCCCACTGAGGAGGATGAGGAGGCGGAACTCCAGAGCTGTGGGGCACGATCTTACATTGCAGTAACATTTAGAGTGTGCGGACATCGTTTTCGCGCCACGGAGTGAGTGTACGCCCACAAGAGCACCCCCTTATTCTTCACCTGTGCCTCGTGGCGCAGATATGACGGAAAAATGGCAAATACAGTCTATGATGATTTTTGCAATTCTCAAGCAAAAAAACAGTTCAATTAAGGCACACAGGACTCGCTTATAGCGAGCTTCTGAATCCTGTTCGCTGGGTGCGATGCAACATCTCTGTGGCGACTGGACCCTCGGGTGCTTCTGTCTTTTCACAAATGCCGGCTTTACCCGGCAATTGAATCAGAGGCTATTTTACTATGTAGATGTGAAATAAACTATAATATATATGTCACAATGACATGTATATATATATATATGTATTCTAAGTGTGTATATTTTGTGTTTACAAGGAAAGAAAGTGTTTTTTTAGTTGCGATATTTTGTTCCCATAGAATTACATGGGACTTCCGGTATCGGAATCGGATATCGCCGATAGTTAGTGATATCGGCGATACCATTCCGATCCGATATTTTTAGATATCGAGCAGTATCGCTCAACACTAGTGACTAGTCAAACCAATTAAGAACTCCCGAGTGAGCAGAGAACACTGAAAAAATGGGAAGAAAGAAAGCATTTGGCCACTAAGTATGTGCATTAAAGGAATTGTTCACTTCTTAATAGCACTAGCCTGTTTACTAAAATAAAAATGCAAACTGACATCATGGACTGTTGTCTCTCCTCCAATGTTGGTGCTGGTCTCCCAGCAGATGTGATATTGGCATGTAATTGACATTGTTAATGTGAATTTCACATCACTGCCAGAAGACGCAGCAATGACACTGAAGGATCCCATTTCCTTTCCTTAGGGAACATTTTTCTTCTTTTTTATGATGAAAATTATATATAATTTTGATTAAAAAAAATTATATAAAGGGAGTGAATTTCCTAAATGTGGATTTACAGAAAGCAACATAGTACATTTTATGGCACTGTTAACAAGCTAATTTATTTACAAATTGTCTGGGCATGGTATGATGCTGTTATTTCATAGTTTCATAGTTTTTAAGGTTGAAGGTAGACTTAAAGGGGAAAGCGGTTGTCCCATGAATAAAAGTTCATTTTAATCAATACAGCTTGGAATAATAATAACTTCCACAATTGGATGTGTTTAAATAAAATGTTTCTGTGCTGAGATAATCTTAAAAATGTGCCCCTGCTGTGTCCTGTGTAATGGTCATGTCTCACCATACAACAACATAATCTGATTATACCACATCTCCTGGGCAGGAGGAAAGCAAAAGAGTATACAGACATTACAGTGTGGGGTCACAGCTAATTCTTTTTGTGAATTAAAACATTCCCCAGTCTGTTTTTAAATAATGTTTTATCTCAAAGAAAGAATCAATTGTGATCTCCTACTGTAATGTCTGTATCCTCCTTTGATTTCTCACCTGCCCAAAAAATGTGGTATGATCCGACCATGTTCCTGTACGGTCAGACACAGCCATTATGCAGTACACAGCAGGCGCACATAAATAAGATTATCTCAGCACAGGAACATTTTATTTAAACACATCCAATTTCCAAGTGGAAATTATTATTATTCCAAGATCTATTGATTAAAATGAACTTTTGCTTGTGGGAAAACCCCTTTAAGTCCATCAAGTTCAACCTATAGCCTAACATGTTGATCCAGAAGAATGCAAAAACCACAAGGGGCAGAGATAGATAGCGCAATATTAGCGGAAAAATTAATTCACATACAACAATAAGACTAGTTCCCTGGATCAATGGTTCACAGAATCTAGTACTCATAACCTTTATTATTACATTCTTCAAGAAAGGAATCCCGAAACTAGTTGTGCTTTTGTAGAGAATCAACCATTAAAACATCATGTGGCAGAGAGTTCCAGTCTCACTGCTCTTACAGTAAAGATTTGCTGTCTGAAATTATGATTAAAGCTTCTCTTCTCTAGATATAGAGGACTCCCACCTTGTCACCTTCGCAGGCCTAGATGTAGAAAGATCATTAGAAAGATCTCTGTACTGTAGCCTCATATATTTGTACATTGTAACTAGATCACCCCTAAACCTTCATTTTTCCAAACTGAATAACCAGAAGTTTGATAACCTGTCTTGGTATTGCAGTCTATATTCCCTTAATAACCTTGGTTGCTCTTCTCTGCACCTGCTCTGGTTCAACTATGTCCTTATTCATCAGAGACCAAACTTGTACACAGTCTTCCAAGTATGGCCGACCAATGTGACTTATATAGTAGCAAAACTGCTGTTGTCATCAGCATCTATGCCTCTTTTAAAGGATCCCATTAGTACCTGCCCGGCATTGGTCACCAAGTCTTTTTCCATGACAGTTTTACCCAGTGATTTATAATTTAGTGCATAATTATATATTTTAGTCCCTCTGCTCAAGTGCATGACCTTATATTTATCTACATTAAACTTAAATTGCCCATTTTTCAGCCCAATTCTCCAGTTTATAAAAATCCCTCTGTAATATTATTAAAATCATCATTAAATCATTCAAATTATACTCATCGGTGTTGCTCAAATATTTGCTAGTATTGAAATTCTACTTTATATGCCCTCTGCAAGGTCATTAATCCATACATTACATAAAAGAGGGCACAATACTGACCTATGTGGTACCCCACTGTTAACTATGACCTAATCCGAGTGGGTTGTATTAATAACCACCCTTTTTTCCTTATTACTGAACCAGTTGTTAACCCGGTTACACATATTTTCCCTTCATCCCATTACTCTCATTTTATGCCCAATCCTCTTGTGTGGCACCATCTCAAATGCTTTTGAAAAGTCCATATAAACAAAATCCGCTGTGTTTTTCTGGTTCAGTCTGGAATGTACCTCATCATAGCTGATCAGATTAGTTTGACAGGAACGATCCCTCATAAACACATGTTGATACTGGGTCATGAAGTTCTTATTGAGATACTCCAGAATAGCATATTTTACAAAACCATCAAGGATTCTACCCACAATAGAGGCCAAACTTATTGACCTTCAGCCTTTTATTCCATTTTTGAGTATTGCTACCACATTTGATATGCGCCAATCCTGACCATTTTATTCTTGAATCTTTGAATATTAAAAATAATGATCTGTCTATCACAGTACTTAAGTCCTGCAGTACTCAGGGGTGTATGCCATCTGGGCCTGGGGATTTGTCTACTTTAGTGATTTTGATATCCATGACGACATTTATCTTTTAAATGCAAAATCAATAATGGTATTATTTAGAACCTTTATAGAACTGCTATTAAGATCACCACATGTCAATTAAAGTTTGACCACTGAAATTGCAATGTAATTTGGGCACTATATGGCAGTACTTATTAACCAATGTACGTTGGTGGTATTTAAAGGTTTTAAGGCAAAGGCACTTTTTTGGAGTGGCAGCACCAGGCAGAAATGGAGCAAACACTTGGCTCTTTTCTTGAAGCTCTGCTCATACACCCAATATTAGAAAATAAGGTACTGTCTGGACCAGCAATGGAATGCCATCTTTATGTCATAGTTTCATATTACTCACTAGAAAAATATACAGATTTTATCTTATTTGTGATTACGCTCGAGTCAGTAATAGCCTATGACTCTAAAGATAACTAATGTGGACGCAAAATGAGCATATTCTCAGCCCATTTCATAAAGTCAAAATATGTCTGACTTTTCCACACTACCCGGCTCGTTATTAATTTATTCTACATTTTTGACAGGTCTTCACAAAAGCTGACAGGTTACGATGAGGTTTACATCAGGCAGTGGATAAAGATTACGATGGGAACGTGATTACTTTTATTGTCACCAAATGATTGTTCGGTTGGAGAGCAGGGAGGTTTGTGAAATGATTCCCTTGTCAAGGCCGAATTTGCAGTCATTTTCATTCCAAAAAATTAATAACCAAATATAGCTTAACCATCTGTTTCTCTGCTAAGATATTGCCCATTTTATATTTTTTTCCAGATTAATTGATCATTTAAATGTATGGTTGTGAGCTTGCGTATTTTGATCAAAATTTTGACCAATATCTCATATATATATATATATATGTATATATATATATATATATATATACATATATATATATATATGACATATATTTTGTGCACATTATTTATATTCATGGTGCAAGCCCACCAGTGTTGGCCTTGTAAACTAGGGTGTCTGTCCTCTTGGGGGGCACTTGTGTTACGCTTCCACGGTTTCGGGGCGTCGGGACATGGCATAGCTTGCCTAGCTAACCAATGTTCCCACGCCGCCAGACCACGACAATGTGGGGCGTGCGTCCCAGATGGTAAGGGAATGTGGACCCACTGGACCACAGAGGAGGACCCGGGCCTGCCTGGACTAGGGGTGGGCAGCGACCGGGGACTGTGGCAGCTGAGCATGTGGGCAAGATTGCGACCTGCAGGACTAGACAACACTGCACAACTTCAGGTATGAAGAAACATAAAGTTTACTTGAAGACAAACACAGTACATAAACAGAACATAATGTCAGGCTCCCGATTCCGCACATCAGAGAAGGGTACACGTCTCAGGATCACAGACGAAGGCAGTAGTCATCACGGGTTGATGCAGTCCAGGGTCATCTGGCACGGGCATACTAGGTCGGCCTCTGTCTCAGGCCTTAGGCATAGCACAGGCTCAGCAGGAGAACATCAGACACCGACCCAGGACAGACATCATCACAGAGTGAATACCCAAAAAAATATGGACTAAGAGCAATTATAAAAATTAATAGGTTTTTTATTCTCACAAAAAATATAAAAAACAATCAGATTTCAATACATATCATAACACATAATACAAGGGAAAAGGCAACATCTAGATCTCACATAAAGCAAGAAGAGTGTCACCGATTTATTAACAATTTTACATCAAGATAATCACACATTAATATATGTGCAAAGCTACCGTTCATGAAGTATTGATCCAATTATTGGGATATTTATCTCAAAATCAATTGTTCAGAGGAGTACAGATATCCCATGTGCATGTTAATCTACAGGTATTTTAAATAAAGTGCATAATGCGTTAAATCAACCCTGTAGAGAGAAAATATATCATCTGCCAATGTTGTATCCTACCATCACATATGAACAATGTATCACAAAAAATTAAAGCGCCTAGTGCAATCTAATCCAAAATTTGAGTATATAGTCAATAATTCATGAAAAAATGACACAATATACAAGCAGGTAGCTTATACATATCAGGATGGGAATGCAGCCAGTGGCTGATATATCCACTGTGGTAGATAGCCTCAGTATATATTAATCATTTATGCCAGCAGATATACATAATATCCCACATATAGCAGATATATTTATATGATGGAACAAAGTGCTTAGTGCAAATTGTCTCCTATAGTCATCTACCATATCATATGAAAACAATTGTGGGTGGCTATTACCAGAGTCAGCATAGAGTAAATAGTTTACTTATCCACCACAGTGGGCAATTACCACACACCTAATAGGGCATATACAAGTGAGTCAAAGAGTAATAATACATGACAATTCTGACATCAAGACTTACTGAACGTGAGCAGGAAAACCCCTACATGCATTTCGCTGTATTGCTTCCTCGGGGGGCTGGTAAACAGGAAGACACTGGAGGGTGCATGCTGGTATGTGTGGTATGCAAGGAGGCACTGGTAGGTGCAGCTGGTATACAGGCAGATACTAGCAGGTGCAGGCAGGTACAGTTGGTATTCAGGCAGGCAGGTGCAAGCAGGCATGGCTGGAATACAGTAACATACAGCAGCTGTGTGGTACAGAAAGACAAGTACAGACAGGAAAAGAGAGGGACGGGCAGGGACTGGTAGGTATTGGCAGGTACAGGGGACCTGAGAACTAGCAAGAGTGCAGCAAGGCAGAGTAAACATATTGCTCAGGCACCTCCCATTAGCTGGAAGTGTCTTAAATATTGGCTGGGAACACTTTAGGAAGGTGCGCGCTGTCACTTTAAGAGAGAGGGAGTATATGTACCCTAAGCACATTGCTCGGGGATCTGCGAGCTGTGCAGCAGTAGGAGGAAGTGAGGGACGGGGGCTGCAGCAGTGAGTGAGTCGGTGTCAAAGAAAGAGGGGAGCATGCAGGGATCTTGGCGCCACACACAGGCTTGTCTAAATATTGTTGAGAAAACTTGAATATGCTTTTAGTTCAGCAATGGAGTCTTGCGTGGTGAGGTCAACTTTGACACATGGTAAGGTTTTTAATATTAGACAGTGTAGGACTGTCCTGATCAGAGTTACCGTGTCACGGTGGGTTGACTTATATGCTATTTTTGATCAAAAAAAGTATTACTAAGAACTCTGGGTTATTTAAGTGCACTTTTGCTTTTTACTTGTTTAGTTATAGCAGGAGTTTTGCTTATTTTGTCTCTTGTAGGTCTTATAAGTTTTATGGCCAATGTGAACATTCGTTAATGTACTGCATGCATACCAACTCGACCAAGCTCTATTTTTGTGTTTTTTCCTTAATATTTGGGATGTTGGATCGTTTCTTCTTTTTGCTGTGTTGTTCTTGATATATTATAGCAGAGATTTATCCTTCCATATTCAGTCCAATATAGTGCATATTATACACACGTGCTCAAAATTGTTGGCAACCCTCTAATGACAGAAAAAACCCACAATGGTCACAGAAATAACTTGAATCTGACAAAAGTAATAATAAATAAAAAATCTATGATAAGTCAGACATTGCTTTTCAACCATGCTTTCACAGAATTTAAAAAAAATAAAACTCATGAAATAGGCCTGGACAGAAATGATGGTACCTATTTTGTTACACTGGGTTCACTTAGGGGCCCTACACTGCCCATAGCAGCCCCTCCGCCCACCTCTGAGCTCTCCCGTGCAGCCTCCTCACCTGTCCTCACTGTGAGCCCTGTGTGTGTAGTGTCAGTGCATGGCTTACCATCAGGTTTCACTCCCTCCTCCACTGTTGGAGGCACATTCAATACATTAACATTAGCATTCACAGTAGAGTCATGACATTCTTGGGGAGCCGAACTTGGGGGTTCAGTGGCCACATACTGGGACACTAGCCGCCCCAAATCGGTCCCAAGCAACACATTTGCAGGAATATTTGGCGTTACTCCCACCTCCCGCATCCCCCTCCCGGCGCCCCAGTCCAAATACACCTTGGCAACGGGCAGCGCCGGTTCAACGCCTCCAATTCCGGAGACTGAAAGGGTTTTCCCAGGTACCAAGTCTTGAGGGGACACCACCTCAGGGCGTTCCAGGGTTCATTCAGCGCCTGTGTCCCGCAGTCCCATGACCGCTGAGCGGCCGATGGTGACAGGTTGGTAATTGTCTAGGGACCTCCCACCACCCCCTCCCACACACAAAACAGTGGTCGGTTTCTGGGACAGAGATGGGGCCTTCTGGCGCTGGGGACATACAGCCTTAAAGTGTCCTGGCTGATTGCAATTATGACAACGTCTGGGTTCTGTTCCTGGCCTGGAGAGGGCAGCCGGAGGGTACACCCCTTGCACACTGGGGGCTGGATATGGGGCGGGGGCAGGATTGGGCTTACCCCCTCTCCAGGTGCTGCTGGCAGGCTTCTTTGGCTCCGGCGCCCTGTTGTTGGCATACTCGTCTGCCAGGGCGGCTGTAGCAGAAGCCCCCTTTGGTTTCCGGTCACGGAGGAACTGCTGGAGGTCCTCTGGGCAGTTCCACAAGAATTGCTCCATGACAAACAGTTCCTGGACCTCCTGGCGGGTAGTGAGCTCTAGACCCGAGGTCCAGTGCTCCACAGCTCTCAGCAGGGCCCGCATGTGGTCGGTCCAGGTGTCCTTTGAACCCCGCTGCAGGCTCCTGAACTTCCTGCGATACGACTCCGGGTGAGGTTGTAGTGCTGGATGAGGGCCCGCTTGATGTTGTTGTAGTCCTGCTCCTCCCCGGCAGGTAAGTCCCCCAAAACTTCCAGGGACTTACCCCTCAAATGGGGGGTCAGGTACCTTGCCCACTGATCCGGGGCCAGATGATGTTGGAGGCAGGTCCTCTCAAAAGCCAGCAGAAAAGAATCCAGGTCTCCATCCTTTGCAAGTAAGGGAAAGTCCTCCGCCCGGACCTTGGAAGCCCTTGTCTCCGGTGGGCCTGGTGCGTCCAGCGGGGGCCCGTGCTGGGCCATCTCCAGTCGGTGCCGGCGCTCCGCAGCTTCACGGCGTTCTGTATGCTCCCGCTCCGCTGCTTTCTCTGCCGCCACCAGGAGTCTGTCATAGGCGGCGTCATTACCAGCCTCAAGCTGTGCCATAGCCGCTTGGAAGAGGGCCTCCGATCTGGACAGGCTGGGACTGGCAGGGGGTGGACAGTCCACTGTGAGACTGAGCACGGGGGTCGGGCTCCTTGGGGAGCCCTGGCTGAGCTCCCCCTCATCGGTATCGAATCCCTCATAGACCACAGCATTGGCCTCCCCCTTTGCCCTACTCCTGGTGCCTTCCGCCATCTTGGGAACCTTTGGTTACTGAAACAGCTGCAACCCCGACCTTGCACACAACTTATTATATTTACACTCTGACCGTCTAGTGCTGGGCTGACCTTAAGACCCCAGCAGTGAAAGTACTGCTGGTAGTCTCTAGTGTCTGGGAGTAGGGTCCCACGCACACTATTACTGTAAGGTTCTTTGTCTCTGTTGACATGTTCCTTGAAACTCAGTTTTCCGTCGGCCATTTTGCTTTCTGTCTTTCTGCAGCTCTTGCCCTCAGTTAATATGGAGTTTCCAGTTTTCATGTTCCCGCCCTGATTCTTCCCTCTTGCTTCTTAAGCAGCCTCAGCTGAACAATCAGTGCTCCTGAATCAAGCCTCAGTCAGTCTGTGACCTGACTCCTGGAAGCCTTGGACTTGTACTCCAGCTATTCCCTACTGAGGAACCTTGGAACACTTTTGGACTCTGGAAACCTGCTGTTTGGTGAATCCATGTTTGCAGAGGAATTACGGTACAGAGAAGAGATCCTGAACCTGCTTTGGAGATTTATTGTAGTGCTTGAAGTTACTCTGGCCTGCTGTGTCTCCTGTCGCTGTTCCTGCAAACTGTGTGAACTTTTCAGCATGCTTGTATGAAGTAATACAAGTCATTTCATTTCAACCTATGTCTCCTGTGTTTTCCTCGCACCCAAGCACAAGACGCTATAGGAACTGTACACTATACATGACAAGATTCAGGAGCCAATGTTTAGTGTCTGCTGGGTCTGGGAAAGCCGTGTCTGCTGTGACTGTGGATATCAGATGTCCGTTAAATACCTTATGTGATGACAGTGGTTGTGACTTCTCACAACCATTCCAGCACCTCTGCCTTAAAAGATCTGGAAGATGGAGGCCCGCATAAAGGAACTTTGCGGAGTGACTGATACAATCCTTTCAGATGTACAGACTTTAAAAACCCGTTTTGCAAGCCTACAGGACCTCACTAATCATAATTTGCAAGTGTTTGGACAGACTACCCAGGAATTGCGAGCCAGGATTGAGGCTCTAGAGGAACGAGCCCAGGCTCCTGCCATAACCCCAAGTTCTGGGATCCCCAAATTACCTCCTTTTCGTTTTGGCAGTGAACGTGAGAAATTCAGGGGATTTATTAATCAATGCAATTTATTTTTCTCTGCACATGCTTCACAATTTCCCACTGAACAATCCAAAGTGCTTACTATAATCATGTTGCTTACCAATAAGGCTTTGATGTGGGCAAACCCTCTGATTGAGACTGAGGATGATTGTTTGAATCACCTTGATGCTTTTATTTCAGCCATGGGGCAGGTGTTTGATGACCCCAATCGAGGTGCAACAGCTGAAGCAGCCATGTTAACTTTGCGCCAAGGTAAGCGTTCAGTAGCCGAATATGCCCTGGATTTCAGGAGATGGGCTCTTGATACCACTTGGGACACTTCCGCTAAAAAATCTATTTTTCGGAAAGGGTTGTCTCCACTGATTAAGGATGAACTTGCTCGTGCCGACCCTCCCACTGCGTTAGGTGACTTTATTAACTATTGTATCCGTATTGATGCTCGTCTGACTGAACGCAGACAAGAGAGATGGTTCGAAAATAATCGCACTAACCTTTTACTACCTCCCTCCTCAGCTAAGGAACCTTTGAGTAGGATCACAAGGGAACCAGAACCTGAACCCATACAGGTGGACTCTTTACAAAGACGGGTTAGTGATGCACGCAAAGAACATCGTATAAAGGAAAATCTATGTTTCTACTGTGGTAAGTCAGGGCACTTCATTATAAACTGCCCCAGCCTTTCTCGTAAGACTACTGCAGCAGTCATTCACTGTGAGTGTTGCGAGAGGAGCTCTGTCATGTCCGAGCCTCAGGCTCCAGAGAGATCTGCTGCAAGAGATCTTGATTTCTCGGACTTAAACTCTGTTAGTTCTGGGGACGATGACGGTATAAACGCTGCAATTTTTCAAGTTTCCTCAGCGGTGTCCCAGCTGAGTTGTAAAAGAAACAATTCTCATTGCTTCCTTTCCATCAAACTCTGGGTTGACTCAGTCTGGGTGTCTAGCTTTGCTATGATCGACTCAGGAGCAAGTGGAAATTTTATGGATATCTCCTTTGCTCTGAAACAGGGGATACGTTCAGTGAAGAAGGCTACTCCAGTACAGATGGAGACTGTGGATGGCTCTCTACTGACTTCTGGACCAGTGGATCAAGAAACAGAGCCTTTGAGGGTCCTTATGGGTAAAGATCATCAGGAGAAAATGTCTTTTTTGCTTATCTCTTCTCCCCACTTTCCCATCATTCTAGGGCTACCATGGCTGCAGGCGCAGAATCCTACGATTAACTGGGAGACCAAGGAATTACACTTTCCGGAGAAAAAGATGAGTCAAGGAGTTTCAGCTTGCTCTGTTCCTAAAGGAACCATGTCAGTCTCTGAACTACCAGCTGTATACCAGGACTATGTGGATTTATGTGACAAGAAGAACGCTGATCAGCTTCCTTCTCACCGTCCATATGATTGTCCAATTGAATTATTGCCTGGAGCCGAGATACCTTTTGGTAAGATCTACCCCCTAGCGGGGCCCGAGCTAAAAGCTTTGAAGGATTATATAGACGAAAATTTAGCCAAGGGCTTCATACGCCCCTCTTCATCTCCCGCAGGTGCACCCATCTTCTTTGTGAAGAAGAAAGATGGATCTCTGAGACCCTGCATAGACTATAGGGAACTCAATAAGGTTACTATTAGAAACCGTTATCCATTGCCTTTAATCCCTGAGTTGTTGGAGAGAGTGCGGCATGCCAAAATTTTCTCTAAACTGGATCTCCGTGGGGCCTATAACTTGGTCCGTATTAGACCTGGGGATGAATGGAAGACTTCTTTCAGGTCACGCTATGGACACTTTGAATATCTAGTTATGCCTTTTGGTCTGAGTACCGCCCCAGCCACTTTCCAACACTTCGTGAATGATATCTTCAGGGATCTCCTAGATACATTTGTGGTGATTTATCTGGATGATATTCTAATTTTTTCTAACTCCACAGAGGAACATCATGGACATGTGAGAATGGTCTTAGAACGCCTAAGACAAAACCATCTCTACATCAAGCTTGAAAAATGTGAATTCCATAGGACCGAAATTCAATTTCTGGGGTATGTACTATCTACGCAAGGGATTAGTATGGATGGAAGCAAGACCCAAGCCATCAAGGATTGGCCAATTCCTAGAAATGTGAAGGAGGTGCAGCGTTTCATCGGGTTTGCCAACTTCTATAGACGTTTCATTAAGAATTTTTCTGAGGTAGTGTCACCTATCACCCAACTTACCCGGAAACAGTCTAGGTTCTCCTGGACCCCGCAAGCTCAGGAAGCATTTTCCTGTTTAAAGGATAAATTTACCACCGCACCTATCTTAGTACATCCCAACCCCGAGCTTGCCTTCATAATAGAGGTGGATGCTTCAGACTGTGCCGTTGGAGCTATACTCTCTCAGAGAACAGGTGAGAAGAATGTCTTGCATCCCTGTGCCTCTTTTCCCAGCAGTTGTCTTCGGCTGAGAGGAACTACGATGTGGGCAATAGAGAATTGTTGGCCATTATTGCCGCCTTCAAGGAATGGAGACACCTTCTTCAGGGAGCTGCACAGCAAATAGTCGTCCTGACAGACCATCGTAACCTTGAATTTATCAGGTCGGCTAAGTGCCTGACTCCTCGCCAGGCTCGCTGGAATCTTTTCCTAAACCAATTTAATTTTGTCATTTCTTATAGACCAGGATCGCGCAATGGAAAGGCTGATGCACTCTCTAGGATTCATTCAGCAGAGACACGTCCACTTACTCCTAAGACTATTCTTCCTGACTCTAGATTCCTGGGAGTGATTCATAATCAAGACCTACTTAAGGACATCAAGGAAGCATACCATGCGGATTCTTTGTTGGCTCAACCCCCAAGGGACGTAAGTCTTGTCTTTAAGAATGGTGTGTGGATTCAGGGACAACGTCTGTATATACCTGAAACAGTCAGATTGAGAGTATTGCAACTCATCCACGATTCCAAGATAGCCGGGCATAGGGGAATTCTAAAGACACAAGAATTTCTTTCTCGTTTCTTTTGGTGGCCCACTTACAGGAAAGATGTCTTAAACTATGTCACTTCATGTGAAGTCTGTGCAAGATGCAAAACACCTCGCTCCTCACCAACTGGTCTGTTGCAACCCCTTCCCACCCCGTCCCGCCCGTGGGGATCCATTTCTATGGACTTCATTGTGGAGTTACCAACCTCTCAAGGAAGAACACCATTCTAGTGGTGGTTGACCGTCTAACAAAGGCAGTTCATTTTATCCCTTGTGTCGGCTTACCCACTGCAAAACAGACATCAGACTTGATGATTAAGAATGTGTTTCGCTTACATGGAGTACCGGATGAGGTCATTTCGGATCGAGGGGTGCAATTCACTTCAAGGTTTTGGCAAAATTTCTGTGCAGCATTGGACATTAAAGTAAACCTTTCTTCTGCTTTTCATCCCCAGACTAATGGACAGACAGAACGAACCAATCAGACCCTGGAGCAGTATCTCCGCTGTTTTATCTGCCACCTACAGGATGATTGGGTGGATCTACTTCCACTGGCTGAGTTCTCTTATAACAACTCTCAGAGCGCCTCCACTAAGCAGTCTCCTTTTTACTCCAATCTAGGTTATCATCCTAACATTCTTCCTCGATTTCCCATAGATACGCCCTTGCCTTCAGTGGCTGAAAGAATCACTTCTTTACAAAAGAATATGGATCTTCTAAAGGAAAATCTAGAATTGGCTCAGGAAAGGTACAAGAAAGCAGCAGATAAATTTCGTAAACCTGCACCAGCTTTCAAGGTAGGAGATTTGGTCTGGCTGTCAACCAGAAATCTTAAATTAAAGATTCCATCGTCTAAATTGGGACATAAGTACATTGGACCTTATAAGATCAATAAGATTATAAGTGCTGTTGCTTGTCGTCTTCAACTGCCCAGAACTATGAGAATCCACCCTGTCTTTCATGTATCCCTACTAAAGGCTGCAACACCCAATACGTTTCCTGGACGTTCTTCTCCTTGCCCTGACCCAGTGCTGGTCGATGGTCAGGAAGAATTTATGGTGGAAAGGATTCTAGATTCCAGGTTGTACAGAAATCAGTTGCAATATTTGATTAAATGGCAGGGCTACCCAGTGGAGGACAACTCATGGGAACCAGTCAATAATGTAAATGCTCCTCGCCTGCTCCGCCAGTTTCATCAGAGGTACCCTGACAAGCCTGGTCTGAGGTCATCCGGAGGTTGTCCCTAAGGGGGGAGTAATGTAAGGTTCTTTGTCTCTGTTGACATGTTCCTTGAAACTCAGTTTTCCGTCGGCCATTTTGCTTTCTGTCTTTCTGCAGCTCTTGCCCTCAGTTAATATGGAGTTTCCAGTTTTCATGTTCCCGCCCTGATTCTTCCCTCTTGCTTCTTAAGCAGCCTCAGCTGAACAATCAGTGCTCCTGAATCAAGCCTCAGTCAGTCTGTGACCTGACTCCTGGAAGCCTTGGACTTGTACTCCAGCTATTCCCTACTGAGGAACCTTGGAACACTTTTGGACTCTGGAAACCTGCTGTTTGGTGAATCCATGTTTGCAGAGGAATTACGGTACAGAGAAGAGATCCTGAACCTGCTTTGGAGATTTATTGTAGTGCTTGAAGTTACTCTGGCCTGCTGTGTCTCCTGTCGCTGTTCCTGCAAACTGTGTGAACTTTTCAGCATGCTTGTATGAAGTAATACAAGTCATTTCATTTCAACCTATGTCTCCTGTGTTTTCCTCGCACCCAAGCACAAGACGCTATAGGAACTGTACACTATACATGACAAGATTCAGGAGCCAATGTTTAGTGTCTGCTGGGTCTGGGAAAGCCGTGTCTGCTGTGACTGTGGATATCAGATGTCCGTTAAATACCTTATGTGATGACAGTGGTTGTGACTTCTCACAACCATTCCAGCACCTCTGCCTTAAAAGATCTGGAAGATGGAGGCCCGCATAAAGGAACTTTGCGGAGTGACTGATACAATCCTTTCAGATGTACAGACTTTAAAAACCCGTTTTGCAAGCCTACAGGACCTCACTAATCATAATTTGCAAGTGTTTGGACAGACTACCCAGGAATTGCGAGCCAGGATTGAGGCTCTAGAGGAACGAGCCCAGGCTCCTGCCATAACCCCAAGTTCTGGGATCCCCAAATTACCTCCTTTTCGTTTTGGCAGTGAACGTGAGAAATTCAGGGGATTTATTAATCAATGCAATTTATTTTTCTCTGCACATGCTTCACAATTTCCCACTGAACAATCCAAAGTGCTTACTATAATCATGTTGCTTACCAATAAGGCTTTGATGTGGGCAAACCCTCTGATTGAGACTGAGGATGATTGTTTGAATCACCTTGATGCTTTTATTTCAGCCATGGGGCAGGTGTTTGATGACCCCAATCGAGGTGCAACAGCTGAAGCAGCCATGTTAACTTTGCGCCAAGGTAAGCGTTCAGTAGCCGAATATGCCCTGGATTTCAGGAGATGGGCTCTTGATACCACTTGGGACACTTCCGCTAAAAAATCTATTTTTCGGAAAGGGTTGTCTCCACTGATTAAGGATGAACTTGCTCGTGCCGACCCTCCCACTGCGTTAGGTGACTTTATTAACTATTGTATCCGTATTGATGCTCGTCTGACTGAACGCAGACAAGAGAGATGGTTCGAAAATAATCGCACTAACCTTTTACTACCTCCCTCCTCAGCTAAGGAACCTTTGAGTAGGATCACAAGGGAACCAGAACCTGAACCCATACAGGTGGACTCTTTACAAAGACGGGTTAGTGATGCACGCAAAGAACATCGTATAAAGGAAAATCTATGTTTCTACTGTGGTAAGTCAGGGCACTTCATTATAAACTGCCCCAGCCTTTCTCGTAAGACTACTGCAGCAGTCATTCACTGTGAGTGTTGCGAGAGGAGCTCTGTCATGTCCGAGCCTCAGGCTCCAGAGAGATCTGTTGCAAGAGATCTTGATTTCTCGGACTTAAACTCTGTTAGTTCTGGGGACGATGACGGTATAAACGCTGCAATTTTTCAAGTTTCCTCAGCGGTGTCCCAGCTGAGTTGTAAAAGAAACAATTCTCATTGCTTCCTTTCCATCAAACTCTGGGTTGACTCAGTCTGGGTGTCTAGCTCTGCTATGATCGACTCAGGAGCAAGTGGAAATTTTATGGATATCTCCTTTGCTCTGAAACAGGGGATACGTTCAGTGAAGAAGGCTACTCCAGTACAGATGGAGACTGTGGATGGCTCTCTACTGACTTCTGGACCAGTGGATCAAGAAACAGAGCCTTTGAGGGTCCTTATGGGTAAAGATCATCAGGAGAAAATGTCTTTTTTGCTTATCTCTTCTCCCCACTTTCCCATCATTCTAGGGCTACCATGGCTGCAGGCGCAGAATCCTACGATTAACTGGGAGACCAAGGAATTACACTTTCCGGAGAAAAAGATGAGTCAAGGAGTTTCAGCTTGCTCTGTTCCTAAAGGAACCATGTCAGTCTCTGAACTACCAGCTGTATACCAGGACTATGTGGATTTATGTGACAAGAAGAACGCTGATCAGCTTCCTCCTCACCGTCCATATGATTGTCCAATTGAATTATTGCCCGGAGCCGAGATACCTTTTGGTAAGATCTACCCCCTAGCGGGGCCCGAGCTAAAAGCTTTGAAGGATTATATAGACGAAAATTTAGCCAAGGGCTTCATACGCCCCTCTTCATCTCCCGCAGGTGCACCCATCTTCTTTGTGAAGAAGAAAGATGGATCTCTGAGACCCTGCATAGACTATAGGGAACTCAATAAGGTTACTATTAGAAACCGTTATCCATTGCCTTTAATCCCTGAGTTGTTGGAGAGAGTGCGGCATGCCAAAATTTTCTCTAAACTGGATCTCCGTGGGGCCTATAACTTGGTCCGTATTAGACCTGGGATGAATGGAAGACTGCTTTCAGGTCACGCTATGGACACTTTGAATATCTAGTTATGCCTTTTGGTCTGAGTACCGCCCCAGCCACTTTCCAACACTTCGTGAATGATATCTTCAGGGATCTCCTAGATACATTTGTGGTGATTTATCTGGATGATATTCTAATTTTTTCTAACTCCACAGAGGAACATCATGGACATGTGAGAATGGTCTTAGAACGCCTAAGACAAAACCATCTCTACATCAAGCTTGAAAAATGTGAATTCCATAGGACCGAAATTCAATTTCTGGGGTATGTACTATCTACGCAAGGGATTAGTATGGATGGAAGCAAGACCCAAGCCATCAAGGATTGGCCAATTCCTAGAAATGTGAAGGAGGTGCAGCGTTTCATCGGGTTTGCCAACTTCTATAGACGTTTCATTAAGAATTTTTCTGAGGTAGTGTCACCTATCACCCAACTTACCCGGAAACAGTCTAGGTTCTCCTGGACCCCGCAAGCTCAGGAAGCATTTTCCTGTTTAAAGGATAAATTTACCACCGCACCTATCTTAGTACATCCCAACCCCGAGCTTGCCTTCATAATAGAGGTGGATGCTTCAGACTGTGCCGTTGGAGCTATACTCTCTCAGAGAACAGGTGAGAAGAATGTCTTGCATCCCTGTGCCTTCTTTTCCCAGCAGTTGTCTTCGGCTGAGAGGAACTACGATGTGGGCAATAGAGAATTGTTGGCCATTATTGCCGCCTTCAAGGAATGGAGACACCTTCTTCAGGGAGCTGCACAGCAAATAGTCGTCCTGACAGACCATCGTAACCTTGAATTTATCAGGTCGGCTAAGTGCCTGACTCCTCGCCAGGCTCGCTGGAATCTTTTCCTAAACCAATTTAATTTTGTCATTTCTTATAGACCAGGATCGCGCAATGGAAAGGCTGATGCACTCTCTAGGATTCATTCAGCAGAGACACGTCCACTTACTCCTAAGACTATTCTTCCTGACTCTAGATTCCTGGGAGTGATTCATAATCAAGACCTACTTAAGGACATCAAGGAAGCATACCATGCGGATTCTTTGTTGGCTCAACCCCCAAGGGACGTAAGTCTTGTCTTTAAGAATGGTGTGTGGATTCAGGGACAACGTCTGTATATACCTGAAACAGTCAGATTGAGAGTATTGCAACTCATCCACGATTCCAAGATAGCCGGGCATAGGGGAATTCTAAAGACACAAGAATTTCTTTCTCGTTTCTTTTGGTGGCCCACTTACAGGAAAGATGTCTTAAACTATGTCACTTCATGTGAAGTCTGTGCAAGATGCAAAACACCTCGCTCCTCACCAACTGGTCTGTTGCAACCCCTTCCCACCCCGTCCCGCCCGTGGGGATCCATTTCTATGGACTTCATTGTGGAGTTACCAACCTCTCAAGGGAAGAACACCATTCTAGTGGTGGTTGACCGTCTAACAAAGGCAGTTCATTTTATCCCTTGTGTCGGCTTACCCACTGCAAAACAGACATCAGACTTGATGATTAAGAATGTGTTTCGCTTACATGGAGTACCGGATGAGGTCATTTCGGATCGAGGGGTGCAATTCACTTCAAGGTTTTGGCAAAATTTCTGTGCAGCATTGGACATTAAAGTAAACCTTTCTTCTGCTTTTCATCCCCAGACTAATGGACAGACAGAACGAACCAATCAGACCCTGGAGCAGTATCTCCGCTGTTTTATCTGCCACCTACAGGATGATTGGGTGGATCTACTTCCACTGGCTGAGTTCTCTTATAACAACTCTCAGAGCGCCTCCACTAAGCAGTCTCCTTTTTACTCCAATCTAGGTTATCATCCTAACATTCTTCCTCGATTTCCCATAGATACGCCCTTGCCTTCAGTGGCTGAAAGAATCACTTCTTTACAAAAGAATATGGATCTTCTAAAGGAAAATCTAGAATTGGCTCAGGAAAGGTACAAGAAAGCAGCAGATAAATTTCGTAAACCTGCACCAGCTTTCAAGGTAGGAGATTTGGTCTGGCTGTCAACCAGAAATCTTAAATTAAAGATTCCATCGTCTAAATTGGGACATAAGTACATTGGACCTTATAAGATCAATAAGATTATAAGTGCTGTTGCTTGTCGTCTTCAACTGCCCAGAACTATGAGAATCCACCCTGTCTTTCATGTATCCCTACTAAAGGCTGCAACACCCAATACGTTTCCTGGACGTTCTTCTCCTTGCCCTGACCCAGTGCTGGTCGATGGTCAGGAAGAATTTATGGTGGAAAGGATTCTAGATTCCAGGTTGTACAGAAATCAGTTGCAATATTTGATTAAATGGCAGGGCTACCCAGTGGAGGACAACTCATGGGAACCAGTCAATAATGTAAATGCTCCTCGCCTGCTCCGCCAGTTTCATCAGAGGTACCCTGACAAGCCTGGTCTGAGGTCATCCGGAGGTTGTCCCTAAGAGGGGAGTAATGTAAGGTTCTTTGTCTCTGTTGACATGTTCCTTGAAACTCAGTTTTCCGTCGGCCATTTTGCTTTCTGTCTTTCTGCAGCTCTTGCCCTCAGTTAATATGGAGTTTCCAGTTTTCATGTTCCCGCCCTGATTCTTCCCTCTTGCTTCTTAAGCAGCCTCAGCTGAACAATCAGTGCTCCTGAATCAAGCCTCAGTCAGTCTGTGACCTGACTCCTGGAAGCCTTGGACTTGTACTCCAGCTATTCCCTACTGAGGAACCTTGGAACACTTTTGGACTCTGGAAACCTGCTGTTTGGTGAATCCATGTTTGCAGAGGAATTACGGTACAGAGAAGAGATCCTGAACCTGCTTTGGAGATTTATTGTAGTGCTTGAAGTTACTCTGGCCTGCTGTGTCTCCTGTCGCTGTTCCTGCAAACTGTGTGAACTTTTCAGCATGCTTGTATGAAGTAATACAAGTCATTTAATTTCAACCTATGTCTCCTGTGTTTTCCTCGCACCCAAGCACAAGACGCTATAGGAACTGTACACTATACATGACAATTACTCTGATCCCACTGCTGTCACCAATTGTGAGGATCTAAGCCGACCGCCACATGGTAGCCTGAGTATCACAGCTTCTGATACCACCGCCGCTACCAAATGTGAAGGACGATCCCCTTTCCTCCCACGTCACCAATGGGACATAACTCCACAGGTACAGCTCTCCGGCGCCCCCTTTGTCTCTCAGGTCAGTAAGGGAACTGCACCTAGAGCAAATGGCCGCCGGGGAGGGTGTCCTGTTACCCACTGGGTATTCTAAGATTCGTAATCAGAGTAAAAGCATCAGCCCAAGATTAATTTTATGGTTTAATTGCCTTAAGGGCGCACTAGATAATTACAGAAATATACAGTAAAGCTATACAACTAATTACAATGGATTTGCAGTCAGAGAAAAAATACAACGATAATGTACAAGGCTTAAAGGTATAAGCTATAGATCAATATTACCGGGTAGTATGGTCATGGGAAGGCAGGGGGCTCTGCCGTCCCCAGGTAACAGTCTTCAGTTGCTGGATAGTCCCCAAAGCATGTGTTGCTGCACCTTTGGCAAGGCAAATCAAATCTGTCCCTTGTGCTTATTGCTGCTGTGAGAAAATGGATTGCAAG
The DNA here is from genome assembly GCA_033576555.1 of Oophaga sylvatica. NCBI lineage: Eukaryota > Metazoa > Chordata > Amphibia > Anura > Dendrobatidae > Oophaga > Oophaga sylvatica. The sequence continues at coordinate 522,803,216 of JARQOD010000002.1, forward strand.
CAGCCTGTTCATGGCTACAGTTCTTAAACCTGCTAGGCCCTTCCCTTTGCTTTGAAGCACGCATATTAACTGGCCTGCAATTCATATGGAGCAGGAAATACTGGCTTGAGTTTGAGCTATTTAGCATACGACTGACCATCTTATTCAGACACTGGCCTAAACTAATTAGCATGTTAAAGCCCTTTTCATTCATAGTGGACATCAAAACCGGTCGTACTGGATATGCTAACAGGCCCCGTGTAGTTAGCCGTCTGTGGCTCTGTGAACCGACAAAATGGAGGCTGGTATAGGCCCTATACAAAATGGCGGCGTCCCTTTCCTTACAGTTGCCTTTTCCAGACAGCATGTTTCAACTCTTTCTAAAGATAGGTTTTAGGTCAGGGTTCATAGAAGGCCACTTCAGAATAGTCCAATGTTTTCCTCTTAGCCATTCTTGGGTGTTTTTATTTGTGGGTTTTATCCTTTATCCTGTTGCAAGACCCATAACCTGCGACTGAGACTAAGCTTTCAGACATTGGGCAGCACATTTCTCTCTAGAATCCCTTGGTAGTCTTGAGATTTTATTGTACCCTGCACAGATTCTAGACACCCTGTGCCAGATGAGGCAAAGCAGCCCCAAAACATAACAGGGCCTCCTCCATGTTTCACAGTAGGGACAGTGTTCTTTTCTTGATATGCTTCATTTTTCCCTCTGTGAACATAGAGCTGATGTGCCTTGCCAAAAAGTTCCATTTTTGTCTCATCTGTCCATAGGACATTCTCCCAAAAGCTTTGTGGCTTTTCAACCTGTAGTTTGACAAATTCCAGTCTGGCTTTTTTTATGATTTTTTTTCAACAATGGTGTCCTCCTTGGTCATCTCCCATGAAGTCCACTTTGGCTCATACAATGACGGATGGTGCGATCTGACACTGATGTTTCTTGAGCTTGAAGTTCACCTTTAATCTGTTTAGAAGTTTTCTGGGCTCTTTTGTTACCTTTCGCATTATCCGTCTCTTATTAGTTATCAATTTTCCTCCTGTGGCCACGTTCAGGGAAGTTGGTTACAGCCCCATGGATCTTAAATTTTTGAATAAAATGTGCAAATTGCCTCTTCAGAGAAAAAAAGGACTTGAACTCTATAGCGCCAACTGTTGGAAGTAGCGATCCTACAAGTCACAATCAACCCCTTAAAGAGTCTTGCAGTATGACTTAGGATAAAAGCCAAATCAGTATCTTAATCTGCAGACACGTTGTTTCGGGCTATTGGCCCTCGTGAGTGCAAAGTATGAGAAGAGATTTGGCTACGTGAGAGGAACTGGACTGAGGTCTAAGGGGTAAGGTTTCTCCTTGTGGAGAGTGACATACTGGCTCTGGCATGACAAGGTAAGGAGGCTTATTCGCTATGCAATGCTCCTCTGGGAAATTTAATTTGCAAATTGCCTCTTCAGAGAAAAAAAGGACTTGAACTCTGTAGCGCCACCTGTTGGAAGTAGCAATCCTACAAGTCACAATCAAACCCTTAATGTGTCTTGCAATATGTCTTAGGATAAAAGCCAAATCAGTATCTCAATTTCCAGATATGGTGTTGCGGACTATTGGCCCTCGTCAGTGCAAAGTATGAGAACTGATTTGGTTAGGTGAGATGAATAATATGTGCAACTCTAGTCACAGGAACATCAAGCTGCTTGGAGATGGTTTTATAAATTTTACTTCTAAAATGTTTGTCTATAATTTTCTTTCTAATCTCCTGAGACAACTCTTTCCTTCGCTTCCTCTGGTCCATGTTGAGTGTAATACACACCATGTCACTAAACAGCATAGTGAGTATCTGAAGCCCTCTATACAGGCCCACTCACTGTTTTCAAGATTGTAGACACCTGTGATGCTAATTAGTAGGGTTGAGCGAAACAGGTTGTTCAATTTCAAAAGTCGCCGATTTTCGCCAACGTCGGGTTTCATGAAACGAAACCCGACCATGGCGTGAGTTCGGTTACGTGTTCGGCGACCATTTTGCCGAAGTAGGTTTTCCCCTACTACTTTAACCCCTCTCTGCCATCAGACGTACTATTCCGTCCATGTGACCCTGGACCTTATTCCCATGGACGGAATAGTACGTCATGGGCGATCAGCTGCGCTCCCGGGGGGAGCGCAGCTGATCGCCGCCGGGCGTCAGCTGATTATCACAGCTGACACCCATGACTGTGTGTCAGGAGCGGTCACGGACCGCTCCCGACACATTAACCCCTGGCACACCGCGATCAAACATGATCGCGGTGTACCTGGGGCACAGGGGAGGATCGCGCAGGCAAGGGGCTCTCTGCGCGCCCCCCTGAGACCCTCAGAGCAGCGCGATGTGTCGCGCTGTTCCGAGGGCCGTCCTCCCTCCAGGTCCCCGGATCCAAGATGGCGCCGGGGTCCTGCAGGGAGGCGGCTTCCTCAGTGCCTGCTGAGAGCAGGCGCAGAGGAAGCCTGCAGCGATGCCAGAGCGATCGCTGGTGTGACAGAGTGCTGTGCACACTGTCACAACAGCGATCTGCTAAAATACAGTGATGTCCCACCCTGGGACAAAGTATAAAAGTAAAAAAAATAAAAATAAAAAGTGGTAAAAAAAATCATAAAAAAAAAAAAATATATGCCCAATAAATTCATTCTTTCCTGTAAATAAAAAAACCAAAACAATAAAAGTACACATATTTGGTATCGCCGCGTCCGTAACGACCCCCCCTATAAAACTGTCCCACTAGTTAACCCCTTTAATGAACCCCAAAAAAAAAAAAAAGAAAACGAAGCAAAAAATCAATGCTTTATCATCATACCGCTGAACAAAAAGTGGAATAACACGCGATCAAAAAGACCGAGATAAATAACCATGGTACCGCTGAAAACGTCATCTTGTCCCGCAAAAACCAAGCCATCATACAGCATCATCAGCGAAAAAATAAAAAAGTTATAGCTCGCAGAATAAAGCGATGCAAAAATAATAATTTTTTATATAAAATTGTTTTCATGCTATAAAAGCACCAAAACATAAAAAAATGATATAAATGAGGTATCGCCGTAATTGTACTGACCCGAAAAATAAAACTGCTTTATCAATTTTACCACACGCGGAACGGTACAAACGCCTCCCCAAAAGAAATTCATGAATTGCTGATTTTTGTTCATTCTAACCTCCCAAAAATCGAAATAAAAAGTGATCAAAAAATGTCACGTGCTCAAAAATGGTACCAATAAAAACGTCACCTCGTCCCGCAAAAAATAAGACCTCACATGACTCTGTGGGCCAAAATATGCAAAAATTATAGCTCTCAAAATGTGGTGATGCAAAAAACTATTTTTTGCAATAAAAAGCGTCTTTTAGCAGCTGCCAATCACAAAAACCTGCTATAAATAGTAAATCAGACCCCCCTTTATCATCCCTTAGTTAGGGAAAAATAATAAAATTAAAAAAATGTATTTATTTCCATTTTCCTGTTAGGGTTAGGGTTGCGGCTAAAGTTAGGGTTAGGGTTGGCGCTAACGTTAGGATTAGGATTAGGGTTGGGATTAAGGTTAGGGGTGTGTTAGGGTTAGGTTTGTGGTTAAGGTTGGGACTAGGGTTAGGGGTGTGTTGGGGTTAGGGTTGGAGTTAGAATTGGGGGGTTTCCGCTGTTTAGGCACATCAGGGGCTCTCCAAATGTGACATGGCGTCTGATCTCAATTCCAGCTAATTCTGCGTTGAAAAAGTCAAACGGTGCTCCTTCACTTCTGAGCTCTGCCATGCGCCCAAACAGTAGTTTACTCCCGCATATGGGGTATCAGCGTACTCTGGACCACAAGAGTTATTGTGCAATTTGTCCTATTTCTTCTGTTACCCTTGGGAAAATAAAAAACTGGGGGCGAAAATATCATTTTTGTAAAAAAAAAATGATTTTTTTGTTTTTACGGCTGTATGTTATAAAACTTCTGTGAAGCACTTGGAGCTTCATAGCGCTCACCACACTTCTAGATAAGTTCCTTGTAGGGTCTATTTTCCAAAATGGGGTCACTTGTGGGGGGTTTCCACTGTTTAGGCGCATCAGGGGCTCTCCAAATGCGACATGTCGCCCCCAGACCATTCCATCAAAGTCTGCAATCCAAAACGTCACTACTTCCCTTCCGAGCCCCGACGTGCGCCCATACAGTAGTTTACTCCCACATATTGGGTATCAGCATACTCAGGACAAATTGGACAACAACTTTTGGGGTCCAATTTCTCCTGTTACCCTTGTGAAAATAAAATATTGGGGGCGAAAAAATCATTTTTGTAAAAAAAAAAAGGATTTTTTATTTTTACGGCTGTACGTTATAAACTTCTGTGAAGCACTTCGGGGTTCAAAGTGCTCACCACACATCTAGATAAGTTCCTTGTGGGGTCTATTTTCCAAAATGGGGTCACTTGTGGGGGGTTTCCACTGTTTAGATTCATCAGGGGCTCTCCAAATGCGACATGACTCCCCCAGACCATTCCATCAAAGTCTGCAATCCAAACGTCACTACTTCCCTTCCGAGCCCCGACGTGCGCCCATACAGTAGTTTACTCCCACATATTGGGTATCAGCGTACTCAGGACAAATTGGACAACAACTTTTGGGGTCCAATTTCTCCTGTTACCCTTGTGAAAATAAAATATTGGGGGCGAAAAAATCATTTTTGTAAAAAAAAAAAGGATTTTTTATTTTACGGCTGTACGTTACAAACTTCTGTGAAGCACTTTGGGGTTCAAAGTGCTCACCACACATCTAGATAAGTTCCTTGAGGGGTCTAGTTCCCAAAATGGTGTCATTTTTGGGGGGTTTCCACTGTTTAGGCATATCAGGAGCTCTCCAAACACGACATGGCATCCAGTCAATTCTGCGTTGAAAAAGTCAAACGGCGCTCCTTCCCTTCCAAACTCTGCCATGCACCCAAACAGTGGTTTACTCCCACATATGGGGTATCAGCGCACTCAGGACAAATTGCACAATAACTTTTGAAGTCTTGTTACCTTGGGAAAATAAAAATTGGGGTGAAAAAATCAATTTTGTGGAAAAAATATGATTTTTTAATTTTACGGCTCTACGTTATAAACTTGTGTGAAGCACTTGGGGGTTCAAATTGCTCACCAAAGATCTAGATAAGTTCCTTAGGGGGTCTAGTTTCCCAAATGGGGGCACTTGTGGGGGGTTTCCACTGTTTAGGCACAGCAGGGGCTCTCCAAATGCAACATGGCGTCCAATCTCAATTCCAGCCAATTTTGGTTGGAAAAAGTCAAATGGTGCTCCTTCCATTCCGAGCTCTGCCATGCGCCCAAACAGTGGTTCCCCCCACATATGGGGTATCAGCGTACTCAGGACAAATTGGACAACAAATTTTGTGGTCCAATTTCTCCTGTTACCCTTGGGAAAATAAAAAATTAGTGACTAAGAGATAATTTTTGTGGGAAAAAAATAGGATTTTTTATTTTCATGCTCGGGCATTATAAACTTGTGTGAAGCACTTGGGGGTTCAAAGTGCTCACCAAAGATCTAGATAAGTTCCTTAGGGGGTCTAGCTTCCAAAATGGGGTCACTTGTGGGGGGTTTCCACTGTTTAGGCTCATCTGGGGCACTACAAATGGAACATGACCCCCATCAACGTCTGCATTCCAAAACGTTACTGCTTCCTTTCCAAGCCTTGCCGTGCGCCCAAACAGTTTCCCCCCCCACACATGGGGTATCAGCGTACTCAGTACAAATTGGAAAACAACTTTTGGGGTCCAATTTCCTTGGGAAAAATCAAAAATTTGGGACTAAAAAATCATTTTTGTGGAAAATTTTTTTTTTTTTTTTTTCACACCCAGGCATTATAAACTTTTGTGAAACACTTTGGGGTTCAAAGTGCTCACAACAGATCTAGATAAGTTCCTTAGGGGGTCTAGTTTCAAAAATGGTGTCACTTGTGGGGGGTTTCCACTGTTTAGGCATATCAGGGGCTCTCCAAACGCGACATGGCGTCCAATCTCAACTCCAGCCAATTTTAGTTTGAAAAAGTCAAACGGCGCTCCTTCCCTTTCGAGCTCTGCCGTGTGCCCAAACAGTGGTTTTCCCCCACATATGGGGTATTGGCGTACTCAGGAGAAATTGCACAACAACTTTATCTGCCCATTTTCTCCTTTTACCCTTGTGAAAATAAAAAAATGTTTGTAAAAGATCATTTTTGTGGCTAAAAAGTTAAATATTAATTTTTTCCTTCCACGTTGCTTCAGCTCCTGTGAAGCACCTGAAGGGTTAATAAACTTCTTGAATGTGGTTTTGAGTACCTTGAGGGGTGCAGTTTTTAGAATGGTGTCACTTTTGGGTATTTTCTGCCATATAGACCCCTCAAAGTGACTTCAAATGTGAGGTGGTCCCTAAAAAAATGGCTTTGTAAATTTTGTTGTAAAAATGAGAAATCATGGTCAACTTTTAACCCTTATAATTTCCTAACAAAAAAAAATTTTGGTTCCAAAATTGTGCTGATGTAAAGTAGACATGTGGGAAATGTTATTTATTAACTATTTTGTGTGACATATCTCTCTGTTTTAAGGGAAAAAAAATTCAAAGTTTGAAAATTGCAAAATTTTCTAAATTTTCGCCATATTTGCGCTTTTTTTCAAAAATAAACGCAAGGTATTTCAAAGAAATTTTACTTCTAACGTGAAGTACAATATGTCACGAGAAAACATCTCAGAATCGCGAAGATCCGTTGAAGCGTTCCAGAGTTATAACCTCATAAAGAGACAGTGGTCAGAATTGTAAAAATTGGCCCGGTCATTAACGTGCAAACCACCCTTGGGGGTGAAGGGGTTAAGGGCCTTTTCATCGGCCAATGAGCAAGGACGCAGGCTGTGGGCAACGCGATGACATGGGCAGCACCATCTTAGAGAAGGGCATTGCAGCGATTGTCTGGCTTTGTATGGCGTCACAGTGCATATAAAATCCCTCAGCGCCGACCGCCATTTTACTTTTGCCGATCTCAGTGTAGGGAGAGCTTGCTGCTGCTGCTTCTGAGCAGGGAGAGCGTTAGGCAGGGCCCAAAAAAAAAAATCTGCTTGTGCTGATAGCGATTAGCTTTACAGTTACTGTGCAGTGACGGGAGGATTTTGTTGTGTGCAGCAATGCTGGTTCTTAGGCTGCCTGCCAGTGACAGAGTACATATTGCTTGTGTGTAGCAGCAGACCTGAATATAAAGTCCCGTCTCACATAGCGATATCGCTACCGAGATCGCTGCTGAGTCACTAGTTTTGTGACGCAGCAGCGAGCTCACCAGCGATATCGCTGTGTGTGACATTCAGCGACGATCAGCCCCCCTGCGGGTATCGCTGATCATCGCTGAAATGTCAGGACCTTTTTTTGATCGCTGGTTTCCCGCTGACAGGCACGCATCGCTGCGTGTGACAGGCGGGAGACCAGCGATCCGCTGGTAACCAAGGTACACAGCGGGTTTCCAGGCGCGGGGCTGTGCCTAGAAACCCGCTGTGTACCTTGGATACCAGCGCCCTGATGCAGGGAGCTGGTATCCAAGGTACACAGTGGGTTTCCAGGCACCGCGTAGCGCTTGGAAACCCGCTGTGTACCTTGGATACCAGCTCCCTGCATCAGGGCGCTGGTATCCAAGGTACACTGCGGGTAACTAAGCGATGTTACCCGCAGTGTCGCTGTCCCAGATCGCTGCCTAAGCTGCCTGTTTGGCAGCTCAGCAGCGATCATGTAGCGATACACCAGCGATCCTGACAAGTGCATATCGTTGTCGGGATCGCTGGTGTATCGTTATGTGAGACCCAGCCTTTAGTCTGCCTGCCAGTGCTAAGGGGGAAATTTCTTTGGTGGAGCAGCAGAGCTGATTTTTTAGTCTGCCTGCCAGTGAGAAGGCGGAAATTTCTTCCAGTTACCGAGTGTTCATTTTTTCTCACACCGTATAGAGCTGTACGCTCCTCACAGTACCGTGTGCCGGCTGGTATCAGGACAAATACAGGCTGACTATCTGTGTGTGACTCCGGAAATATATACGGAGATTTACAATTCCCTCAACACTGTATACAGCTGTGTGCTACTGATAAAGTACACTTTTTCTGCTTTTCATATTGTGCTGTTTCCAAACTGGGCTGTGGACCGTGTCAGTTACTCCTGAAATATATACGGAGATTTACAATTGCCCAACACTGTATACAGCTGTGCGCTACTGAGACAGTACACTTTTCCTTATTTGATATTCTGGTGTTATCCATACTGGGCCTGTGACCGTGTGTCTTACTGCTGAAATATATACGGAGATTTCAAATTCCCGCAACACTGTATACAGCTGTACGCTACTGATCCAGTACACTTTTCCTGATTTTGATTTTCTGGTGTTATCCAGACTGGGCCTGTGACCGTGTGTCTTACTGCTGAAATATATACGGAGCTTTAAAATTCCCATAACACTGTATACCGCTGTATGCTACTGATCCAGTACACTTTTCCTGATTTTGATTTTCTGGTGTTAGCCAGACTGGGCCTGTGACCGCGTGTCTTACTGCTGAAATATATACAGAGCTTTACAATTCCCTCCAACACTGTATACAGCTGAATGGTTCTGATACTGTACCATATATCTGCTGTTATTTTGGGTAAATTTACAGTAACATGAGGAAGTATGGTGTAAGAGGTCACGGACGTGGTCGTTGGAGGCCACCTGCTGCTGATGGTGGTGGTACATCTGCTGGTAGTGCTAAAAGCACAATAGCACCTAAGGCAGGAAGTGTTGAGCCTGCGTCATCGTCTGGCTCCATAAGTCCTGGAAGGCTCCCTTTTCTTGGAGTAGGTAAACAGCTTTTCAAGCGGGACCATCAGGAACAGGTTTTGGCTTACATTGCCAAAACAGCCTCCAGCTCTATAGCCTCCTCTTCTGAAGTTTCAAAAAATGCAAGCACTGAGTCGTCAGTGCAGGCTCCTGGTCAGGAACAACACCTTTCCTTGTGTCCTTCACCTCCACCAAAATTTAAGGATGTGGCAGGCAACACTTCAGATTACTCCATGGAACTCTTTTCACATACCATGCCTGAGTTATCAAGTCAAATCCTGAATTCCCCAGTCCAAGATGAATATGACATGGAGTGCACTGATGCACAGCCACTGCTATATGATTCTGCTGGTACATTCACCCAGAGCACTGCATTGCCCTCGCAGTCTACTGAGCCAGAATCTGACCCTGATGAAACTCAGGTGCCCCTTCCCGCATACGATACCACCTTACATGGTGACACAGAGGAAGGTGCAGATGAAATTGAAGAGGAGGTGATGGATGACCAAGTTGTTGACCCGGATTGGCATCCATTGGGGGAAGAGGGTGCCGCTGGCAATAGCTCAGAAGAGCAGGAGGATCCGCGGCAGGCATCGATATCGCAGCTGCGGTTATCTGGCAGGCCCGTAGCAGTCCAAAAATGTGTTAAAAAAAGAAAAAGCATTGCAGGACAGCTTGGCCAGATGGTCAAATTAGCACAGCGTGCAAGCCCTGAAAATTTATCCCATAGTAGGAAGAGTGCAGTGTGGCACTTTTTTGACCAAAATCCGATTGATGAGGCAAAGGTTATCTGTAAGAAGTGCGGAAGGACCTTTAGCCGAGGGAAAAATCTCCAAAAATTGAATACCAGTTGCATGCTTAGACATTTAAATACCATGCACTTGCAAACGTGGACGGACTACAAAACCTCACTGGCTTTGAACGCCTACATTGCCAAACTGATCTCATTAGAGATGATGCCCTTCCGTTTAGTTGAAAGCGCAGTGTTCCGAGAGCTCATGGCCTACGCTGTTCCACACTATGACCTACCCAGTCGGCACTACTTTTCTAGAAAAGCCATCCCTGCCCTCCACCTGCATGTGAAAGACCGCATTTTCCATGCACTCAAACATACAGTGAGTGGAAAGGTGCATCTCACAACAGATGCATGGGCCAGTAGGCATGGCCAGGGCCATTACGTTTCCATCACTGCGCACTGAGTTAATGTGGTGGATGCAGGGTCCACAGGGGACAGCGGCAGTGGAACAGTGCTGTCTAGCCCACGGTATAGGCAACAGTTGGCTGTAGGCGTTCGACCCTCCTCCTCCTCCTCCAGAAGCAAAAGCTCGTCGACAGAGCGCAGTCGCACGAGCACTCCATCCGCAGCTGCCAGTGTTGCACACGAGGTGTCCCACTATCGATCAGCTAGTGGTAAGAGTCAGCAGGCTCTTTTAAAGATGATGTCTTTGGGCGACAACAGACACACCGCTGAGGTACTGGCCGACTACTTGCAGCGAGAAACTGAGTCATGGCTGGGCAGTCTATATCTTGAGCCAGGCAAGGTAGTCAGTGATAAGGGCCGTAATTTTGTGGTGGCCATAGCCCTGGCAAAACTCAGACACATACCTTGCCTGGCTCACACCTTGAACCTGGTGGTGCAGTGCTTCATAAATAATTATCCGGAGTTACCAGCCTTGCTCCATTAGGTGCGAAGACTGTGCTCGCACATCCGTCGCTCGCCCCTAGACTCCAGTCGTATGCAGAGGCTGCAGCGATCGCTCCACCTCCCCAAGCACCGCCTAATCATAGACGTTGCAACAAGGTGGAACTCCACCATGCACATGGTTGAGAGGATGTGCGAACAGAGGCAGGCTATAATGCATTTGTGGGAGGATCCACGGGCAGGCAGTTTGAGGGCGGACATGGAGTTGTCGGATGTGCAGTGGTCAAAGCTGAAAGACCTCTGTAAAGTCCTTCAGTGTTTTGAGGAATGCACACGGCTGGTAAGCGCAGATGACGCCATCATAAGCATGAGCGTCCCACTTATGCGTCTGCTCATGCAAACTTTAACGCACATTAAGGATCAGGCGTCTGCAGCGGAGGAGGAGGAGGGAAGCCTTCATGACAGTCAGGCATTGTCTGCTCAGAGAACTGTTCTGGACGAGGTGGAGGATGAAGAGGAAGAGGAGGAGGAGGAGGATGAGAGGGATGATTATTTTGGGGAGGAGGATGCTTCTCAGGGGGCAAGAGAAAATGTTGGCTTGCCAAGGTCAGGTACAGGGTTTGTGCGTGAATGGAGGGATGTGGATTTGGCAGAAAGTGCTCTTCCACCCACCACTGGCAGTGCATCGTTGACACCTGGAACATTGGCCCACATGTGTGATTATGTCTTGCGGATCCTTAAAAAGGGACACACGCATTGCCAAAATCATGAAGGATGATGACTACTGGTTGGCCAGCATCCTCGATCCACGCTATAAAGGCAAATTGCAGAACATCATGCCCCAGGAGAACCTTGAGCTAATATTGGCGAGCAAACAAGCAACTCTGGTAAACAGTTTGTTAGAGGCATTCCCAGCAAACAGCAGCGGTGCAGGTTCTACCACGAGCCGTACTGGGCCAAATGGAAGAGATGTTCATGGTGCACACAGCCGAAGTGGCGTTGGAGACAGGGGTTTCATGACCATGTTGTGGACTGATTTCTCGAGTACCGCTCACACGACTGGTAATACTGAATCGATTGCAACAGACAGGAGACAACAGTTGTCAACTATGGTTCAAAATTACCTCTCCTCCCCTATCAATGTTCTCCCTCACAGTTCATTCCCCTTTGACTACTGGGCCTGTAAACTGGACACCTGGTCTGAATTGGCACAATATGCCTTACAGGAGATCGCTTGCCCTGCTGGTAGTGTGCTTTCAGAAAGAGTCTTCAGTGCTGCTGGATCAATCCTGACAGAAAGAAGGACCCCGCTGTCGACCCAAAATGTAGGTGATCTCACCTTCATTAAAATGAACCATGCCTGGGTTTCAAAGGATTTTGTACCACCTTCCCCTGATGACACATAGGTTGCCAGCAAAATGGCTTTCTTTGTCATCCTCTTCCTTCGACTTCTCCAATTCCTCCATTTGCAGCTGCTGAACGTATAGCCTACACCTCAACATTTGCCAGTTTTTCCACCTCCCTAACTGGATTGTACCCCCCCAGGGCCGAGGTCAGCACCTGGTGCACCCGGGCAAGTGCCGGTGCCCTGAGCAGGTGGGGGGCCCACTCGTCGTCAGAGACACCGGCGTACTATGAGGGGCCCTGTGCCAGTTCCCGGCACCCACAAGTGTGCCCCCCTTGCTATCTCAGGGCTCCAGCACTTGCAATACTTACCTCTCCCTTCTCCACCGCTGTGAGGTCTTCCGCATTTCCTGACAGTAACATTCAGGTCAGAGAGCGCGATGACGTCATGTCTGTGCGCCCTCTGCCTGAGCAGTCACAGTGCAGAGAGCTGGAAGATGGCGATGCTGAGGAGTCCAGAGTAGAGCAGTGCCCAGCAAGGAGAGGTATTTCATTTTTTTTAATGGTTGGAGCAATATATGGGGAGCATTATACACTGGAGCATCATATATGGGGCCCATCATATACTAGAGCATCGTATGGGGTTCATTATTTATTGGGCATCATATAGGGTATGGAGCATCATATGGAGCACATATGGGGCCTATTCTTTCTGGAGCATGATATGGAGCCCATTCTGTATGGAGCAATATATGGGGCTCATTATTCTGTATAAAGCAATATATGGGGCTCATTATTCTGTATGTCGCACTATGTGGTGCCCATAATACTGTATGGAGGACTATACTGTCCGTTTTTTGAGCTATTGTAGAATTTAAAATAGATATCAGTCATGTAATGTAAGAAGTGAAGTATTTGGCATTGTACTGTACCTATATTTCTCTGCCGTATCGGAGCATCATGAATTGTGGTATGTGTTAAAGGGGCCCACTGACACTCTTTGGCCCGGGGCCCACGAAAACCTGAAGTGAGCACTGCCCCCCACAACTTTAGCCAAATAACCCCCAGTTTTCAATGCGTTACTATTATTATAAAGTTAATTAAGGTTGCCAAGCTTAAGCAATAAGAATTGAGGTTGTTGGCATTGAAATGGGCACTGTAGGTGTGCTTACTGTACTCCAATCCCTGCCGACTTTTATTCCCCATTGACTTGCATTGGGGTCGGATTTTCGACTCCGACCCGACCATTTCCGCTAGTCGGCCGACTCGACCCGAAAAAAGGGAAAGTCGCTCATCTCTACAAATTAGTGGACATACCGTGATTTAACATGTTCCTTTTGTCACATTATTTTCAGGGGTACCATCATTTCTGTTCAGGCCTATTTCATGAGTTTTATTTTTTGTTTAAATTCTGTGGAAGCATGATTGAAAAGCAATGTCTGACTTTCATTTGTTCATTATCATAGATTTTTTATTTATTATTACTTTTGTCAGATTCAAGTTATTTCTGTCACCATTGTGGGTTTTTCTGTCATTAAACGAGGGGTACCAACAATTTTGACCACTTGTGTATTTAGCACTTTTGAATTTACCGTAGATTATATTAGAAATATGCATATATTGTACTTTCCGTGAGTTTCTTATGTGTGCACACATTGCAGATTTGGTGCGGTTTTGTCGCGTTTTTTCTGCTCCGGCCAGCAAATGCCAGCAAAGTGAATGAGAAACCTGAAGTGTCATGCACTTGTTGGGTATTTTTGACTTGCAGATTTGGTGCAGAAAATAATTTGAAGCATGTCAATAGTCTGTGGTTATTTGCCCTGCGTTTTTCAACATTCACTTCACTCAAATCAATCAAGCACGCAGGTAAAAACACACATTTTCAGCTGTGTTTTTTCCGTAAGGAGATGCAGAAATGGTGCAGAAATTTTACTCAACGTGTGCACATACCCTTATCGGTATTATATTGCTCACCCATAGACTATTCAGTGGTCTGGAGTACCTGAAACTTAACCTCTCCAAAACTGAACTTCTTCTGCTCCCGCTGTCTACTAACCTCCCTAAATCTGACATTTCCCTCTCTGTGGGCGGCACCATAATAACACCCCGGCAGCAGGCTCGCTGTCTGGGTGTTATGTTTGACACCAATCTCTCCTTCACCTCCCATATACAATCTCTTGCCCGCTCTTGCCGCCTACACCTAAAGAACATCTCTAGAATCCGCCCTTTTCTCACCATGGAAACAACAAAAACCCTCACTGTAGCAATGATCCACTCCCGCCTGGACTACTGCAACGCTCTATTACTTGGCCTCCCCATTACTCGACTATCCCCTCTCCAGTCCATCCTTAATGCAGCAGCCAGGGTCATCCATCTGGCTAATCGGTACTCGGACGCGTCCGCTCTTCGCCAGTCCTTACACTGGCTGCCCATTCATTATAGGATCCAATTCAAAGTACTTGTTCTCACCCACAAAGCTCTCCACACTGCAGCACCCCCTACATCTCCTCCCTCATTTCTATCTATCGGCCTAACCGACTGCTGCGCTCTGCAAACGACTTTCGACTAACCTCTGCACTAATCCGTACCTCCCACTCCCGACTCCAAGACTTCTCCCACGCTGCGCCAATCCTCTGGAATGCTCTACCCCAAGAAATTAGGACTATCCACAGTTTGCATGGTTTCAGGCGCTCCCTCAAAACACATCTGTTCAGAGCGGCCTATCACATTCACTAATCAAAGTCATTCTCTGTGTGTGTGTGTGTGTGTGTGTGTGTGTATAGCCCATTCACTATCTCCATCCATCCCTCACTCCCTTAAGATGGCTTGACCATCATTGTAAATACACCATTGTATATACACACCTGTACTTTGTATCTCCCCACCTCATTGTAGATTGTAAGCTCTCACGAGCAGGGTCGTCTTATTTTGCTTTAATTACTGTATTGTTAACGTTGTTACTTATGACTTGTGTTTTGAAACTGTTAAACTGTAAAGCGCTGCGGAATATGATGGCGCTATATAAATAAAGATTATTATTATTATTATTTTGTTAGTATATAACCCTTGTTACAAAGTCACTGGTAAGATCATAGGGGAGATATGTGTCACTGCGCTTAATGGCATCAGTGCTATGAAACCAGAGTATGTTCCTCGAGCAAACTACGTGTTGTGAGGGTTAAGTTAAAGTTGCATAATGGCCTGGTTTCATGTTGACCTTCATAGAGCGGTGGGAGGTGGTCCACTTTATCTCCTCCTGCTGAGCTGCCAGGACCTGTGTGATGTCACAGGGTCTGGGGTTTTAAATAAATGGGCTCTACAGGCAGTCTGTGTTCAGCAAGACTGGAGAGAGGAGTCGCCAGTGATTTGGTGTCTTGTGTGGAAGAAAGACTGAACCGGTTTTGCTCCAGAGCGGGGTGCCACCCGCAACAAAATGACTGTGTTGCAGCGTTTTGTTTTCTTTGTTGTTTTCCTGTTTTAGCCGAAAAGGCAGAGTTTATTTTCCCCTTGTGTTGGTTTATGCTGCCTTATAATAAACCAACAGAGATTTAAAGATACAGTATTCCCATTTTTTCTACTTTCGAATACCACCATGTGAGTTGAACTACCACACCCAGCATAGCCATTATGAGTCTATGGGTACTAATACACGACAATTTGAGCAGAATGTGTATGAGGTCCTTCTTTATGTTTAATACAGGGTGTATCCGAGTCCCTTTTTTTTGGCAGTTATTGCTTCCTACATAAATAAAACTGAAATTTCATATTTTTTAACTAAAAAATAATTTTGGCGTACTAAAATTATGTATTTTTTACATCCTTTTTAAATTGTGCCTTATATACAAGTCATTATTCAGGAAAAAATGTTTGTTAACAGTTTGGAGTGTTTTATTGTCACTCCTTCCTCATGCATTTCTCCTTTCATTCAGCATTTTTCCCATCCATTTGAACATTTTTACTGCCCCCCAGACCTCTTTGTAGGGTCTGCTGGAAAAAAGCTCTGCTTTCCCTTTGACTCCCATTATACTCATTATTTGAAACATGCATGCGAGTGTTAAGAATGGCTTGGTTCAAGTACTGAGCACCCGAGCATTTTAGTGCTCGCTCATCCCTAATGATTACACATAACTTAATTTATAGAAATCTATGGATTGATTTCCTTGCTTGTGTAGATTAAATGGGATGTTAATCAGTATCTGGTGATAATTTCATGTCAATAGCACCTTTAGGAATATATTTACTTAGAAAATTGGTGAAACGTTCTATACTTATTTCACCTGCAGTAGCTTTATTAGTCATTCTACTACTGTATCTGAATGTCTCTACACAGAATTTAACCTGAAAACTACATATTGACTCAATCCTCTAATTCTAAAATGAAGGATAAGCAGAAGACCATAGAGAACTATCTCCAGCCACCTTTAGCTGGAGTTTAGAAGAATGCTGCACACTGACCTCAATAATTTGACAGTATGGACTAGGCTCCTAAGCTCCACTAGTGGTGGATGTAGGTAATCCAGAATTTTTGCATTTAACTCAATTTACTTTAAAGGATTTGCATCTAAAAAAATTTCATACAGAAACTTGGGCTTTGAAACTACATGGAGTTAAAAGGTCGGGATTTTCTTTAAACATTACATTTACTAGATTCATCATTAAAAAGAATGCAGTTCAATAAACAAAACACTTTTTAGATAACATATAATTTCATATACTGACATTTACTAGTGCACCACACACTTCAGCTTGTCACATCGTCACTTGTCACAACCTTTGAACCAGTCTTCTGTGTTCCATGTATTTATTCAGCCTTAAGACTGATCTGACTGGCATTTATAGACGAAAAAAACACAACCTTTTGCTCCCTTTCTAACTGCTATGACTGTTGATATCAAAAGCTAATTTAATAAGTGTGCCTTGAGGTCTGTTACCAAAAAAATACTCTTTGGCATTTAAAGAAAAAAATTCATTATTTTTTACATTACTAAAACCAATATCTAATAGTTACCTGCTGTGCAATGGGATCATAGCTAAACTAATTTCTTATGGTTTTCCTAAAAAAAATTGTAAAACATCTTAAGGCAATAGCAGTGTTTAAAGGAGACAAATTAAATGCTCTTCTCTTGAGTACTGTCACTTTTAAATAATTACCCTGCTTCTCTTCTTTCTGAACACTTTTCTCCTGTATTATGCAGTAAAGTTATAACCAATTCCCTAATCTGAAATAAAAGTATGTCCGTCCTTATTAAGAATCTTATTTTATCGTAAGAATTATAACTTAGGGTATGTTCACATGGAGTGACTACACTTTTGGTTTTCTGTCTTGATTTTCAGGGTTTAAAATTTGCACTTATTTACATTATCAGTAAAGCGGATGGGATCTTGACAAATCTCATCCATGTATGTAAAAATTGGATTTTAATTAATTTTTCAGATTTTCACTGTCAATTTCAACTTTGCAATATTTGAGATAACATCTGTGACAAATCTGCAGCAGAATGAGCAACAAATCCACAAATAGTCCAAGAAGATTTTGCAACTGATTCATTTAAGATCTGGTATGCTACCATTAGACCTTGTGTGTACATATTTCAAAACTTTAAGGGTATGTTCACATGATTAAATCAAGTTGCATTTTTTTGCAGTGATACTCTGAAATTGTAGTAAAATTGGTTAGTTTTTGCAGAAATTTTTATGCATTTTTCCACGATTTTGGAAAATCACAGCACATAAAACATTTTCATTTCATCATATGAATATCCTTTTAAATGTGTAATTCACCTGCTATATTACCGGTAAGTAATTAAAGCAACCCTTCTCTTAAAACATCTACCAGGAAATGAGTAAATTGCTTCTGGCCCCTATATATATATATGGACCATGTATTACTATGTGAAAGCCATTTAAATAGAGCACAAGGCTATTTTCCACCAGTGTGGGAGCCATTTATCAGCTTTCTGCTCTTTGTCATGAAACAGGTCCTATATCTATGTGTTCTTATGTGGTACCAGTAATGGATCGTTATTATCAATTTTTTTTAAGGAAACTGAATATAATAGACAAGGTTTTTTTCACGCTGCATTTTTGCTGACCATTGTTGGTTCCATCTGGGCTTACATACGAACCCTCCCCTTGCAAAATGGGATTCAATCATATGCACCGAAGGGGGTCATAGACTATAACTGTCATGCACAGTGTAGGAAAGACTAAGAGCAACACAAAGGGATAAGGGGAAGTGAACCCAACACTAGGGATGGGGGGAGTGGAAACGCCTAGGCAGATCTAACGTCACCCTGTCTGCCCTAACGTCCCTATATAGGTCCTGCACTTATTGCCGAGCAGGATACCTGCCTGACCTTAGCAGTAAGCCCTGCATAGGGAAGGACAGGATGAGCACTAGTCAATCACCACTACAATGAAAGACAGAAGATAGATAGACAAACAAGAGGAACACTTAGCTTGAGTAGACTCAGAGAGAAACACAGACGTCCTCCAGCAGCGCCAAAGAAGAAGATAGCCGACTACTATAGCTCCAAGCCTCAATAGTGGGAAATGGAAATAGAAATATCACCGTCAATTCCCAGCGTCAAGCTGAGAGTTATAAACACTCCAGTCCAAGTGTCTCAACTAGAGCTGGGGGAAGGTTGCCACTGGGTCCTAGAGTCAGGAGGACCAGGAATAAGTCTGCAAAGCAAACTGCTGAGACCTTCTGCAGTCAGATGCAGAGCGACCATCTGCAGCCTCTGACACACCTGTGACAATAATGGTGTGGACAGAATCAGTGTTTGCTGTGATATGTATCATTTTTGGGCATATACGACTACTGTAGGTGGACACTCAGATGCAGTTTACTGTGTCTGAGGGAAAATAATACACATCAGAGCACACGCTGACTCTGTCAGCACCATTACAGTCTATGGCCCCGTAATACATCTGAATCCCGTTTTGCGGGGATCCGGACATGAGCCCCGACGCAACCAACAAATGTGGCCTCATGCATCTGTTGATGTGAATTTGTGTATTGAGAGGGCAAGGCCTAAGGATATCACCACCCTTTATGAAAGGGGTGCAGAATTATTAGGCAACTTCTTTATCTCAGACAAAATTGGCCAGAAAAGAGATTTATCGGACTCTGCAAAGCCAAAATTGTTAAAAATTCCTATGATATTCGAATGTGATGACAGAACCATGAGAAAATTTATTGCAGATAGTCAACAGGGTAGCATAAAAACGCATTGAGAAAAAAAGATGCACATTAACCGCCAAAGAATTGTGAAAAGAATCAAACGTGAAGCAACTAGGAACCCATTATGCTCCAGTGCTGTCATATTTTAGGACTGCAATATCCTTGGAGGGCCCAGAAATATAAGGTGATCAGTGCTCAGAGATATGGCCAAGATAAGTTTTTCAAAGGTTTTATGGACTGATGAGATGA
Organism: Oophaga sylvatica; assembly: GCA_033576555.1. Classification (NCBI taxonomy): domain Eukaryota; kingdom Metazoa; phylum Chordata; class Amphibia; order Anura; family Dendrobatidae; genus Oophaga; species Oophaga sylvatica. The sequence continues at coordinate 522,822,416 of JARQOD010000002.1, forward strand.
AAGTCCACTGTTTAGCTATTCAGTAAGTAAGATGAAAGAATAATGACAAGGCCTTTTCCTCACCTGACCTGAACCCTATTGAGAGCTTGTAGGCCCTTCTTAAGCAAGAGATTATGGTGAAGAAAAACAGTAGACCTCTCTGAACAGTGTCCGAGAGGTTGTGGTTGGTGCTGCCCAAAACGTTGATAAGCAGTTGATTAAAAAGCCAGCAGACTCCCTGGATGGAAGGCTTATATCTGTTATTCAAAAGAACGGTGGCCATATTGGTCACTGATATATATATTTTTAAAAATATCAGAAATGCAATTTTTTACAATGTGAGCTGTTTGGTTATTATTCTCAGTTAAACAAATGAAAATAAATAATTTATGTTTTCATTTAATTGTATAATAATTCTGCATTCTAATAGTTGCCCAATAATTATGCACACAGATCTTCTCCAAACAAATGACAAAACGTCACTTTTAGTTTTTAAATATTCAGGCTTATTAACCTATTTGATTCCTAATTGTGTTCACAGTGTAGAACTCAGCTTCATTCTCCAAGTTTCTGTTGCTAGAGCAGCGCATAGCCAGGAGTGCTGCTTCAGAGAATGAGCCAGAGATCTCGGTTTCTTCATTTTCATCATCTTATTGATCATAATAGAGGGGCGCACAATCCCACAATATGAAGTTTGACTAACACTTTAAATAATTTGCACAAATATTTTACACCTGACAACCTTAAAGCTAAATGGGGTTTTCTGTGAAAAAATCATGTCCTGGTTGTTGTCCAAAAAATAGCATAAAAAAGTTTTCTATAGTAATTTTCAAAATATACCCATACTGAACTATTTGAACATATTTGAAAATGTTTTTTTTTTCCACTGACGTCATTATGAAGAATGTGGTGGTCTAGTACTATGTAAAAATGTTAATATGATTGTGTTTGTTTTTTAAGAAAACACAAAGTATTTTTAGAATGCTTGATGGGGGTACAGCACCACCAGGGGCGCACACTGACAGCTTGGGGCCCCTGTGCAAGAAATGTGTCTGGGCCCCCTTCCTTTTATGGCGACAAAGCTACATATATATATATATAGTCACACACACATACATGTAATATATATTACATAGTCTCCTTTATTATGTATATTGCTGTCCCTTTTACAGTGCCCTCTCTTGTTATGTACAATACCGTCCCTTACATATTGGATTATATAGAGCCCTGTTTTTTATTACATACCATCCTGTCTTGTTAGCTGTATAATGCAATGATGGCTCATGGAGCATGGGAAAGCTTCCTTTCTAATGGAGGAGCTCATGGACTGGTAATCTGGTCACCAGCTCCTCCATCAGCAGTCATTTTATATCTAAAAAGAGAGGAGACTATGTAATAAAAGATGGCGCTGTGAATAACAAAATTAACAAGAATACTCTATGTAAGAGACAGCACTGTACATAACAGCAGAGGAAGCTATATAATAAGGGATGGCACCATATATAACTAGAGAGGATGGTATGTAATAAGGGACGGTGTTATACATAATAAAATAGGTAACTATGTAACTAAGGATGGTGTTATACAGAATTAGTGATTACACTATATACTAAGGGACTGTGTTAGACATAAGTGATAATGTCTTCCTCCACCTCCTCCTGTTCCTAAGGCCATTATAAGTCCCCTTCTTCGCATCCCAATCCCCCACACCCCTCATTGTCCTCCTCCCCCACATCTCATTATTGTCCTCTCCCCCACCCCATCATTGCCCTCTTCACCACCTCCATCATTGCCTTCTACCCCACCATCTTTGCTTTCTCCCCTGCCACCCCATCATTGCCCATTCCACCACCTCCATCATTTCCTCCTCCCCCACCACCCCCATTATTGCCCTTTCCACCACCACCATCATTGCATTCTCCCCTACCACCCCATCATTGTCTTCTCCATCACCCCGTCATTGCCTTCTTCCCATCCCCCTATCATTGCCTTCTCCCCATCACCCCATCATTGCTTTTCCTCATCATTGCTTTTTCGCTCTCACTCCCATCATTGCCTTTTCCCCATCATTGCTGTTTCCCCATCACTTTTTCCCCATAACCCCATCATTGCTTTTTCCCCATCACTCCCATCATTGCCTTCTCTCCATCATTGCCTTCTCCCCATCACCCCATCATTGCCTTTTCCGCATCACCCCCATCATTGCCTTTTCCCCATCAATGCTTTTTCTCCATCACCCCATCATTGCTTTTCCCCATCACCCCATCATTGCTTTTCCCCATCATTGCTTTTTCCCATCACTCCCATCATTGCTTTTTCCCCATCACCCATCATTGCTTTTTCCCCATCACCCCATCATTGCTTTTCCCCATCACCTATCATTGCTTTTTCCCCATCACCCCATCACTGCTTTTCCTCATCACTGCTTTTTCCCATCACCCCATCATTGCTTTTTCCCATCACTCCCATCATTGCTTTTTCCCCATCACTGCTTTTTCCCCATCACTCCCATCATTGCTTTTTCCCCATCACTCCCATCATTGCTTTTTCCCATCTCTGCTTTTTCCCCATCACTCCCATCATTGCTTTTTCCCATCACTGCTTTTTCCCCATCACTCCCATCATTGCCTTTTCCCCATCACTGCTTTTTCCCCATCACTCCCATCATTGCTTTTTCCCCATCATTCCCCTCTCCTCCACTTACAGCACACACAACCACTCATCTCCACACACACACACCACCACTCATCTACACACACACACACACACACCACCTCTCACCTGTCCGCAGCATCACTAGCGCCCGCACTTTATCACTCTGACACAGCCGGCCGCTGAATGATGACATCATCCAGCGGCGCTGCTGTGAGAGGAAGCATGGGCGCCGGTCAGGAAGGATCCTTGCAGCTCCACTCCTGCTATTTTCCCTAGCAGGCAGCGGAGCTGCTGGGATCACTCCCTGCCGCCGCACATGAGGGCAATCTGGCCAGGGGCCCCCAGAGCCTTGGGCCCGGAGAAACTGGCCAGATTTCCCTCATTATTAGCCGCCCTGCAGGGGCCCCCTGGAGCCTCTGGGCCCCGATGCAGCTGCACCGGTTGAACCGGGGGTATGTCCGCACATGAGCACTACTACTGCAAACAAACTGGTAAAGTAGTGACATGATACATTAATGTATACATTTTTTCTCTTGTCATAGTAGATATTTTTGATAATTTTGTAGATACAATCTTTACAATATGAAATAGGCAAAGATACCCTTTGCCCTTAGTATTTTAGTATGCCACTTATTAGTGGTCAGTATCTGCCAGTTGCTATGACTAACTATTAAAAAATAGAGTCTGCAATGTATTATATTGTCTCTAAGGTTCACAATCTAGTACTTTGAATTAATACCAGACTATAACAAAAAACATTGTAGTACTACAAATATCAGTATTGTGTTAGTTAAGGCTATATTTTTTTTACTCTGTTCTAAAGACTATGAAAATTACTTAATGATTCATAAATATGTCTTGATTATTTTATTGCATTTATGATATTAAGGGCTTGTGAAGGTGTTTTACCTGTATTTTATTCCTTCTTGATTTGCTCAAGTTTGTAAACCGTACCTGTGAGCCATTTCACATATTGACTAGTGTTGAGCATTCCGATACCGCAAGTATCGGGTATCGGCCGATATTCGCGTTATCGGAATTCCGATACTTAATTCCGATACTTTTCCCATATCGTATACCGGAATCGGAAGTTCCCATAATTCTTTGAGAGGCAATGTGATTTTAGTCAGCCAATGAGGAATCCTACGAAGTGTGGGCACATCCTGTAATGCTGCGGTCATCTTAACTAATGGCATGGCTGTGATTGGCTGCTGAAATGATGTCAGAATGCACTATAAAAGGCGCCGCCGCCATTTTAGCGTCACTGTGCTGTGAACTCAGTAAGGGACAGAACGCTACTCTGCTAACTCTGAGGGACAGTTACATATTGCGATTTTGTGTACTACTGTGCTTGAGGCAGGCTAGTTTACCAACCGCTGTGTAAAGCTTCATTTTGCCAGTGTTGTTTTAACAGCTCTGTGCAAGGTGTGTGTGTGACAGTGCAGGTGACGCTGCAGTTTGCTCTGCATCCACCGCTGTTTGTAGGCATCTGCACGTGTCACTGACTCTTTTTTTTTATTTTATTTAGTGGAATTGGTGCAGCTCCATTATATTAAAAAAAAAATCAAATCTATTAGTGTGACGTGCTTCCATCCGTATACAATACATTGGTTGCAAAACTATAGAACTACACAAAGGAGCTTTTCACAGATAGTGAATAGTTGTGTTTCAGTGTTCACTGCAGTCTGTGAGGTTTTGATTTTTTGAGTGCAGATCACGTCCAGTTAGTTCTTCAACCACTGCCGGTTGTAGTCTGCTGAGCGTGTGTCACTGCCTCATCTTCACATTTTTCTCTAATTGGTGCTGCTCCATTTTAGTGGAAAAAAATCTAATCTATTAGTGTGACGCGCTTCCATCCGTATACAATACATTGGTTGCAAACACTATAGAACTACACAAAGGAGCTTTTCACAGATAGTGAATAGTTGTGTTTCAGTGTTCACTGCAGTCTGTGAGGTTTTTGATTTTTTGAGTGCAGATCACGCTACAGTTAGTTCTTCAACCACTGCCGGTTGTAGTCTGCTGAGGTGTGTCACTGCCTCATCCTTCACATTTTTCTCTAATTGGTGCTGCTCCATTTTAGTGAAAAAAATCTAATCTATTAGTGTGACGCGCTTCCATCCGTATACAATACATTGGTTGCAAAACACTATAGAACTACACAAAGGAGCTTTTCACAGATAGTGAATGTTGTGTTTCAGTGTTCACTGCAGTCTGTGAGGTTTTGATTTTTTGAGTGCAGATCACGCTACAGTTAGTTCTTCAACCACTGCCGGTTGTAGTCTGCTGAGGTGTGTCACTGCTCATCCTTCACATTTTTCTCTAATTGGTGCTGCTCCATTTTAGTGGAAAAAAATCTAATCTATTATGTGACGCGCTTCCATCCGTATACAATACATTGGTTGCAAACACTATAGAACTACACAAAGGAGCTTTCACAGATAGTGAATAGTTGTGTTTCAGTGTTCACTGCAGTCTGTGAGGTTTGATTTTTTGAGTGCAGATCACGCTACAGTTAGTTATTTCAACCACTGCCGGTTTGTAGTTGCTGAGCGTGTGTCACTGCCTCACCTTCACATTTTTCTCTAATTGGTGCTGCTCCATTTTAGTGGAAAAAAATCTAATCTATTAGTGTGACGCGCTTCCATCCGTATACAATACATTGGTTGCAAACACTATAGAACTACACAAAGGAGCTTTTCACAGATAGTGAATGTTGTGTTTCAGTGTTCACTGCAGTCTGTGAGGTTTTGATTTTTTGAGTGCAGATCACGTACAGTTAGTTCTTCAACCACTGCCGGGTTGTAGTCTGCTGAGCGTGTGTCACTGCCTCATCCTTCACATTTTTTCTCTAATTGGTGCTGCTCCATTTTAGTGGAAAAAAACTAATCTTTTAGTGTGACGCGCTTCCATCCGTTATACAATACATTGGTTGCAAACACTATAGAACTACACAAAGGAGCTTTTCACAGATAGTGAATAGTTGTGTTTCAGTGTTCACTGTAGTTGTGAGCTTTTCATTTGTGAGTGCAGATTACGCTCCAGTTTGTACTTCAACCACTGCCGGGTTGTAGTCTGCTGAGGTGTGTCACTGCCTCATCCTTCACATTTTTCTCTAATTGGTGCTGCTCCATTTTAGTGGAAAAAAAAATAATCTATTAGTGTGACGCGCTTCCATCCGTATACAATACATTGGTTGCAAACACTATAGAACTACACAAAGGGGCCTTTCCAGATACTGAACAGTTGTCTGCAGGGTTCACTGTAGTCTGTGAGGAATAACCACACTTAGGCCTTAACTTTTTGACTTTCTTTATCAATCTACCCAAAATGAAGAAGTCCGTGAGTAAGGACGTGGTCGTGGTCGAGGCCGTGGATTTGCAGCAGGGAGAGGACGTGGGGATTCTGTGGCTGCTGCCGCACCCAGTGAACACAGCATCCACCCAGTTTTCCCGTGAGCGTTCCTTTATGCGCACTTTTGTAGGAGCTCAGCGTACCCCCTGCTGCGTGAGAACAAATTGAAGCGTTGTTGGTTGGATGGCAGCAATGCATCGACTTCAATACCTTCCACCTCCTTCAGGACCACAGCACTGTTGAACAACCATCAGTCTCTTCACCGGTGCCAAATTGCCCAGGGGAGTCAGAGAGCTCTGTACAGGAGCCAGCTGAGTCTCTGTTCTGTTCTCAGAATATGTTGGCTTGGAAAAAAGGGGCCCAGCCAAGCAGCATTCTGGAATGTGAAAGAAAAGGCAGTATGCAGTGATGCGCAACAGCTGTGTCTCTCTGAATCTGAAGAGGCGGGTGAGCCAGTGCCGATGGTCAGCACACCGCAGAACGCTCTGATGATGATGGAATCAGTTGCCAGTTTCTGTTGAGCATGGTTGTGGCCAGACCCCCCAACAACAGCAGGTGTTGGGAAGAGGGTAGTGGTGGAGTGATGAGGTCCAAGACCCAACATGGCGTGAGGAACAGGAAGGTGGTGGGAGCAGCTCTGAGGAAGAGATTGCCCCAACGGTCCAAACAGTAGGGAGAGGTAGGGTGCAGACTCGCTTGCCTGTAGCCTCCAGTTTGGCACCGTTGGAGCAGTTCTCTTCCAACAGCCAAACCGGGCGCTCCCAGGACTTGCTCGCGTGGTCCTTTTTTGATACAGTTGCAGATGATATTTGCTATGTCAAATGCAAGCTGTGTAATCAAAAAATTAAAAGAGGTAAAAGTGTCAGTAACCTTAATACAACAAATATGTGGAAACATGTGCGGTCAAAGCACTTTGTTGAGTTACAAAGACACACTGGAGATGTAGGCCAACCTACAGCAGCACCTACATCTTCAGCTCCTGTTGGAGCCTCTTCCTCCAGTTCACACACAGTGGTAAGGCTTCCTCAAGGATCGCCATGGAAGAACCTCTGTCACTGTTGTCCAGAGACACAGTGTTATTCACCCACAGGTGCAAGTTCCCTGTCATCCTCACCACACCCAGGCCACAAAACAGCCATCGGTTAGCAGGCATGGGAATAAAAGCGGCATACTCGGCAAACATCCACGAGCACAGGCCTTGATGCTGTCATTGCAAAACTCTGTCCCTGAAAATGCTGTCATTCAGGTGGTGGAGACTGACAGTTTCCGTGAATTAATGGCATTGGCAGTCCCACAATTACATGTGCCAGCCGATTTTATTTCAGGCAGGAAGCCGTCCCTGGTCTGCAAAGCTGTTGAGGCAAAAAATTAAACATGCGCTACTAAACGCCGTCAGTAGCAAGGTCACCTGACCACCGATGCGTGGACCAGTAACCCATGGCCAGGGACGATACCTTTCACTCACTGCCCATTGGGTGAATGTTGTGGAGCCGGGTACAGATCTTGCGAGTGGCGCTGTACGTTTTCTGCCAACTCCAAGGATTGCCGGAATCAAGTCTGTCCACATTGACTCCTCCTCCTACTCCAGTTCCTCAGAATCATCGCTGCAGGAGCCGTCACGGTTACCTCCACATGGGACCCGTGGACGCTTACCTGATGCGACCGATATGAGCACAGCCGTGGCCAACGGCAACAGGCCGTTCTGAAATTAATTCCCGGGGAATCGAAGCCACACAGCGCAGGAGGTCTGGAATGCCATCAAGCAGGAGAGCGACGTGTGGTTTTTGCCAGCGAATCTCCAGCCAGGTTTGGTAGTGTGTGACAATGCCGAAATCTGGGTGGCAGCTCTGGCCTTGGCAACCTCACTCACATACCATGTCTGGCACATGTGCTCAACTTGGTCGTGCAGAGTTTTTTGAGGGCTATCCGGATCTTGATGCACTGCTGACAAGGTCCGCCTAGAGTGCCTCACTTGCGACGTTCCGCATGGCCAGATCGCGGCATTGCAGCTCTGCAACGCAGATTGCGCCTTCCTGAACATCGCATCATATGTGACGTATCCCCCAGGTGGAATTCACGTTAATATGTTGGGCGGTTGTGTGAGCAGCAGCCAGCAGTTAGTGGAGTATCAGCTGATCAGGCGCAATCAACACGCAATTGCGCCGTCCACACTTCACCATTATGAGTGGGCCACTATGAAGGGACATGTGCCACGTTTGCGTGCGTTTGATGAGTCAACGCGGATGGCGAGTGCAGATGATGCACTAGTCAGCCCTGACTGTCCCCCTTATCTGCCTGCTTCAAAAAACACTGCAAGCAATAAGGGATAGGTTTTGGAAGAGGTGGAGGATGAGGAGTCACAAATTCCATCACCTTCTGGAAAGTCGCGCAACGTGGTTCCTCACAAAGGGTGGGCAGGGCTCCTTTGTGAGGAGGATGAGGAGGAGGAGTCAATGGGGAGGAAGACATCGCTCCAGAGGGAGGTACACACGCTCTAGTCAGTATGTAGAGCGGGGTGGGGGATGCAGAGCAGGCAGAGATAACGCTCTTGCAGAGGAAGCGTTTCTTTGCCAGTTGGGAGTCTGCAGCACATGGTTGATTTCATGCTGCAGTGCTAAGAAACGACCGCCGCATCGCCCACATTCTCACGACGTTGATATTGGGTGTACACCCTCCTAGACCCTCGCTACGGGACAACGTCAAAAGCCTCCTCACACCGTTGAAACCGGGAGCGTAAAAATGCGGGGAGTACCAAGACACACTGGTGCAATCCCTAATGTTCTACCTTACTGCCGAGAGCACTGCTGCTGCTACTGCTTTAACAACAGCAGCTCTGTGCGTCGAGGCAGTGTAGAGGCTCTGCAACAAGAGGGAGCACACGCGTGCCTCTGCACAGGGAAAGACCAGTATGTTCAAAATGTGGCAAAGTTTTGTGGCAGCGCCACAATGTCTACACCACCGAGAGGGCTCAGTCAGCGGGAGGCAACGTATTCCGTCAGATGGTGACAGATACTTGGCTTTTGCCTCTCAGTGTACTCCAGAGGCTCTTCCCCATTCAAGTTTTGGGGTCTCTAAGCTGGATACATGGCCAGAGCTTAGCCAGTATGCATTGGAGGTGCTGGCTTGCCTGCTGCCAGGGTATTATCGGAGCGCGTCTTTAGTGCTGCAGGTGGTGTACTAACAGACCGTCGCATGCGATACCTCCGATAATGTAGACGGCTTACTTTTCTGAAATGAACAAGGCATGGATCTCGCCAGAATTTCTCTGTCGTTTTCAGATTAAATAACTGGTTCGCAACGTTATCCTGTCTCCTGTTATGTTCATCTTTCTACCACCTGAACGCTACTCCCTGGGCTCCAACACTGCCAGTTGCTGCTCAGAAGTGTCGTGTCCACAGAACAAAACACAAGCTCTACTGTTAGTGGGGTTCAGTAACGGCCAGCTGTTCCCCTGCTGTGTCAACGGCAAGAGTTCTGTTCCCGACCCATGGACGAAAAAACACATGACCAACATGCTCCAATAGGGAAGAGCCGTCACCCTGCTTGTTATGCTGAAAACATGAATTGTGAAGTTTTGCAGGCCTGAATGATAAATTTTTAAGAAAAATAGGCAAATAATAATTTGTCATCACGCGCATATCTGCACATGTCTATTAGAAATGGTAACAAAAAATAAAACATAGTCTACTCTTCACATTTTTAAATTAATGCATAAAAGTAAATTTCAGACTTATGAATTAATGCTTTTAAAGGAACTTTATCTGTACTGTAAGATATGCACTCAATGGATGTATCGAATCTTACATCCTCATCATCATCATGACGAGTTTTATTTATGCAGACATTATAAAAATACACATACTGATGCCAACTGGAACTTCAAACACCATATATGAAATGGCCAGCATGTAAACATGGTAATAATGTTCCAATAATAAATTATTTACATCTTAGAAAGTGCATCTGCATACTGACATAGGTACTTATACCTGCAAGTGTGTTGAAACAACCACAAGAGATATAAATTAATACTGGTATATAGGTATCACAGTTGCATAGTTACTCATGGACAATGTTGATGTAATACTGTATTCAATTAAGTCAGCGTCAACCATTAGGCTTGTTAGTCTTGTACATTGTTAAAGAGGGAACGTAATTTTTTGGTTTGTCATAGGTGTACTATTCACATTAAATTCTTACTGCTTGTATTTTTTTTGGCGTCCCCCTAGTGCGCAATAACGCGCCTAACTCACATTTGATAGTCAGCTAATTGCCACACGCTACCTACCTACGCGTGACAGTAGGAAGGTAGTGTTGCGGATAAAGCTTTGCGCAAACAGACATTCTTTTACCCTCTTCAA
>JARQOD010000002.1:522832864-522887048 GCA_033576555.1 Oophaga sylvatica
GGAGGAATGGTGGAACGAATATATCGGCCTCTGGGCCAGATATATTGATGACATCTTGATTTTTTGGTCTGGCCCAGAGGCGGAGTTCCTCTGTTTCATTGAGACAATCAATATTAATGACGTTGGGCTTAGATTCACGTCAGAACATCATGACAGAAGTATAAACTTTCTACATTTGACCATCTCTAAGGAACTAGATGGTAGCATAAGGACTTGCACATATCGTAAACCCACTTCCACGAATAATCTCTTAAGGTGGACAAGCCATCATCCGGCACCCCTGAAAAGGGGAATACCAAAGGGACAGTTCCTACGTATTAGGAGGAACTGTTCTGATTTGAGTACCTTTAGGAGACAAGCCAGTGACCTATATGACAGGTTTATAGCTAGAGATTATCCGCGTGAAACTCTAGATGGACCAATGAATGAAGCACTTTTTGCAGATAGACAATCCCTCCTAAGAAAAAGAGACACTGGAGATCAGAATAACGAAAAGGTCAGATTGATTGGAACCTATGATGCACAATCGGATCAGGTGTACCATATTCTTAAAAAACACTGGGGATACTATTGGCAGATCCCAATCTTAAAAAGTTTGTGGCCCCGTATCCATGGGCGTACCCAGGATCAAAACTAGGGGGGGCAAGCCAATGTCGCATTTTATACAGGTTACATCAAATACACTGTACATTATACTGCATATTAGGTATGGAGCATTAGAACTGTTGTATATTGTATAATACAGCACTGTATGCGACACTACGCTGTATATACCATATATTATACATGGCACACTCACCTCTATACAAAGAATAAGAGGCATTATAACCTGTATATGGAAAGTATAATACAGCAGTGTATATACACTCTATATACCGCACACGATGTGTATGACCCTGTATACACCATATACCACACTCTTATTTTGAAGTAAAAAAAATAAAAATAAACAGGAACAAATACAATACTTAAAATAAAGAACAAGTAAAGTTAAAAATCAACAAACTTACTGGTATTTCAATGGGAACTATGGGCCTGCTTTTGGCTAATGAGATGGTCAATGTTCGGTTCCATATTTGTCACAAGTGAAGCATTTTTCTCTTTCTTGATATCCTAGGATTCCAAATTACTATTAGTAAAACACCAATATATATATATATATATATACAGCGCAACAAAAACAATATACCAGCAATAAAACTGCCCACACAGAGACATACAGCCTGCACGGCCCATCACTACAGCCTTGCCAATCCATATAATTTCATCCTCATCAGTGCACATATTGGCGCAACTCCGCTTTTAGTTCAGGCTCAGACTGGTGTGGTGCGAAAGTCCCTAATAGGCAGGTAAATGTCCCCAATAGGCAGGTAAATGTCCCCAATAGGCAGCATTGATCCCCAATAGGCAGCATATGTCCTCAATAGGCAGCATAGGTCCCCAATAGGCAGCATATGTCCTCAATAGGCAGCATAGGTCTCAATAGGCAGCATAGTCCCCAATAGGCAGCATATGTCCTCAATAGGCAGCATAGGTCCCAATAGGCAGCATAGTCCCCAATAGGCAGCATATGCCCTCAATAGACAGCATAGGTCCCCAATAGGCAGCATAGGTCCCAATAGGCAGCATATGTCCTCAATAGACAGCATATGTCCTCAATAGGCAGCATAGTCCCCAATAGGCAGCATATGTCCTCAATGACAGCATATGTCCTCAATAGACAGCATAGGTCCCCAATAGGCAGCATAGGTCCCCAATATGCAGCGTAGGTCCCCAATAGGCAGCATAGGTCCCCAATAGGCAGCATAGGTCCCCAATAGGAAGGTAAATGTCCCAATAGGCAGCATAGGTCCCCAATACGCAGCATATGTCCTCAATAGGCAGCATAATCCCCCATACGCAGCATAGTCCCCAACAGGCAGCATAGTCCCCAATAGGCAGCATAGTCCCCAATAGGCAGCATAGTCCCCAATAGGCAGCATAATCCCCCATAAGCAGCATAGTCCCCAATAGCCAGCATAATCCCCCAATAGCCAGCATTATCCCCCCATAGCCAGCATAATCCCCCATAGCCAGCATAATCCCCCATAGGCAGCATAATCCCACAATAGGCAGCATAATCCCCATAGGCAGCATAATCCCCCATAGCCAACATAATCCCCCATAGCCAGCATAAGTCCCCCATAGCCCGCATGATCCCACAATAGGCAGCATAATCCCCCATAGGCAGCATAATCCCCCCATAGCCAGCATAATCCCCCATAGCCAGCATAATCCCCCCATAGCCAGCATAATCCCCCCATAGCCAGCATAATCCCCCCATAGCCAGCATAATCCCCATAGCCAGCATAATCCCCCCATAGCCAGCATAATCCCCCATAGCCAGCATAATCCCCCCATAGCCAGCATAATCCCCCATAGGCAGCATAATCCCCCCATAGCCAGCATAATCCCCCCATAGCCAGCATAATCCCCTCATAGCCAGCATAGTCCCCAAAAGGCAGCATAATCCCCCATAGGCTGGGTCCGGCGTCAAAAAAAAAAAATGCCAGTACTCACCTATCTCCCCCGCTGCTCTGAAGCGCGCTCTAGACTCTGTCTTCTCCTGGCACAGGCGGCGTGATGTCATCAGGGCGCGCAGGCGGCGTGATGACGATCACGTCGCCTGTGCTGCATATGGAAGGCCGCAAGTCCTTCCTGACTCAGCACATTGCGCCCGCGATTAAAGGGCCCGCTGGCACTGAACTGTCAGTTCAGTGTCGGCGGGGCCGACGGGTCGGTTTTCTTACTGTGCGTGCCCCTGCTTCTAGGGAGGGGCATCTGCCCCCCCGCCCCACGGTGGGTACGCCCATGCCCGTATCCCAGTGTCACTTATAGGAGAGGTAGATCTATTGGCGATAAGCTGGTCCATAGTTTGTATCAGAGGCCTAAAGGGCCAGGTACTTGGCTGGATAGGAAGCCATTGGGCTTTTTCAGATGTGGGAATTGTTCAAAATGCGGGTTTATGTCTCAAGGGAAGACCTTCAACAGCTCAGCTAATGGGAGGACATACACGATTAGGGATTTTGGAAATTGTAAAACCGCGGGTTTGGTGTATAAAGCCACCTGCACTTGCCCGAAGGACTATATTGGTAAAACAATTAGGGAACTAAGGGTAAGAGTAGGTGAACATCTATGTGATATTAAGAACAAGCGGGATACACCTGTAGCCCGCCATATGAATGAAGTACATAATGGCTGTACAAAAGAAATTAATTTATGTATGGTGGAATTTGTGAAGCCCAAAATTAGGGGGGGGATTTGGACAGACTTATTCAGAGACGGGAGATGGAGTGGATTTTCAGAATGCAATCCCTCACCTCAAAAGGGCTAAATGATTGCCTATCCTATGCGTGCTTTATTTAGTTGTTCTAGTGACATTACCTTTTTTTGGGCTCGAACCCGGTTTATGGATGAGACAATCTAGCTACATACCCATTTATATATACCTTATATGGTTCCAGATCTTTGGTTACTATATCGATATATTTTTGTCTGTTATTAATATCTAATATGGTCAATCAATATGCTTTCTCTTATAACTGCTGGAGTTTGATATATATACCACTATTAATGTAAGAAAACCCGGATATGAAATGAAAGTAACGGTCATTTTTTTATTAAAATTATTAAAATTGCTTTTTGAGTATATCGCCTTAAGGGGAATGATCCTCATGATCCCTGGTGAGATATGAATTGATATTTGAGCTCTTATTATCGGAGGTTATGTATATCATGTGACGTGTCACATGATCGGATTGCCTTCTGTAGTATCAGGAATGAAATGCACGTTGTATCACGTGATAGGTCACATGACCCTAGCGCTTCCAGTATGCCACTATGCTGGCGGTGGAGCGCACAGCAGCGGCGATGGAACACACGCCGGGAGACAGCAGGTGAGAGGAGGCATGGTTAATTAACTTAACCCAGGAGTGTTACTGCCGACTATTAAGGGGGCGGGGTCTATAAGGACACTGTAATTGGACGGGGTTATTTAAATCCCCTCTTTCCTGACCGCCGGCCAAGACAAGCATCATGACATCCGGCATCCACGCTATCTTTTCCTCCCGATGAACCGTGATGACGGGGAAACGCGTCGGGGACAATTTATGCTAAGTCTCACTACTTTATATACTTTATGCTGTTGCATTTTACTAACATTGCAGCCCTGGGGCTTGATTTACTGATCTGTGGGATGGAAAAAGTATAAGTTAGCCCCAGATACTAATGCATTATCATAATATGTGGAATGGACATTGTTCCAATCATTTTCAGCATGTTACATCATTTTCGATGTGAGATTTACTTTTTTGATTCTACTGTCAGACCTGTATGCTAATATAATCAAATAGAGTATAAGGATCTTTCCTTTTCATCTCTCCCCTTCACTATATTGTTTTCACACCTATATCATTAGGGCATTACCAGGGAAGAAAGGGATAGTCCACGTTGAGTGGGGGTGCCAAAAAATCGTTTTCTTAGTGTGCCAACCTACACGGCAAGGAAGGGTGAGAGGAGGCGTATAGTAGGGTCTTGATAGGAAGGATTGGTCTGAATATCATTGATCTATTTTTTTGGTTTATCAGTTTTTTAAGAAACCACATACACTGGGTTTGGTGTTTTTTAATAGATTTAATAAAGATTTAATTTTTAAGGGAAATTTATGTGCACAACTGATTCTCTTTCCCTCATTAATTTTTGATTAAGTGAATAGAAAAGCTATGAGAGCTCAGAAATCTTATGCACACACATTGTTTTTTTCTGATTGAATTGGAAAACTGCTGCATTTTTAGGCATAGAAAGCAATGAATAAATGCAAAAGCATAGCAAAAAATGCAGGTATCAGGTTTTGCTGTGTTTTTGGTGCAAAAACCTAAGGAAGTTGCATCATGTTTATTCGGTCACTAAACTTTATCAGCATGCACAAGAGACAATAAAAACGCAGCAAAAAACACAGCAAAAATGCAGCAGGTTTTGCCTGACGAAAAATGCAACGTGTGAACATAGCCTTACACTCTCTTAGACCTTGCTCAGCCTCTTTAAATATTTGGCTTTTTGTTTGTCCTCTGTATTTTAAGATAGTAGTAGATGCTTGTGCATCTATAGTCTGTGTATAGTCTGCTGGTTTACTATATTATAAAGTAACACCAGCACAAATAAACATATTGACAATCTCCAATGATTTGCTGATTTTCCCTCTCTATGAATAGAGATGAGCAAATTTGTTCAGATTTTGTTCTGAATACGATCGGTATCGAACATTGCTTTTGCAATATTCGTCGAACACAGTCGAACGTCATTAGAGTTCATGGGAGTTGGAAATTACCAAATATATTCGGAACCGATCATCAAACATACAGTCATGGCCAAAAGTTTTGAGAATGACACAAATATTAATTTTTACAAAGTCTACTGCTTCACTTTTTCTAATGGCAATTTGCATATACTCCAGAATGTTATAAAGAGTGATCAGCTTAACAGCAATTACTTGCAAAGTCAATATTTGGCTAGAAAATGAACTTTATCCCCCAAAACACATTTCAACATCATTGCAGCCCTGCCTTAAAAGGACCAGCTAACCTCTTTTCAGTGATTGCTCCATTAACACAGGTGTGGGTGTTGATGAGGACATGGCTGGAGATCAATCTGTCATGATTAAGTAAGAATGACACCACTGGACACTTTAAAAGGAGGCTGGTGCTTGGCATCATTGTTTCTCTTCTGTTAACCATGGTTATCTCTAAAGAAACACGTGCAGTCATCATTGCAATGCACAAAAATGGCCTAACAGGGAAGAGTATCGCAGTTAGAAAGATTGCACCTCAGTCAACAATCTATCGCATCATCAAGAACTTCAAGGAGAGAGGTTCCATTGTTGCCAAAAAGGCTTCAGGGCGCCCAAGAAAGACGAGCAAGCACAAGGACCATCTCTTAAAAGTGTTTCAGCTGCGGGATCGGGCTACCAGCAGTGCAGAGCTTGCTCAGGAATGGTAGCAGGCAGGTGTGAGTGCATCTGCACGCACTGTGAGGCGGAGACTCTTGGAGCAAGGCCTGGTCTCAAGGAGGGCAGCAAAGAAGCCACTTCTCTCCAGAAAAAACATCATGGACAGACTGATATTCTGCAAAAGGTACAGGCAGTGGACTGCTGAGGACTGGGGTAAAGTTATTTTCTCTGATGAATCCCCTTTTCGATTGTTTGAGACATCAGGAAAACGCCTCATTCGGAGAAGACAAGGTGAGCGCTACCACCAGTCTTGTCTCATGCCAACTGTTAAGCATCCTGAAACCATTCATGTGTGGGGTTGCTTCTCAGCCAATGGAATCGGCTCTCTCACAGTCTTGCCTAAAAACACAGCCATGAATAAAGAATGGTACCAGAATGTCCTCCAAGAGCAACTTCTCCCAACCCTCCAAGAGCAGTTTGGCGATCAACAATGCCTTTTCAAGCATGATGGAGCACCTTGCCGTAAAGCAAAGGTGATAACTAAATGGCTCAGGGAACAAAACATAGAGATTTTGGGTCCATGGCCTGGAAACTTCCCAGATCTTAATCCCATTGAGAACTTGTGGTCAATCATCAAGAGACGGGTGGACAAACAAAAACCTAAAAATTCTGACAAAATGAAAGCATTGATTGTGCAAGAATGGACTGCTATCAGTCAGGATTTGGTCCAGAAGTTGATTGAGAGCATGCCAGGGAGAATTGCAGAGGTCCTGAAGAAGAAGGGTCAACACTGCAAATATTGACTTGCTGCATTAACTCATTCTAACTGTCAATATAAGCTTTTGTTACTCATATGTTTGCAATTATTATATTTCTGTCTGTGATAAAACATCTGTCAAACACACATAAAAACCAGAAGGCAGCAGATCATGTGAAAATATAATATTTGTGTCATTCTCAAAACTTTTGGCCATGACTGTACATTCGCACGAATATGTCAAAATCAGATTCGGGGACAAAAACCGAACAAATTCGCTCATCTTTATCTATGAATCAATTACATGACTATTATTGCAATACTGGAAAGAATTATGGCTGTAGTTGACATAAGGTTGAGTCCTCTAGTGCTAGATTGTTTACATTGGGGGAAAACAGAAGAAAACAATTAACATGCCTCACTAACTAGAATTGAAAAATATTTAGAGTTGAGAGTCCTCAGTGTCTTTTCTATCTACTGGCTAACACGGTACTAAGATATACATCTTTCCTATAACTAGAATTGAAGATCATTCTCTGTCCATGGTGCTGAATATTATACCGAGTAACTTGATGTCCAGTGAACTGTAGAGTATGTGACCTGTATTTATTATTATTATTATTATTATAGATTTTTATAGCGCCATTTATTCCATGGCGCTTTACATGTGAAGAGGGGCAAATATAGACAAGTACAGTAAACATGAGCAATACAAGGCACACACAAGTACAGAAGGAGAGAGGACCCTGCCCGCAAGGGCTCACAGTGTACAGGAGTATTTGCTCTGTGTTACATTTTTCAGGATTTCCACAGTTTTTGTAGACAACCAGGTAATGTGTTTATTAATACTAATGGTGTTGTTATTATTATTATTGTTATTGTGATCATGTACAAGAATGTCTACCAGTAGTTGATATGAAGTTCAGTGTAAGGAATTGCGGATTCTATGCACATGCTGTCATGTACTGTTTCATTTCTATCCCCACTGATTAGACTACATGAGCCCCATACTTGTATTAATTCTACATTTTTATTGTGTAAATAGATGTATTGGATATAAATTAAATATATATATAACTTGTTAGATGAAAATATTATTTATTGAAGCATAGAAAGTATTATTTTATTATATATAATTTAGCATAAAATATATAACACTGAAAGGACGGTAATATTATCTAAGTATTTTAATGACAAATCCTGAAATCCTCTGTGTCTGTTGGTTCTCCTCAGCCACTTTTGTATTTCATTACAATGAAAATATATTATTAGATACAAGATACAGCAGTTTATGCAAACTTTATCACCACAAGTTGGTAAGCGGAACTACTGTGCCACAATGTTTCAGCTGAAATAAACGTTCATTGGACATAAATATACGGTAAAAAGTACATATCAATATAAGGACTTATGGTTTATCGGGTTGTTTTTTTTGTGGGATTGCCTTTCACAGGCGATGATGCCCTTATTTGCTGAGAAAATAGTTCTGACATTTAATACATTCAGTTAAGTAAATAGTACAAAGTGAATAGCCCCGATTCATCAAGCAGTTCTCGCCACAATTCTGGTGTAGAGCTAAAATATCATAAAACTTTTGCACAAAATGGAAAAGGAAAAAAGCCAACACACCGCAGTTGATAAGTCCCTCTGAAGCACAGAATGAACGTTGCTCTCACTGACGATGAAGATCAGAATGTGGTAGAAGAAGTCTAGCTCAATGATATAAAAAGTCTTCGACTGTATTTGTATATGATTAAACCATCTCCATACGCATTGTTAGTCAATAGATAGGTACAGCTATTGATTTTCTGGTGCACTCAGCACCCTTACTCTTGATGATGATCACATCGTGACTAAGGGTAGTGCGTAAATGTGACTATCTATGGACTAATGATGCATTTGGAGATGGTTTAATCATATGCAAATAAAGTTGAAGATTTTATACCGTTGAGCTGGACTAGAGGACCTGGATTGTGAGCCCCAGTGGGGACAGTGCGATTCTATGGTTTGTTGGATTACACTTGGACCAAAATACAGTTGTCTGCATGAGACCTAATAATAAAAATAGTGAATAATTAATAACAAAATACTGACTGGCACCTCCAAGCTAGTGTGAATAGGTGCAAACATAGGAGCAGCTACCTCCATATACAAGTATGCAAAAAATACAAAAAAAGTTGCACTCTATCATGCTAAAGCATGTCAATGTGAAATATATGAAATATGAATAGCTATATGGCTTCTGAATACTAGAAAAACATGAGACACCTTGCATATAATTTGGCCAATTCATGCCTGCCCGTCAACCAACGTCAAGGTGGTCTCAAAAACTGATGGGTCCCTATCAAATGTGAATACCTCTCTTAGTCTGATGTCTGAATGTGGACACCTCTCTCAGTAATGCCTGCATTTACACACATGGTCAAAATTGTTGGTACCTCTCTTTTAATGACAGAAAAAACCCCAATGGTCACAGAAATAACTTGAATCTGTCAAAAGTAGTAATAAATCAAAAATCTATAAAAATGAACAAATGAAAGTCAGACATTGCTTTTCAACCATGCTTCCACAGATTTTTTTCTAGGATTCAGAAGCTGTATAGCTATAAATATTTCATATATTTCACATTGACATGCTTTAGCATGATAGAGTGCGACTTTTTTTGTATTTTTTGCAATAAAAATAGTGAAGCAATAATGGAATTTATGTAGTCATTTTTGTTGAATGTTTTTTATATCTCTGCTCATGGTAGGTTATCAAAATAGAAATCCTAGAACACCCCTTTAAACACTTTAACACCTTGACCAGCAAGGAAATTTGCAGTAACCCCTTCACTACCCTGTTCTCCCAGAGATGTTTGTATTAACCAGTCAGTCCAAGATTAACTGAATTGTTACCATTAGCCACACTACTGCATGGCAGCAGTTTTATTTTCTCACTCTATTGTGATATAAAGGAAGTTTTACTAAACTTGTTACATGTTTGGGTCAAACAAGAATCGATCTTTGCACAAAGGAAACATTCCATAGCATTTCATGGCTCCACACATTAGTGGAAGTGGAACTTGTATAAGAGGCAAAAATACTATACACAACTGGTCTGTAATTAGTTAGATATTTGGTGAAAAAAAAATTGTGAAAGTTGTCCAGAGCCTCTCATCTAACCAAATCAGTTTTCATACTTTGCACTGACGAGAGGCAATACCCCTAAACACCATGGCTGCAAATTGAGATTCTGGTTTGGCTGTTATCCTAAGCCATATTGCAAGACTCGTTAAAGGGTCGATAGTGACTTGTAGGATCGCTACTTCCAACTGGTGGTGCTGTAGAGTTCAGTCCTCTTCCTCTCTGAAGAGGCAATTTGCATATTAAATTTCCCAGAGGAGCATTGCATGGCGAATAAGCCTCCTTACCTTGGCATGCTAGAGCCGGTATGTCACTCTCCACAAGGAGAAATGTTACTCCTGAAACTTGTAAAGAAAGAAATGTGAAAAGAATAGAACAAAAGTACAATAGAGCACAGTTGAACATCTCTAAAGAATACACAATTCAAAGCAGGTTATAGTGGAATACTGAAAGAGGTTATTCTCATAGTGGCCTAAAACAAGAAATGTGGTGCATCAGTTGCAATCATCAACAATGGGAAACTGGGAAAACTTTGCCATGTATACAGCATTCATCAGAATTTCAGCCAAATAAACCATGATTATCATTGCTACATAAAATTATGCATCTTCCTAAACTCAAAGGGGTTTTCCATTACTATAATAACCCCTTTTCAATCGAAATGTTTGCCCTGTTAAAATCAAAACACCCATACTCAACTCCCGTGTCAATGCTGTTTCAGTGGTGTTGCCATTAGCTCTTTCCCATGGCTCTTGTGAGGTTGGTACATCATGTGGGTCCTGCGCCCAATCAGTGCTGGCGTCACTGTCCCCGCCTTTGGATGTATAAGTAATCAAGAGGAAGTTAGAGCTGCAGCAACCAACATTTCATGCTCCATTGTGAGTTGTCATTTATCCAGCAGTGCAGGATACTTCCATCGCCTGTGGCATATGTCATTACAATCCCCTGGAAGCCGCAGCAGCTGGAAGCTGTGCATTTTTAGTGGTTGTGTCTTATACAACCCTATAGGGTGAGCATTATAACCTTTTGATCATCTTTTATTACTTGGATAAGACCTTATTGCACTTTTGCAACTTTTTTCCATCCTTAGTGTAAAGTGGAAATGGCTTGGAGCAAAACCATTTAGCCAAAAAGCAGTAGATCACATATTGTCATAAATTAGTACTCTAGTCCTAAGTGCTGCAAGTACAAATCATCTGTTTGTTACAATACTGAGAATTTTAATTAGGAGCTTAAAGTAAACCTGCCACCTTGGAAAATGCAATTTACCTCCAGGTATAGAATTATTCTGTAGGTAAATAGCCTTACAATGCTGCCTGGCCACCTTACTGAATGTGCGGCTACCGAGAGAAGGTGAGCTTATTTCCTCTTAGAGCCATGGTTATACTGTGTGCAGTGGTTGTACGCACGCCATGGCACCTTGATTGAAAGCTTGCTCGACATAGATGCACTGCAGAGCTGGCTGTCAATTAAAGAGTCAAAGGTGTACTTACTGTCATTGTTCACAGGTGGCCCCATGACTGAAAACTGGCGGCTACCAGGAAGAAAAAAGTTAATTTTCTCTTGGTAACCACTCTTTCAGTAAGACATCCAGGCAGCATTGTAATGCTTTTACCTGCAACTTGACCCTGTATCTCCGGGTAAATAGCATTTTCCAAGCTGATAGAGTCCCTTTAAATAAGGTGATAATATAAAGCCAAATATTTTTTAAACACCCTTTTCATTCTATTAAGGCTATTAACCATCCAGTTGTGTAGGGAACATATATGAAATCCCATAAATATTTTTTCCTCCTTCAAATCATTTTAGGCAACAAAATAAATTATGAGTGAATCCGTCAGTGATTAAAAATGAACTTTCTAAGACACGAACATTAATTATTATATATGCATGAGCACCTGCATTGCTAGCAGGTGTTTAACAATTATGCAATGGGCCATGCCAAGCTGATGGATGACATCTATGTGCCACCTAGACATGACATCAGGTGATAAGGGCATGTGCTTGCCAAGGTACTTTTTGAAGGACAATAAAGTTATAAAACATGGACAGTGTCCTGAAATGTACCAGTAGCAGGGAGTGCCCAACTAATGCAAGTTAAACCAACATGTTCCGTAGTTTTCATGTGACAAATCTTAAATTAGCAAAAATGTATAAATTTAATATCTCTACAATTGCGGTAGTGTTCTACATGTACCTAGAGATGATGCTAATTCAGTGTCTTTTGACAAGTCACTGCAATAATTAATTAATTAATAATATTTAACTTATTTTTTTTAAAGAATTTGATTTTCATAAGGAATATAACAAACATTAACCCCTTCCTTCTCAGTAAAGTATCGCCAGCTACGGAGAAGGGTGTCCGAGATTACTGAAAATAGAGAAAGTACTGATTCTGGTCTTGTGACCCCTGTCATGCAGTCGTTAGTAGTGGGCACAAAATGTTGAGACTAAAAAAGAGCAACATACGGTAGTTAATATTTATTTATTCATATATTGTATATGCTGCTGAGGATTCTGCTCTCTGGTATCCACTTTCCACTTGGATACATAAAGGCACAGGATGTTTTTTTCAAACCAGAATAACGTTTATTGTCCTTAACCCCTTAGTGACAGAGCCAATTTGGTACTTAACCCCTTAACCCCTGGAGCATTTTTCGGTTTTCATTTTTTGCTTTACTTGTTCTCAGAGCCATAACTTTTTTATTTTTCAGTCAATATGGCCCCGTGAAGGCTTGTTTTTTGTGGGATGAGTTGTACTTTTGAACAACACCATTGGTTTTACCATGTCATGTACTTAAAAATGGGAAAATAATTCCAAGTGCAGTGACATTGCAAAAAACGTGCAATACCATACTGGTTTTTTGTTTGGCTTTTTTACTAGGTTCACTAAAAAATGATTCTCCATGTCATTAGAGTTCATAGACACCAAATATGTCTAGGTTCTTTTGTATCTAAGTGGTGAAAAAAATTTCAAACTTTGTTAAAAAAAAAAAAAATTGCGCCATTTTCCGATACCCGTAGCGTCTCCATTTTTCATGATCTTGGGTTGGATGAGGGTATATTTTTTGTGTGCTGACCTGATGTTTTTAATGATACCATTTTGGTGCAGATACGATCTTTTGATCGCCCGTTATTGCTTTTTTAATGCAATGTCACGGTGACCAAAAAAACATAACTCTGGTGTTTTGATTTTCTTGCTACGCCGTTTAGCAATCAGGTTAATCCATTTTTTATTGATGGATCGGGTGATTCTGAACAATTTTTTAAATATTTTTAAAAACATTTTCTTTTTACTTTTGGCATGTTTCAATAGTCTCCATGGGAGACTAGAAGTTGTCATAGCCCGATTGGCTCTGCTACATAGAGACGATGAGCAGATCGCCTCTATATAGCAGATTTACTCACTTGCTATGAGTGCGACAACTGGGTGGCGCTCACAGCAAGCTGGCACTGACTACAATAGAGGTCTCAGGGAGACCTCCGGTTGTCATGCCAACACATCGGTGACCCGCGATCACGTGACGAGGGTCACTGGTGATCATATTTTCGGCACGCTTGCCGGAAGCGCGCGTTAAATGCCGCTGTCAGTGTTTGACAGCGGAATTTAACTAGTTAATAGCCACATGTGGATTGAGATTCCACCCACGGCTCTTGCAGGCACATGTCAGCTGTTCAAAACAGCTGACATGTCCCAGGAAAGATGTGGACTCACCGCCGGAGCCAACATTAAAGGGAGGGAGTCTGACATCAGCGTAAATATACACCCAATGTTGGAAAGGGGTTAATGACCAAGCCAATTTTTACAATTCTGACCACTGTCACTTTATGAGGTTATAACTTGTGTTTATATATGAAAAAAACTTAAATTTGCCAAAAATTTTGAAAATTTAGCAATTTTGAAAATTTTAATTTTTTACCCTTAAATCAGAGCGTGCTGTCACGCAAAATTGTTAATAAATAACATTTCCCATATGTCAACTTTACATCAGCACAATTTTGGAAACATTTTTTTTTGTTTGGACTTTATAAAGGTTAAATATTGATCTGCGATTTCTCATTTTTACAACAAAATTTACAAAACCATTTTTTTAGAGACCACCTCATATTTGAAGTGTGTTTGGGGGTCAATATAACAGAAAATACCCCAAAGTGACACCATTCTAAACACTGCACCCCTCAAGGTGCGCAAACCCACATTTAATAAGTTTATTAACCTTTCAGGTACTTCACAAGAACTAAAGCAATGTGTAAGGAAAAAATTAACATATTTTACTTTTTTTTTCAACCAAAAAATTTACTTTGGAACCAAATTTTTTATAATTTTCACAAGAGTATCAGGAGAAAATGGATCCACAAAGCTTTGCTGGTGCAATTGTCATCTCTGAGTGCGCCAATACCCCGTATTTGTGGGGTGAAAGCCCATCTGTGTTTGGGCGCATGGCAAAGGTATCTCAGAAGGTAGGGACACTACCGATTTGGACTTTTTGAATGCAAAACTTGGATGGAATCAATGGTGGGCACCATGTTACATTTGGGGACCCCCTGATGTACCTAAACAGTGGAATCCCCAATTCTAACTCCAACCCTTACCCAAATACACCCCTAACCCTAATCCCAACCCTAGCCATAACCCTAACCACAACCCTAACACACCCCTAAACTCAATCCAACCCTAATCGTAATCCCAAACATAATCACAACCATAACCCTAACCACAACTCTAACCCCAACACAACCCTAACCACAACCCTAACCCCAACATAACTCTATCCCTATCCCAACCCTAGCTCTAGTCCCAACTGTTGGAAAGTAAATCTGCATCCTTGCCCCCTCACAGGAGCTATGATTGCGCTATTCTGTACCTGAACACGATGCTATGCGATCTTATATCAAGGAGTCATTGGAGAAGGGTCATATCAGACCATCCTCTTCACCCTTGGGCGCCGGTTTTTTCATTGTGGCCACAAAGGATGGTTCATTGAGGCCGTGTATTGATTATCGCCTCCTGAATAAGATCACTGTTAAATATCAATATCCGTTACCTTTGATTTCTGACCTATTTTCCAGAGTGAAAAGTGCTAGTTGGTTTACCAAGCTTGATCTCAGGGGGGCGTATAACCTTATTCGCATTAAGCACGTGGATGAATGGAAGACGGCGTTTAATACCCCAGAGGGGCATTTTGAGTACCTAGTGATGCCTTTTGGGCTTACTAATGCCCCTTCCGTCTTCCAATCCTTCATGAATGATATTTTCAGGGATTTTGTGGATACATTTCTGATTGTTTATTTCGATGATATCTTGATTTTTTCAATGACTGGGACTCTCATGTGAAACATGTTCGGACTGTGTTCCAAATTTTGAGAGAGAATGCACTGTATGTGAAGGGATCAAAGTGTCTTTTTGGCGTACAGAAGGTCTCATTTCTGGGATTCATTTTGTCTCCGTCTGTTATTGAAACCCGGTCAAGGTTCAGGCCATCTATGATTGGGTTCAACCTACTTCATTGAAGGCTCTTCAGAGATTTTTGGGTTTTGCCAATTTTTATCGTAAATTTATTAGTAATTTCTCTGGTATTGTTAAACCATTGACTGATTTGACCAAAAAGGGTTCCGATGTGGTGAATTGGCCTCCTGAAGCAGTTTCTGCGTTTCAGGAACTTAAGCAGAGATTCATTTCTGCTCCTGTTCTACGGCAGCCTGATGTTTCTCTGCCATTTCAGGTGGAAGTTGATGCCTCTGAGATTGGGGCAGGTGCCGTTTTGTCCCAAAGGGATCCAGAGACCTCTAAGAGTAACCCTTGTGCCTTTTTCTCTCGAAAATTTTCTCCAACTGAACGTAATTATGACGTGGGTAATCGGGAGTTATTGGCCATGAAGTGGGCCTTTGAATAGTGAAGACATTGGCTGGAAGGAGCCAAACATCAGGTGGTGGTCCTCACTGACCATAAGAACCTGGTTTATCTCGAATCAGCCAAGCGACTTAATCCTAGACAGGCCAGGTGGACACTTGTTTTTCACACGTTTTAATTTTGTGGTTTCTTTTCTTCCTGGCACTAAGAATGTCAAGGCGGATGCCCTCTCGAGGAGTTTCTTTGCAGATTCTCCTGAGTTATCTGATCCTGCTGTTATTTTGAAAGAGGGTGTGGTTCTTTCCGCCATTTCGCCCAATTTGAGACTGGCTCTGGAGGGGTGTCAGGAGGATAAACCTGAGCACTGCCCTGTTGGGAAGTTGTTTGTTCCAGACCAGTGGAAAAAGAGTGTGATGTCTGAAATTCATTGTTCCGCGTTGGCTGGTCATCCCGGGATTTTTGGTACCAGAGACTTGGTGAGTCGCTCCTTTTGGTGGCCTACTTTGTCTTGTGACGTCAGGGACTTTGTGCAGTCCTGTGGGACTTGCTCTCGTTCCAAGCCTTGCTCTCGTTCTAGTGGTTTGTTAATGCCATTACCGGTACCCAAGAGGCCATGGACCCATATTTCTATGGATTTTATTTCTGACCTTCCTGTCTCTCAGAGAATGACCGTTATCTGGGTAATCTGTGATAGGTTTTCCAAGATGATACATCTTGTGCCATTACCTAAGTTGCCTTCCTTCTCCGAATTGGTGCCTTTGCTCTTTCAGCACGTGGTTCGGTTACATGGCATTCCGGAGAACATTGTGTCTGACAGAGGAGTCCAGTTTGCTTCCAGATTTTGGAGGACATTTTGTTCTAAACTTGGTGTTCAGTTGTCTTTCTCCTCTGCATTTCACCCTCAGACCAATGGACAAACCGAGAGAACAAACCAGACAATGGAGACTTATTTGAGATGTTTTGTGTCTGCTGATCAAGATGACTGGGTCTCTTTTTTGCCTTTGGCTGAGTTTGCTCTTAATAATAGAGCTAGCTCTGCCACCTTGATGTCTCCATTTTTCTGCAATTCTGGGTTTCACCCTCGATTTTCTTCAGGACAGGCGGAGGCTTCTGTCTGTCCCGGGGTTGACTCTATTGTGCAGCGTATGCAGCAGATTTGGGACCAGGTGGTGGAGAGGTTGTCTCTCTCTCAGGAGAAGGCCCAGCGGTTTGCCAACCGGCATAGGACTGATGGTCCTCGTTTTAAAGTGGGGGACTTGGTTTGGTTGTCCTCAAGGAATATCCCTATGAAGGTTGCATCTCCAAAATTTAAGCCAAGGTTCATTGGACCTTATAAGATCAAGGAAATTATTAATCCGGTTTCCTTCCATTTGCTTCTTCCAGGGACATTTAAGATCCATAACGTGTTCCACAAGTCCTTATTGAAGAGGTTTGTCGAACCAGTGGTTCCTATGGCTGCGCCTTCCGACCCTGTTTTGGTTGAGGGCAATTTGGAGTATGTGGTTGAGAAAATATTGGATTCTCATTTTGCTAGACAGAAACTCCAGTATTTGGTTAAATGGAGAGGTTATGGTCAGGAGGACAATTCTTGGGTGTTTGCTTTGGACATTCATGCTGGGAGACTTATCCATGCCTATCATCGAGCCCATCCTGATCGGCCTGGTTGCGCAGGTGAGGGTTCGGTGACCCCTCCTCAAGGGGGGGGTACGGTTGTGAATATGCTGGAGGCGGCTTCTGAGCTGAGGCTCCCTCCGGTGGTTGCTGAGAGTAATGAACTGATTATTGAATGGCCTTCAGCTGACGCTGAATGGTAGGATATAAGTGGCCTGAGTTCCCAGCAGCCTTGCCGGTTATCAATTGTTCTTTCTGGTCTTGCCTGAAGCACTGCTAGTTCCCTGCTCTCATTCAGATAAGTGTTTGCTGTTTTTTTTCTTCTGTTTGATTTTATCTGCTGGTTTGCTACTTGCAGAGGACTGCAGCCTGTCCCCTTTTGGGGGTCTGGCGCTGCAATTGTGCTCCGTTTGTGTCTCCACTTTTTCTTTGCTCCTTTGTTACTTTTTATTTGCTGAATAGCGTTTTGTTACACCAGAGATCTGATTTAGGTGGATGAGATCGTGTGATCTCAGGTTTTTGGGCAATAAGAAGTGTTGGTATTTTTGTTAGGGTTTTTTTGGATTGCAGTCAGAATTCTTTCCTGTACTTTTCTGTCTAGACAGATTAGGCCCCAGCGTTTGCTCATTCTATTTTCTGTCTGTGTCCGTGTTTTCTTCTTGTCTAACCGCCATTACATGTTTGGGGGTTTCCTATTTCTTTGGGGATCTGCTCTGGGGCAGATAGCTTTCATCTTTCTGCCTTTAGGTGTAGTTATCTCTCAGGCTGTGATGAGCCATCTAGGATCACCGTAGGAACGCTCCACGGCTACTTCTAGTTGTGTGGTTAGTTCAGGTTACTGCAATCCAATAGGTTCCAGCCTCTCTGGTGTATTACCGCTTTTGCTATTTTTTGCTATTTCTCCTCAGTTATCGAAACATACCACCCAACCCTAACCCTAGCTCTAGCCTCAACCATAATCCTAGCTCAACCTTAACCCTAGCTCTAACTCCAACCCTAACCCTAGCTCTAAGCCCAACCGTAACTCTAAGCCCAACCCTAAACCTAATAGAAAAATGAAAATAAATACTTTTTTTATTTTATTATTATTACCTAACTAAGGGGGTGATAAAGGGGAGTTTGATTAACTTTTTTTTTTTTATTTTGATCACTGTGATAGGGTCTATCACAGTGATCAAAATGAACCAATAGGAAAAATTTCCTATTGTTGCCGGGTGCCGGCCAGCAGATCTCGGCGGTTGCACTGCACATGCACTCGCCATTTTCTTCATGGAAGAAGATGCCGACAGCAAGAGAAAAGGACCGGGGGATGCAGGAGGGTCCAGGGACATCGGAGGTACCAGGGGGGCTCGGGGACTCCATTTATCTCTCCTCTGATGTGCTAGATCATATCAGAGGAGAGAGAAATTAAATGGGAAATCAGACTTTTTTTTGCGGTCGCCGTTATATCGTTAATAGCGGCGATCGCAACAGTGGGGTTGTTAAAAACTGATCCGAATCATGTACTCCCGGTAGCTGAGACCCTGGATAATTTCCAGTTCTGGGGGGAGCTATAACCTTATATCTCAGTGCCATTAAAAAGCGGCACTGAGGAATAAGTACCCTTAACTGCCACCGCTAAAAGGCGTATTGGCGGTCATTAAGGGTTAATAAAATGTACAACTCCAAACTGAAAACATTCTTTCTTCAACACAAATAAATAGCAAAACAGTCCTTTTTCTGGGTAAGGCAAAATGAATCAAAATGATCTCACAAACTTTTTATTACAGGCATTTTTCAGTCTCTAGTATAGACTGTCCACCACTAATGGTCTTTTTCAGCTCAAACACAACACACTCGGCTTAGCTAACTCAGATGCTGCCTGTTATTATCTCTGTAAGACCCGGACTGGACTATGGGAGAGACCTTTCCCACCCTAGCTTTTGGTTGCTCCTTAATCCTGGACCCAAAGTCCAGTCAAATAAAATCTCTCTCAGCAACCTAGTGCTACTCGTACAGACTTTACATTACCAAGGCTACTCACCTCAGTGACATATACCTGCCATACAGGACCTTATCTCCTACTTTCTTACAATGCCAAGAGATCAGCAATTTCACGTCCTCATCATATTCACGTAACTTGACTTGCTGTAAGTGCAAAAGGAGGTTCTACTCATCTATGTCACAGGCCAGCAGGCACACAAAAAAATGAAGAATGGTCATAAAAGGTGTTTTGGTTTCTGGCAATTTTACTAAAAAGAGCACTGATTATAAGGTGTAAGTGGACAATTAGACACCTCTGTGCAAACAAATGCACTTCATGTTGTACATTTCATAAATGAGCTTTATTAACTCTTGGTAACGCTGCCCAATAAATAACCCTATCTTTGCACTCTCAGAGCTAATTCATCCTCTTGCCTCTAAGCCCCAGTTAATTTACCTTCTTTTTGCCAATTTGTTAATTGATCCCAAGAGCCTTCCAATTATATCACCGTTCACAGATAATTTGTCCAATAATTTTAGGCCACTGTCCATTTAATTTTTCCTTTCTGACA
Source organism: Oophaga sylvatica (assembly GCA_033576555.1). Classification (NCBI taxonomy): domain Eukaryota; kingdom Metazoa; phylum Chordata; class Amphibia; order Anura; family Dendrobatidae; genus Oophaga; species Oophaga sylvatica. Next base: position 522,852,726 of record JARQOD010000002.1, read on the forward strand.
AGCATACTCTGGTGTCTCCCCTTTATCCGAGCAAAAGTTCATAGCATAGTGAGTTGGGAGGTTTAGCAGCATTCCTGAAATATTTGTAGCAAATACATAGGATTAAGGAAATCATAGAAATACTGTAACATATAACACTCCCCATACATATGATTGCTAATCTTGGCCAAGCATGCATGTGTTTTTAATGGAGAAAGGAATGCCTCTTGTAGTGGCTTATCTCTCCTGAAATCATAAGAATTAGTGGTAATTGGAATCAAAAACATGAAGCCATTTTAGACTAAGCTAGCAAATATTACTTGTTATCTTCATCCTGAGGCCAGGGTCACACTAGCGTTGAATACGGACGAGTGCTATGTGATAAAACATCGCATAGCACTCTGACCAGTATTAATCTATGGGGTAACTCACATCACCGTTTTTTTTCTCAGGCGTATTCTACATGCGAGAGAAATCGCAGCATGCTGCGATTGTATGCGTATGTCGGCCGAGTCTCGCCAATGCAAGTCTATGGGTGCAAGAAAAAAAATTGCACACCACACGGACCACCAGTGTGACTTGCGAGAAATATGCAAGCAATTTCCAGGTGACAGGAAATTGCCTCATCCATTATCAGGAAGCTTTAGCATGCAAATTTCACTGGCAACCTCTAGAAAAATCCAGAAACACGCTTCCACAGAGTCCAGCAACATGGCCAGACACATCAATGTGGTGATGCTCATAGTTATGATGCAGGAGAGGTCAGAACTATGGGACGCACATTATTCTGACCGCGCACGAAAGGATGCTGCATGGAAGCGAATCTGTACCCAAATGTTCCCCAATTATGAGGAAAGTCCTCGTGAGGTGCAGCAAGAAATTAGTAAGTACAATCATAAAAAAAGTACAAATGAAGCAACAAATGAACATAACATCATCATATGTATGTTGTTTGTAATATCCTGCCTATTTCACACATCACACTTGGCAAGTAGCATGCCACAGTACACTATAACCTACAGTTGGCAAGACAAGCACTGTGATTGAAAGTTAAAACATTTAATGTGCTACTTTGCAGTGTCTGATGTCACTTGACGGTGGAGCAGCTGCTGTGACCGGTACCAGCGTGAGCGCCAGGAGTGGTGCTGAGGGAACCAAAAAAAGAAAATACCTTTATGACCGATTAACATTTTCTGGCTCCCATTATGGATCTACATCCGTAAGTGCATGCATGATCCCACATTTAACACATGGCCTTAGGGGCAAATCTTAATATTTTTTTTGTTTCCACTTTGTGCTAAAAAACAGAACTGACTCGAACCTTACCGAGCGGGAAACTGCTTCGGACTCTGAGGCCAACATCGACCCTGTTGGGGAAGCTGAAGAAGTGGCTGGCCCATCTTCGGCAGCATCAGCAACCACCCAACCACCACCACAGCAGCGCCTTCTGCACAACAGAAGGGCAATCCTGAAGATGAAGACTGGGGCCACAGTAGTAGTAGTCCATCAGTACCCCTGAATACCTCAACCCTGGCTGTCGCCATCCCATGCCGTGGCCGACGCAGGAGGGAGCTTTCCAACACCGGTAACAGGCGACAAGTGGACACTGGGGTTTTGGAGTACATATCACGCACTGAGAATGACGCAGTCTTGCATGCTATCTGCATACTATTCCTCGTGAGGTGAGGCTGCGGGCCAGGAAGGCAATCCAAATTTTAATTGACGAATGCACCCCACCAAATAATCCAAATCCTGTATTTGTATACCTAGAAAGATGGCAATTGTCCAGCAACAACCAACTCCAAATGCCTGGAATCCAGGATGAGCAGGCAGTATCAGTTGCTGAACCACCTCCCACATGGATGCCATCACCACCGCCACAACACGTCCAAAACCCACATTGGCCACAACATGTCCAATTTTTGGCTCAAGCTGCACCTGCCCAATATGGCCACTTGAGCAGACCCACTGTTGAAGAGTGGACCCAACATGGGTATGATCGACATGGCCATTCTGGGGGTATGAACAAATGGGCCACACCAATACACAGGATTACCTACATCGATACCAAATTGCACAGTACCACGCTCCACAACAGGTCCCTTCCTTGGTCTCTAATCCTGGCTCATCATCCACCGCTCAGGGTCACACCCAGGTTGCCATACAAAGTAGCCAAACCTCTCATGCTGTCCTCCCGCCATCACCTCCACGAACATACCATGATTTGTGACGCAAAGTGTCATCACGAGCATACTTATTTTTTGTTTCCAAGTTTTGTAGGCCCAGTTATACAGGTCCAATATGCCATGTGCTTTAAATATAGCTATTTGTGTTAAAAAAAACATGCTTGTATTAAAACAAGTTAATTCAATTTGTGTGGTTTGTGCTGCAACAACTATATAGATGATGTGTTTAATATCAGTTTTAGACCATTATTAGGCCAGCACATCACACACTTCAAACATTAACATAACTTTATTTTTTTACAAAAAATAAAACATCATAAAATAGACACTGCATTATCTTCCCATGGAGTACTATCTTGTTGGACCATAAACGCACTTTTTTTCCTCCAAATTTGGGAGGAAAGTGGGTGCGTCTTATGGTCGGAATGTAACATGTGGGGTAGGGGCCAATGGGGCACGGTGGATTGGATCACATGAGAGCAAGAAAATATCCCTCTGCTGCAGGAAACAAGCGCTGGGTAAACCCCTAGGTCCCTACTTAATGCAGTGAATATTAATCACAGCCGTTCTCCGCCCACCTATCAGCTGAGCATGTAGCGGGAGCAGCAGATCACAGAGCCACACAGTTTCCCCACGCCTGATTCCTGCACCAGCTGGGCAGATCGTGTCTGAAGGAGAGGAGCAGCAGGAGCAGCTGGATACTGACAGCCTGGTCTGAGCTGAGGGAGGCTGAATGCTCCTGTGAAGGACCTGTGAGAGGTCATGAAGAGGGTGGGCTGGAGCATCACATGACCAAAGCCTGCCTTCATGATGTCATCCAGTCCTTCATACACACTGTACAACTGAGAATTAATTAAAGGTTAGCTACTTCACACTTGCGTTTTTGTGCAGCGCATCATGCGAACATGAAACGCATACGTGTCACATTTCTATCAACTCTGTCTTACATCTGCTCTATCATCTGTCTCATCATCTGCTCTATCATCTCGTCTCTACATCTTGTCTCTATCATGCTCTATCATCTGTCTCTAATCATCGCCTATCATCTGCCTATCACTCTATCATCTCTGTCTTATCATCTCTGTCTCTATCACCTTCTCTATCATCTCTGTCTTACATCTGTCTCTATCGTCTCTATCATCTGTCTCTATCATCTGTCTCTATCATCTGTCTCTATCATCTGTCTCTATCATCTCTGTCTCTATCATCTCTATCATCTCTGTCTCTATCATCTCTGTCTCTATCATCTCTGTCTCTATCATCTGTCTCTATCATCTCTGTCTCTATCATCTCTGTCTCTATCATCTGTCTCTATCATCTCTGTCTCTATCATCTCTGTCTCTATCATCTCTGTCTCTATCATCTCTCTCTCTATCATCTCTGTCTCTATCATCTCTGTCTCTATCATCTCTTGTCTTTATCATCTCTTGTCTCTATCATCTCTGTCTCTATCATCTGTCTCTATCATCTGTCTCTATCATCTCTGTCTCTATCATCTCTGTCTCTATCATCTGTCTCTATCATCTCTGTCTCTATCATCTGTCTCTATCATCTCTGTCTCTATCATCTCTGTCTCTATCATCTCTGTCTCTATCATCTCTGTCTGTCTCTATCATCTCTGTCTCTATCATCTCTGTCTCTATCATCTCTGTCTCTATCATCTATCTCTATCATCTATCTCTATCAACTCTGTCTCTATCATCTGTCTCTATTTCTATGCAGCATGTATTTCTATGCAGCCGCACGATCCAGTCTGAGTGCCGGCGGCAGTGCCGGGGTGTTCATGCGAGAGACTCACACGAAATCGTGCGAGTTTCTCGCATGTGTGACCCCAGCCTTATACTCACCCTCCAGCGTCTTCACATAGTAGTTTACAGACACCACATTGGTCCCGCACACCATCTCCTACCCGTAGCTTCCAACATATATAACATACTATTAATATATAATAACACCACATATAATAGTATGTTATTTATGTTATTAAATATTTTACCACATTTTTTGCTTCAAATATATTTTTCCTATTTTCCACCTCTAAAACTGGTGCGTCTATAGTCCGGTGCGTCTTATAGTCCGAAAAATACGGTATATCCCTCTGGTGAAACAAAATAATTTATAAACACATCCCGCACTTTAAGTCCAGAGGGCTGACGATGTGGATGATGTACATGTGTAGTAGCCCTGCCATTACTTCCATCCGCCACTTCGTCACCATCATTTGATGAGCAGCCGCCTACCCATTATGGAAGAATTGAAGTCTCCAGTTCTTCCATAGGCCCCCAATAGCTACAATTATAATTATCGACCAGGGCCGATGTGTGGCCCAGCTGCGCTTGGTACACATGTCTCCAGGAGGATGCACAGGAAGGTAATTGTAAAAACCTGATATTCATTCACGCACACTTCCCAACACTGCCACCAGAGGGCATCTTAGACTATTTAAGTTAGTGTGACGTAGGGTTAGTGAGGAGTTCAAGTTCTGGTCTTGGAGGGAGAGGAGAGAAGACTGATTCCTGACAGAGCTTAGGTAGCTCATCTTGAACTGAAGTGGAGGCTAGTACGAGTAGAAAGGAAATTACTCTAGCCTAGTCAGAGCTACAACTGAAACTGTTATCTCAGAACAAGCTGCCTGTGTTCTCTAGAACGTGGAAAGTGACTCTCGGAGCTACAGCGTGTATACAGTCTGACGGAACGTCCTGTAAGCTGCTCTGGACAGAGTTTTGAAGGGAAAGAAGGAAGGGAACTACGACAGTGTTTCAACGACGAGCTAACTGAGAGCAGGTCAGTGAGCTTGGAAGAAAAGCTAACTACTACACCTACTGCTACCCATGCTTATGTTAAGGGTGAGAGCAGGGCGACAGGCGAGTGGAGAAAGAAGGAAGAGTGTTTTCGGTGACAGATCACCTTCACTCGACTTAACCGGACACCGGGTCCGAAGCATTACTAGTACTTCCCGGCTAGTGATAGAAAACCGGAATCCTTGCTGGATTTCAAGTCGCAGAAGGTAGCCCTAAGTGCCGATACGTAACTTGAGTCAGGGAGAACAGGAACTTTGAGCAGGACGCTGCAAGAGAAGGACTTTGTTCTTGCCAACATCTGGGTACCAGAGACAGAAAAGTCTCTACCACAATGTCGACCGGGCGTAGCTGTTATACATAGAGTTGAACTTCGCTTCACGCAGGTTGGAAACTCACACATTAAAAGGAAAGGAGGCCTCAAACCTGCTCAGCGATTACCTGAATGTGCATTCTCCACCCTGAGCAGCTTCCCGGGACATATCTGCAACCTTCATCAGTAAAGGTATGGAAAGAGAACAACTTATGTGTGACTGACTTATTATCTGAACCCTGCATCACCATAGACTTTGAGGGACCAGTCCCACCTGTGGGGACTTAACATCTAGCTGCCTAATAACATCCCCTCAGAAGATTAACCCTGCAGCGCTGGTCTATCTGATCAGAAACCACAGGTGGCGTCACAAACTATTTCTACAATCCCCTGTAAATATCCCCCATTGTATGAGCGCCCAGGGCCACGGACCGAGTTCTGCTGCCAGTGACATTCCCCATAGACTTCCATGGGCTCGGTGCCGAGTACCCCATAAGCCCTGGTACTGTACGTGCGACTCACCAACAGCACTACAGAAATAAACTGTTTATAATTATAGTATTGGGACCCTGAGTTTGGCGGTTTACGAACACGAATGTGCTTCCCTTCCAGGGATCCAATGCAGTTTGGAAACTGGCACGTTTCCTCAAAGCTATCCGCAGCCAGTCTTGTTTTTTGGGCTCAGGCATTACCGATTGATGCAGTCAGGACCATATTTCTGAGCACGTAGAATGGATAATGCCTGAGATGGTGGATTTCCCATTTAAAAACTCAAGATGAAGAGCCATATTAAGAACCCTTAATGCTAAGAATGGGAAAAAATTATTTTTTTATTTTATTATTTTTATCTAACTAAGGGGGTGACAAAGGGGGGGTTTATTTACTATTTTTTTTTATTTTGAACACAGTGATAGGGTCTATCATAGTGTTAAAAATGAACCAACAGGAAAAATCTCCTATTGTTGCCGGGTGCAACAATAGGAGATTTCCAGGAAGATTTCCAGGAAGAAGACACCCGGGGCCGGGGGACAGAGCAGGAGGGTGCAGGGATATCGGAGGTACCGGGAGGGCTCGGGGGACCCCATTTCTCTCTCCTCTGATATTCTAGATCATATCAGAGGAATGAGAAATGAATGAGAAATCGGACTTTTATTTTTTTTGTGATTGCTGTTATTCCGTGAATAACGGTGATCACGAGACAGGGGACGGTAAAAACCAAGCCGAATCATGTTCTTCGGGGTCTTAGCTACAAGCATTAAGTCTTGTTTGCAAGAGGGATCAAATTCTTATCTCTCACTTCAAAATGAAAATAAATTTATATAATTTATACGATGTAATTTTCTGGATTTTAAGTTTGATATTCTATCTCTCAATGTTAAAATTAACCTACCCTTAAAATTATAGACTGTTCATGTCTTTGTAAGTGGCAAACTTACAAAATCAGCAAGGGATCAAATACTTATTTCCCCCACTGTATATGTCTGGAAAATGTAATAAAGCCATTTTTCAAGCTTTGTGACTCCAGCGAACCAGTCAGAGTTATTATCCACAACTGGAACAGAGGTGAACCTTCACAGGAGTGGCTAACCAGCCCAAATTACCCCAAGAACACTGTGACGACTCATCCAAAAGGTCACAGAAGACCCCACAACAACTTCCAAAGAACTGCAGACCTTAATTGCCTCAGTTAAGGTCACTGTTCATGACTCCATCATAAGAAAGAGACTAGACAAAAATTTCCAGCATGGCAGAGTTTCAAGACAAAAGCCACTGTTGAGCAATAAGAACATAAAAGCTCGTCTCAGTTTTGCCAGAAAACATCTTGATGATCCTCAAGACTTTTGGGAGAATACTCTGTGACTGAAGTGAAAATAATGTAACTTTTTAGAAGGTGTATGTCCCATTACATCTGGCGTAGAAGTGATACAGCATTTCAGAAAACGAACACCATACCAACAGTAAAATATGGTGGTGATAGTGTGATGGTTTGGGGCTGTTTTTCTGCTTCAAGACCTGAAAGACTTGCTGTGGTTTATGGAACCATGAATTCTGCGGCCTACCAAAAAATCCTGCAGGAGAATGTGAGGCCATCCATTCGTGACCTCAAATTGAGGCACACTTGGGTTCTGCAGCAGGACAACGATCCAAAACACACTTGTTTGTTTTAGACTGGGTTCACATCTGTATTAACACTTCTGTCATTCTGTTCTGCGTTAGTAGCTGAAAGATGAACTTCAATGATGTTATAACAGAAAACAGCAGCCAAAGTCCTTCAAAACAAAATCAGATTTATTGGAATCTGCAACTGATGCTCCTTTTGAAACCTGCAGTATAGATTTGAAAATTGCCTTAGAAGTACTTGTCAGTATAATAAGGAGGATTGTCTATATATAAAGCTGATCAATCTAATCTGTCCGCAGGTTTGTGCTATGTAATCTGAGAGAACCATGCTGTGGGGTGAGATCCTGATTCCAGTGATGTGTCACTTACCGTGCTATGTGTTGCTGTTACAGGACTAGCTGTCTCCTGCCTCCTAGTCAACTGCTCTGTGTAATGACACCCCCAGCACTGATTTGCAGCTTTTCTATCAGTATGAGAGCACGCAGACCAGTAAGTGAAAAATCACTGGAATCAGGGAGTCAGACCCTAATTTATGCTGTTGTCAGATTACATAGCAAAAACATGTTTACATATTCCTTTTAAGGAACTTAATTGGGCCTAATTGTTTGCATTGTCATATTTTTACAGGTGGCATCACAATAATGGATAAAGGAAATATCGATAAGTTGAAATTAATTAGTGACCCTTCCAATAAGTGATAGTAATAATTTTTACACATGAAGTTGTTAACCATAATTTTGTTACTGAATTATTCCAGCGCACAATTGTGTAGTTTAATTCCACTACAGTTTGATTATATTTCCAGTAAATAGCTATTCTATCTGATGTCACCAGATGGAGACCAAGAATTAGACGCTGTTACGGAGTTCCACAGTAGGTTTGAATTTGGCTATGGTCCATAAGCATTCTCATCACTCTTACCTACATCTAGACACAACAGATGCCACTGCACTTCTTACTTAGACATCTGTTCAAACAGCAGATCCATTTCCTGGGAAGTGTGAGGTCGAAGGAGGTGGAATAATTATGTCCAGCACAATCAGCTCAGCCACAACACGCTCTCTTGACATATGTTAAACAGTGGCACCTTCTTCTACAACTCAACAATTTTGAAATTTGGGTTTGACATCTGTATATGGATTACGCAGCTCTTGCAGAAGCTGAATAGTCATATTATAAAAATTTTTTTTCGGAATAAATGACTTTAAAAATAGTTGGGCAGGAAATAAAATCAAAATACATTATACTCACCTGTCCTAGATGCTCCCATGACTCATTACATTGCTACCACAGATTCGCTTGTCCTCTATGTATGTTTTTGATTCTTCCATCCGCCACTGAGGTCCATGCGGTCACGAGATGGGGGCAAAGCTAAGCACTAACAGGCAGGTCGTTGCTACCTTCCAGCCTGTCATGCCTAGCGTTGTTCTCCGCCAGCACAGAGCGGTCACACACTTCCGCTGACATCACGTCAACAGAACGGCAGTTTTTTTTTCCTGTTGACAGAGCAGGACTACTGGTGTCATGCTGAGGTCAGAACATACAGTTTTCCTGCAGCAGTCTTATCCCCAGAGATACTGAGACACAGATGCTGAGAAAATTTTTCACTGCCATCATCTGTACTCCAAATTCTGATATTAATGCAGCTAAAGGATGGCAAATAGATTGAGGAGCTTTGGATGTAAGGGGTTGCTCATTGAGAAATGACTGAGCACTGTGACCAGCGCCTTAATGAATATGTACTCTTAAACTGTGCTACGCCAGTGAAGTACCTAGCAACATTAGTTAATTGTCCCGTTAAGCTTTGTGATTTAACAGAATATAAGAAAAGCTTGGTGTGTACTGACTAGTGTTGAGCATTCCGATACTGCAAATATCGGGTATCGGCCGATATTGGCTGTATCGGAATTCCGATTCCGAGTTCCGATATTTTCGTCTTATCGGATACCGGAATCGGGATGTCACTGTCACTGTCAGTGTCCGTCGGTCGGGTCTGTCAGGAGTCAGCGGCACTTACCTGGCAGAAGATCTCCGGCGGTCACGTCCTGGACTGCTTCATGGCCGCCATCCTCTTCTCCCCGGCGGTCACATGCAGTTTCTCGCGATAACTGCAGTGACTGCTGGGTAATCCCGGCCGTAAAGCAGTCAGTCCGATGACGTCACCGCCGGGGAAGCAGGTAATCAGCTGTGCTGCGTCGCGATGACAGGCTCTGCCTGTCATTGCGATGTAGCAGAGCTGGATCGTCGTGGGACTATCGTTATGGACTGCGTCGGACAGGTGGTATACTGTTGGTTTGTTTTTTTTCTTTTTTTACAGGAGATCGATGGCGTCGCAGGAATGAGAGTATAATAAAAGAAATGAAAACTGTGCTGTCTCTTTTATTTCATTAAAATACTTTTTTCTTGCTGTGTCTTTTTTTTACACATTTAATAACTTTGGGATTAATAATGGATCGGTGTCTTATTGACGCCTCTCCATTATTAACCGGGCTTATTGTCACCGTGCAATCAACGGTGACAATAACCCCTTATTACCCCGCTTGCCACCGCTACAGGGCAAGTGGGAAGAGCCGGGTAAAGTGCCACAATTGGCACATCTTTTGATGCGCCAAATGTGGGGCTGCTGTAGCCTGGTATTATCAGGCTGTTGAGGGCCAAAATCCATGGGCCTTGACAGTCTTTTAATACCAGGCCGCAGCAGTCTGCATTTTACTTGGCTGGTTAACAAAAATAGGGGGGATCCCCACGCCGTTTTTTTTTCGAGGGGATCCCCTATTTTTGTTAATCAGCCAAGCTAAGCAGACTGCTGTGGCCTGGTATTATCAGGCTTGCAAGGTCCATGGATATTGGATCCTTACCAGCCTGAAAAACCAGGCCTCAGCGGTCTGCTTCATCTGGCTGGTTAACAAAAATAAGGGGGACCCCACGCTAATTTTTTTCGAGGGGATCCCCTATTTTTGTTAATCAGCCAAGATATGCAGACTGCTGTGGCCTGGTATTATCACGCTGGCAAGGTCCATGGATCTTGGCTCCTTAACAGCCTGAAAATCCAGGCCTCAGCGGTCTGCTTCATCTGGCTGGTTAACAAAAATAGGGGGGACCCCACGCCAATTTTTTTCGAGGGGATCCCCTATTTTTGTTAATCAGCCAAGATATGCAGACTGCTGTGGCCTGGTATTATCAGGCTGGCAAGGTCCATGGATCTTGGCTCCTTAACAGCCTGAAAATCCAGGCCTCAGCGGTCTGCTTCATCTGGCTGGTTAACAAAAATAGGGGGGACCCCACGCCAATTTTTTTCGAGGGGATCCCCTATTTTTGTTAATCAGCCAAGATATGCAGACTGCTGTGGCCTGGTATTATCAGGCTGGCAAGGTCCATGGATCTTGGCTCCTTAACAGCCTGAAAATCCAGGCCTCAGCGGTCTGCTTCATCTGGCTGGTTAACAAAAATAGGGGGGACCCCACGCCAATTTTTTTCGAGGGGATCCCCTATTTTTGTTAATCAGCCAAGATATGCAGACTGCTGTGGCCTGGTATTATCAGGCTGGCAAGGTCCATGGATCTTGGCTCCTTAACAGCCTGAAAATCCAGGCCTCAGCGGTCTGCTTCATCTGGCTGGTTAACAAAAATAGGGGGGACCCCACGCCATTTTTTTTTCGAAGGGAACCCCTATTTTTGTTAATCAGTTCCCTCTGACGTCACTGATTGTGTCCCTGGCTGACCTGAAGTGAAAGTGGAAAGCAATCAATTAAGCTTTCCACTTAAGGGCCCGTCTCACATAGCGATATCGCTACCGAGATCGCTGCTGAGTCACTAGTTTTGTGACGCAGCAGCGAGCTCACCAGCGATATCGCTGTGTGTGACATTCAGCGACGATCAGCCCCCCTGCCGTGTATCGCTGATCGTCGCTGAAATGTCAGGACCTTTGATCGCTGGTTTCCCGCCTGTCACACGCAGCGATGCGTGCCTGTCAGAGGGAAACCAGCGATCAAAAAAAGGTCCTGACATTTCTGCGACGATCAGCGATACCCGGCAGGGGGGCTGATCGTCGCTGAATGTCACACACAGCGATATCGCTGGTGAGCTCGCTGCTGCGTCACAAAACTAGTGACTCAGCAGCGATCTCGGTAGCGATATCGCTATGTGAGACGGGCCCTTAAGCGATGTTACCCGCAGTGTCGCTGTCCCAGATCGCTGCCTGAGCTGCCTGTTTGGCAGCTCAGCAGCGATCATGTAGCGATACACCAGCGATCCTGACAAGTGCATATCGTTGTCGGGATCGCTGGTGTATCGTTATGTGACACCCAGCCTTTACTCTCCTGTCAGGCAGGAGAGGAACTCATTCATTTGGGGTTTACTGTGAGGCTGCAGCATTAGCTGCGGTCCCTGCAGTAAACATTAACCCTTTCTGAAGGATTACACCGTGGGACCTGACTGTGCATGGGATAGGTAAGAATAATTTTGCTTTTTTATTTTATTTTTATTACAGGAAATGGTTTTTGCAGTAAAATAAAAGATGGTCAAAAACATGTGTCTTTATTTCATTAAAATGATTTTTAATTAAAGTGTGTGTGTTTTATTTTTATTTCATGCAATAGGATTAATAATTGATAGTTGTCTAATTGACAGCTCTCAATTATTAACCTGGCTTAAGGTCACCTTTCAATAGCAAGGTGGCTTTAACCCCATATTAACCCATTCGCCACCGCTACAGGGCAATGGGAATAGACGGGCAAAGTGCCAGAAAGGGCGAATCTAATTATAGATTTGTCTTTCCTGGGGTGTCTGGGGGCAGATGTTAGTAGCCGGGGGGGGGGCAAAAATAATGGTCCCTCTCTGGGCTATTATTATCTGCCCCCACTCACTGGCTTTGTCTGTCTGGTTGCGAAAATAGGGCGGGAGCCCACGCATTTTTTTTCAGCAATTTTACACCTCATATATATATATACATGTCATTGAATTTGTGACACATATATATATATATTTATATTTATAGTTCATACACTTCTACATAGTATAATAGCCGCTAATTCAATTGCCGGCATTTGTGAAAATGCAGAACCCGACATGAAATGACACTTGGTGTACATAGGGTTAACCATGTCTTTTCATGTCCTTTGCTATCTAATTTGCACAAACAATTAAATCAGACTATGTGTGCAAAATTTCACACCTCTAGGGGTTAATTAAAGGTGTAAATTCGTAGCAAAAAAGTCCGTTTTTTTTTACAACGAATTTACACCTTTAATTAACCACTACAGGTGTGAAATTTTGCACACATAGTCTGATTTAATTGTTTGTGCAAATTAGATAGCAAAGGACATGAAAAGAAATGTTTAACCCTATATACACCAAGTGTCATTTCATGTCGGGTGCTTCTGTCTTTTCACTGAAGCCGGCTTTACCCGGCAATTGAATCAAAGGATATTTTACTATGTAGAAGTGTATAAACTATACATATATGTATATATATATGTCACAATGACATGTATATATATATATATATGTATTCTATGTGTGTATATTTAGTGTTTACAAGGAAAGAATGGGTTTTTTTTAGTTGCGATATTTTGTTCCCATAGACTTACATGGGACTTCCGGTATCGGTATCGGGTATCGCCGATTTTTTAGTGATATCGGCGATACCATTCCGATTCCGATACTTTAGCATATCGGAAAGTATCGCTCAACTCTAGTACTGACCCTTTCCTAGGCCAGCTAGTGAGCGAATTATGCCTGTAACACAGGTATGACAAGCAATACATGTGCTGTTTATTGGGTGTTCTAAGAACATTTGGATATTATATAGGAATTTTAGTAAAATTGTGCTACAATATAGATTTGAATCACGTTCAGCAAATAATTATACAAAATATGCGTATTTGTGTTAAAGATGAGAAGACTTCCTCCTTCTTAAAGGATGAGAGAGTATCTCTCCTTCAACATTCTTACCAGCTACATTTATTGACTATTTCATTTTTTCCTGTGCAGAAGAAAGCTGTCATGTTTTGGTTGAACACTAATGAAGGAATCATTGTTATATTTTACTGCAGTGTAAAACAAAACTGTTTCAGGTGAAGGTAAGGACTGTACAGACAAAATGGACCTTTCAAGGTATTCTGTGTTTGACTGAGTGATGCCAATGGTGTTTATGGAAGTAAATGGATGATCGAGCACAAGGCCATAATCTGTAGCTGCTTACAATAGACAGTGAGAAAAATTGGCGTGCGTTTCTATTGATTTTTATCTTTTCAGAATATTCCTTTTGTTAGTGCACATTGTATGAGTTATATGCATTGCCATTATTCCATAAATAGATGTAATATTCTAACAGATCTATCCTTCTATCTATCTATCTATCTATCTATCTATCTATCTATCTATCTATCTATCTATCTATCTATCTCCGATCTATCTTTCTTCTTTCATCATCCTTTGTATCTTTAATAGATTTTGCATTGATATCACACAGAGCTTCAAGTTATGTCTCTGCAAACTACTTTGCTAAATACCACTGTGCAGCCAATCAGAAGATCCACAATCCAGACCGTTCGTCTTGATCCGTTGTACGCAATCGTCTGTTGCACTCCATTGACTTATAGCAGGGTCATTTGGTTCCTAGTGTAGTTTCCGTCTCTGACTAGAATTATCGCTGTCCATACTGCACTATTTTTCCAATCAACTATGACAAATTCTACTACGGAGACAGATTTCAACAGAGCCTCAACCATGCAGAGAGTCAACAATCATGGTTAGCCATGATGGAATAGAACTGAAAAAGAACTGAGCAGTCAACCCCAAAAAGAGCAGATATAAATTACCCAAATGGCCATTCTTCTTAAAAGATAACGAGGACAATTCCTTTAAATATGAAGATTATATGATTATCTTTCAGACTTTCTCACATTCTAATCCTTTCTTACTTATTGCTAATACATTACATTTTGGTGTACAGTATGAAGGCCTTTTAAAATACAGTAACATCTAAATCTGATAGAAATTATTTCTGCATATTAATGTGTGTATTATTTACCGTATGTATTTAGGATACATACGGTACTTTAATTTCAATAAGAATCAAATGAGACACTAAATTTTGCTCCTTTTGTCTCTGGTGCATTAGATGTACCTATCATTTAATTTTATTTTTTCATCATAGGTATTAAACTCAATGAGGATCCATGGTCCTAAGACCCTCACAATTTCTCAAAAAGCCACAGTGTTTTTGTCTGAGCCCACTCACAGGGTGGTGTACTGACTCTACACTGTGTACACTACTTGGAGTACATGCTTAGACAGAGGCTCTGTACTTCTACTGCTGCACAGAGTACTACAGAGCAACTTTTTGAGAAATCAGTGGGGATCACTGTAACTGGACCTCCACTCATATGCTATACAGTACATGTTAGGGTAGTACATATTTTAAGAAGATTTTATTATTTGGTATTTAAAGGGAACCAGTCATGTTTCCAGTGTGTTGTTCATGATTCATTGTGCATCACATGTTTTTTTTTTTCATTGAAAGCACTATGTAGTTAAGTCGTACCTGCTCATTTAGTCATATGAGTGTGCTTCATTTCATTTCATTCAGTCACAGTTGTCGCCACCTGAACAATTTGAATGATATTCCTGGGGCTGCAACTGCATCATTCAAATCCTCTTTGAGAAATCCCACTTGCACACTGCATCGTGGAGCTATGCTTGTGCAGTGTCGATCGGGGAGCCACGCATGCGCCGCGCGTGGACACAGAAGCTGTGTAGTACCCAGCTTCACTGACTGTGTGCGGCCGGAGATGCTCAACATGGTTCAAGAACTGGGAGCCGCTCTCAAGGCGCATGTGTGGGTCCCCCATCGACACTACACAAGTGTGGCTCCACGATACACTACGTAAGTGCGGCATTTTTCAAACCATATTTCAGTGACATCGGCTAAAAAGGACATGACAGGTTCCATTAATTGTCCACAAAAGGCTCTCTTTCCCCTTCTCAGTCAAAATGAATTTTCTATCACAGTTAATATTTATGTTCTTAGCAGTACCCTACACTGAATTAGGGAAAATTTTAATCGACAGTATGAAAAATGACATGATCTAGAGAGGGACACCTTTTAGAACTGAACAGAAATTTGTAAGATATAGCATGTTAAATTGGCCACATCACAGAATAGTGGCTGCAGAGCTGAGTAAATCAGTTTTTATTTTCTAACTTCTTTTCTTCATTGTGGAGATATTATCCTGAAAAATTTAAGTTAGAATTTATGTTAAGATCAACTTCTTCTCCTGTATGAGGTTACCCAATCATAAGCATGCGCCATCATGCATGGGAGAAAAGAACAAGCCCTGCAAACTTTACTGATCTCTTCAGCTACTGTTTAGAGATAAAGCAGTACTGAAATAATGTATCATTACAAACTCATCCATATCACATCTCACTGCAGTCAGTGTGGAGAAGGGCGAGAGCTGACAGTATTGTGAGATAATATCTGCAAGTGGTTGTAATTCTACATAATTCTGCAAGTACGATATAGAGAAAAAATAGTTGGCTTCGACTGTAGGAAGAGACTTGATTAATCTGATGATGTCTAGAGCCAGCTCCTTCCCACCCTGCTCCAGTTTATTTACGGATCTCACTCATGTGTATACATAAAATAAAATCTGCCAATCAACTGGAACAGGGTGGGGAGAAGCCAGCTAGGGGCATCATCGGACTAATCAGTTTTTCCCTATAGCTGCCAGTCGGCTTTTCAAACTGTTTTCTCTAAAACAATGCAGCTTTTCAACATGAAGCAAACCTGGCTGCAGACACGCAGCTAGGCTCTGATGATTTGAACAGCATGAATCAAACGACAGTTCCCTTCTAATTATAGACAAAACCCAAGACAGAAACAAAAAAAAAATAAATACCATAAATACCCTGCTGTAAGTAAATATGTAAAAGCAATTGTGCATATAAATAACATTGTGTACTTAGTAAACACTGTTTTTGATCAAAAAAGCGTAAAAGCCAATTAATCCCTCTACGCAAAGAGAAAAACCACCGGCACAGCTGCTTTGCCACCCTGAATATCAGACCCCCTAAAATTCAACCACACACAGACGTAAATAATTCCAAAAATAGAACGGGTGTTCAATCATGAAAAAACATTTTCATTGTCCAAGTAAAAAGAAGAAAGATGGCACTCACCGTTCTAAAATATGCGTTAAACTTTATTCCATCATACGTGAAAAACTATAGCAGGGGAGCAATGCGGACAGACAGGACAACGGCCATTTCGCGCTACCGTGCTTCCACGGGTCCTAATTTAGGACCCGTGGAAGCGCAAAACGGCTGTCGTCCTGTCTGTCCGCATTGCTCCCCTGCTATAGTTTTTCACGTATGATGGAATAAAGTTTACGCATATTTTAGAACGGTGAGTGCCACCTTTCTTCTTTTTACTTGGACAATTAATCCCTCTAATTATAGCAAGAACAATTTTTCTGCAAAAATAGATGCCCTCAGAAGAACTGCAGATATGCAAATTTTCTCCAGATTTGATAGAAATGATTTATATGATGATGATCATATCACATCATCTATGATTTCTAGGTGTAACCTATGCAAATTGTCTCTTCAGAGAGGAAGCCGTCTATAACTCTAGTTCCACCTATAGGAAGTAGCAATCGTGGCTTAAAAGTCTCCTTACCTCAGCGTGCTTGATATGTCACTCTCCGCAAGGAGAAACATTACCTCTTGGATATAGGTGTAGCCTAGAAATTTTTTTTACAGGAAAAGGTCTTTCTTCATTTTTTTTTTTTACATTTTATTTTTCTCTTCTTTTAATTTTTGTTTCCTCTCTCTCTTTCCCCATATCCTCCCTGGATTATTAGGGAGGATAAAATTTGGACTAAAAAGAATGGATAAAATATATTTTTTGAATGATTATACTGTTTGTGAACGCATTAGCATAATAAACTAAAAAAATCTGTCAAAATCACTTTTTTTTTAAACCAAGCTATATCAAAATCAAAATAAGTCATGGCAACTGTGAAGGAAATAAATGGTGGTCTGAGCTCAGTGGATGGACTTACAGGAGAACAGCAGCCATTTTGTTCACTCTGCTCAATTATGAGAATTGCTGCAAAAGGAGCAATTCTCTCTGGTAATAGTCATAATGTTATAGAATTTCTGCAGCACCTATAATGGGTTTATAGCGTCTACTCATGCTTGTTGAAAATGCAAAACTTTCTGTATAAGGCCTGAAATTGGATGAATTATTTAATACTGTTTTTCCATTTGAATGTGACCTTGCAAGCCACAGACGTCAAGCAAAAACATTTAGATGAACAAGGTAAATTAATTAAAAAAAATATGGCAAAGCCTGAATGTTTTGGCCTTAAAATGCTTTGGCTTTAATTATGTTTTAAAGACAGCCGGACTACCCAATAAGAGATTGCTTTGAGGCATGCTGATAGCAGTCACAATATCATCTTACAGGGTGGGGATGAGGTACTGCAATTAACTTGGGACAGTGGCTATATAAACAAAAGAGAAGATAAGAGATGTATAAGATAATTAGCTCCAAATATAATGCACATTTAGCACAAGACCTGATAAATAGTCAGAAATAAGCCAGATATGGAAAGATTATACATATTGTATGTTATCAGGGCTTAAATTATAGCAAACCAGACAATTTATCTGGACCTCTCTGATTAAGGTCACTAAAGAAAACGCCATCCAGCTGTGGACCATCCATAGTGGTTGGCCACACTGCCGCTGTAAGGAGCTGAAGATTCTGTGATACACCATTGAGCCTGCACCAGTGAGTCAGAGACTCCATGCACTGCATGATGTTGTAAGGAGGTGGCAGGACCCCTCAGTTGCTCCCTCTCCTCCTTTAGTGTAACTCTTTATGCACCTTCTGTAAAGTATGTTATGCACCGTCATATGTTGCACTTGTTCGTTAATGTGTAATGTAATGTATGTGCTGTAATTGTCATACTTTGTATTGTGGATGTTTACCTTTAAGGGCTGTGTGCAGTTAGGGATAGTGAATAGTTAAAAAGGGAGCTGGACTTGCAGCAACAAGTGAGAAGAAGCTGCTGCTTCCTCAGAACTGCCTAGATACGTTGGCCAGGGCAGACGTGATCTACAGACGGGGCACTGCCAGACCCCCCGGACGGGAGAGGTCTGTTGCCCTGGACTCCAAGGACTAAGGACTCAAGACTGAGGACTAAAAAGGACTAAGGACCTTGGCACAGGCTCGAGGACTCTGGAAGGGCCCCGCTGAAGGGGCTTGAAGCGCCCAGATCCCAGCGAGTGGAGGACTGTCTCTCTTCAGCTGCTACAGCTGCTGTTGGTGCTGCTGTGGAGAGTATCAGGGAGAGATCAGGAATCAAGTGTTGTACTCTTTTTCCCTTCTATTCCACTACTGTTCATTAAACTTTATTCCCTGTTGGACAGCAGTTGTCACCTTGGACTCTAATTCATCTGGACTGCCGTGGCTGGAGAGAGAACAAGGAAAACTGTGGGAAGAACTGTGACGGTCCTGTCTAGTTATGTACAAGGGGTCGGGGGGAAGTTCGCTGACTATTTCCTTAGTAGACTCTGTGTACTATGCCTTTAAATAACTCAGCCACAACTATCCCCACCCGTGCCACCTTGTTACAGTGTCACTACATCATACCTGCTGTTCTCAGTACTCACACTGCACATACCGCAGCAGTGTGCTGTGGAATGCGGCTTGGTGAGTAGTGTTTTTTTTCTTAAATGTGAGTAATACTGGGGACCAACGTACTGAATGGGTTGCTGATGGGGGTAATCATATTCATTGGGCCATTGTACTGAATGGGTTGCTGTGAGGGCAGTTATACTGAAGGGGCTCATCCTTTCAGTATAATGGATCCCATTACCCTGCTACTCTGTATATTTCCCTTACCAGCCCCCCACTCAGTATAATGGCCCACTCAGTCCTCCGTTCAATACAACGGCCCACTAAGTATGATTGCCCCCACCAGCCACCCATTATGGATGCTTCTATACTGAGTGGGGTCTTTGGAGCCCTCATTCTGTCAGGGCCCTGATACTGAGTAGGGAAATCATACTGACAGGCCATCATACTGTGTGGGGGACATGGTGCTGTGAGTTTGTGTAGGGACTATGAGGATCACATATTATAGATGGGCACTTTAGGGGCATTATATTGTGTTGATGGCACTGTGAGGACATAATAGTTTGCTGGAGGCGCTGTGGAGTCATCATGTGCTATACTGTGGGGGGAGTCACTGTGAGTGTATGTGTGGGGGGCATTTTTTGGGAGCATCATACTTGATAATGGCCATGAGCAAAAGGGTGGCAATGTTTTAAACTTTTGACTTTCAGACTCCATATCTCACTATCCACTACTGCTTCTAATGAGAGACTACCATCATTTTATAAGCAACAATCTTGGCTTGGCATGTGATACATAAATTTGACTTGCAACTATTTAGCATATGATTAGCTATGCAGATTCTTGTCATAGAATCATAGAATCATAGAATCATAGAATGGTAGAGTTGGAAGGGACCTCCTGGGCCTTCTGGTCCAACCCCTGCTCAAAGCAGGATTCTCTAAATCATCCCAGACAGATGTCTATCCAGCCTCTGTTTGAAGACTTCCATTGAAGGAGAACTCACCACCTCTTGTGGCAGCCTGTTCCACTCATTGATCACCCTAACTGTCAAAAAGTTTTTTCTAATATCTAATCTGTGTCTCCTCCCATTCAGTTTCATCCCATTGCTTCTAGTCTTTCCTTGTGCAAATGAGAATAAAGATGATCCTTCTACAATGTGACAGCCCTTGAGATATTTGTAGACAGCTATTAAGTCTCCTCTCAGTCTTCTTTTTTGCAAGCTAAACATTCCCAAATCATGCAACCGTTCCTCATAGGACATGGTTTGCAGACCGGTCACCATTCTGGTGGCTCTTCTCTGAACTTGCTCCAGTTTGTTGATGTCTTTTTTAAAATGTGGTGCCCAAAACTGGACACAGTATTCCAGATGAGGTCTGACCAAAGAGGAATAGAGGGCAATAATGACCTCACGTGATCTAGACTGTATGCTTCTATTGATACATCCTAAAATTGCATTTGCCTTTTTTGCTGCTGCATCACACTGTTGACTCATGTTAAGTCTGTGATCAATTAGTATACCCAAGTCTTTTTCACATGTGCTGTTACTTAGCCCTATTCCTCCCATTTTGTATATGCTTTTTTCATTTTTATTGCCCACATGTAGTTGTCATGTCAATGCATTGTTACTGTTTTGCTACTGGTGGTGTAAACATCTTTTTCTTCCTGAGTACTATAAATTACAACCTGTTCTCACATTCGATAAGAGCTCAGTGTTTTACTAGGTAGATTTCCAAGCGAAAAGTCACTGGTTTGAATTGAGGAGAAGCCATTAAGATTTCCCAGGAAAAGAGAAACAGCATCACCCAGCTCATCAATAGCGGTGTCTGTGCCAAGAAAATTGCCAAACTGCATCATATAAGTGCCATGACAATTACAACAATGAGAGAGGCGGACATCCAGGCAAAATATCAACAATTCAGCTCACCACAAGGTCAGTCAGTTCTGAAGTGACAAACATGGCACTGGAGGTGGCTCATATGCAGGGTCGGACTGGCCCACCGGAGAACCGGAGGATTCTCCGGTGGGCCCTGGCATCTGGGGGGCCCTGGCACACAGGGGCCAGTTGCCTAGGGCCCCCGCTGCTCCAGGGGCCCCCAGCCGGTGGCGTGTCGCTAATAGCGGCACACCATGCAGCTGCCATGGGGGCCCCGTGCCAGCGGAGCAGCAGCGGGTGACAAGAGGCAGGAGCCCCTGTCCCCGCTGCTAAAGAGAAATGAATATTCACTGCTTCCCACGCCCACATGGGCGTGGGAAGCAGTGAATATCATTACTTACCTGTCACCCGCTCCAACCGCTGAGCGTCGCTGTGTCATCGCGTCCTCTCTTTGCTGCAATGTTCAGGCAGAGGGCGCGATGACGTCATTAGTGAGCGCCGCGCCCCCTGCCTGAGCATTCACTGCCGGAGGACCGAAGACAGCGGCGCTCTGCAGTGGACCTGGTGACAGGTAAATATCGCAGGTGCCCAGGACACCAACACCTGGCCCCCAGCGACGAGAGGTGAGTATGTCTTTTTTTTTGCAGCATCTATGGGGCACAGTGGAGCATCTATGGGGGCATAATCTGTGGAGCATTTATGGGGGCATAATCTGTGGAGCATTTATGGGGGCATAATCTATGGGGGCATAATCTGGAGCATTTATGGGGCATAATCTATGGGAGCATAATCTGGAGCATTTATGGGGGCATAATCTATGGGGGCATAATCTGTGGAGCATTTATGGGGGCATAATCTATGGGGGCATAATCTGGAGCATTTATGGGGGGATAATCTAGGGGGCATAATCTGGAGCATTTATGGGGGCATAATCTATGGGGGCATAATCTGGAGCATTTATGGGGGCATAATCTATGGGGGCATAATCTGGAGCATTTATGGGGGCATAATCTATGGGGCATAATCTGGAGCATTTATGGGGGCATAATCTATGGGGGCATAATCTGGAGCATTTATGGGGGCATAATCTATGGGGGCATAATCTGGAGCATTTATGGGGGCATAATCTATGGGGTATAATCTGTGGAGCATTTATGGGGGAATAATCTAAGGAGCATCTATGGGGGCATAATCTAAGGAGCATCTATGGGGGCATAATCTAAGGAGCATTTATGGGGGCATAATCTATGGAGCATCTATAGGGGCATAATCTATGGGGGCACAATCTATGGCGCTTCTATGGGGCATAATCTAAGGAGCATTTATGGGGGCATAATCTATGGAGCATCTATAGGGGCATAATCTATGGGGGCACAATCTATGGAGCTTCTATGGGGGCATAATCTATGGGGGCATAATCTATGGGGGCATAATCTAAGGAGCATTTATGGGGGCATAATCTATGGAGCATCTATAGGGGCATAATCTATGGGGGCACAATCTATGGAGCTTCTATGGGGGCATAATCTAAGGAGCATCTATGGGGGCACAATCTATGGGGGCATAATCTATGGAGCATCTATGGGGGCATAATCTATGGAGCATCTATGAGGGCACAATCTATGGTTTATCTATGGGGGCATAATACATGGGCAGCATATGGGGCAAAATCTATGGAGCATCTTGTGGGGCATAATACATGGGGCAGCATATGGGGCATAATCTCATTTTCCACCCTAGGCTTATACTCGAGTCGATAAGTTTTCCCAGTTTTTTGTGGCAAAATTAGGGGGGTTGGCTTATACTCGAGTATATATGGTATCTATCATCTATCTATATATATATATATATATATATATATATATATATATATATATAGCATTATACCCTATAGGGGGCAGCATTATCCTCTATGAGGGGGGGCAGCATTATCCTCTATGAGGGGGGGCAGCATTATCCCTATGAGGGGGGGCAGCATTATCCTCTATGAGGGGGGCAGCATTATCCTCTATGAGGGGGGCAGCATTATCCTCTATGAGGGGGGGCAGCATTATCCTCTATGAGGGGTGCAGCATTATCCCCTATGAGGGGGGCTGCTTTATAATCTATGAGTGAGGCTACCCCAACTCCTGCTACATAATTAAGACATGTACTACCTTATATTATACCCTGATATTAGTGTGTTTTACTGCACAATTGGTGGTCTTGTATTTATTTCTATGTAGCTACATAGTGGGCCCCAAGAATGATTTTCTCTGGTGGGCCCAAGGTGTTCCAGTCCGACGCTGCTCATATGCTACGTAAAGGTGAGATTAGATGTCCATGCAAGCACTGTGCGACGCATGTTACACTAGTCTGGAATGGCGGCCTGAAAAATAGGTGAAGTCTCATCTCCAATATTGTCATAAGACGTGTCGGCTCGAGTTTGTGGGAGCCCGGCTTTATCTGCGGTTGGCCCCTGACTGGCCCGATGGTGGTGATAACTTTGCCCTTCCTTTTCCCTGGGTGCATGTGAAAGAGTTAATATTTTTTTCCCTTACCTTAATGGGATACACCCGCTTGCTGTCTAGGTTATTTCCGGTTCCGGGTCTTCACTATCAAGAAGTATATATTGGGGTGGTTGAGGTCTTCCGGCCTCTTTGACCCCTGGGATCGAGAGCTGAGGTACCCCCATGCCACCTGGAGCGTTTGAGCCCGTCTTCTTCTCGGCCTCGTTGTCTGCGCGATGTTGGTGATAATTTTTCCCTTCCTTTTCCCTGGGTGCTTTTGAAAGAGTTAATATTTTTTTCCCTTAATGGGATACGCCCATTTGCTGTCTAGGTTATTTTTGGTTCTGCGTCTTCCCTATCAAGTGGTATATATTGGGGTGGCTGAGGTCTTCCGGCCTCTTTGACCCCTGGGATCGATAGTTGAAGTACCCCCCGTGCGGTGTGCAGGGATTTCATCATTGGAGGCCGCGATTCAGGAGAGAATTGTCAGGGAGGCGCTGGGTGGATTGCGGCGCTGTTGCAGGATCCGGTGGTGGGTTCACCAGCTTCTACTGCTGCTCCGAGGCGGCAGGCGGTCGAGGCACGAACCACGCTTCACGGAGCGTTTGAGCCCGTCTTCTTCTCGGCCTGGTCGTCTGCGTGGCAATGCCGCGCCTGATTCTGGTACAACTCCCTGCTGTAAACCTGTTAACCCTTTCTGATGGATTGCAGCGTGGGACCTGACTGAACGCAGGAGAGGTAAGAATATTGTTGTTTTATTATTTTTTTTATTACAGGAGAACAAGGGATTCAGAAGGATTACCAAAGCAATAAAATATGGTCAAATGTGTATTTATTTAATTTAAATAATTTTAAATTAATGTGTGTGTGGTTTTTTTTTACATTTTCCTGCATTAGGATTAATAATGGAGAGTTGCCTAATTGACAACTCTCCATTATTAACCAGGCTTATTGTCACCTTCCAATAGCAAGGTGGCATTAACCCATTATTAACCCATTAGCCACCGCTACAGGGCAATGGGAATAGATGGGCTAAGTGCCAGAAAAGGCGCATCTAATAATAGATGCGCCTTTTCTGGGGTGGCTGGGGCAGATGTTAGTAGCCAGGGGGGGCACAAAAGCAATGGTCCCTCTCAGGGC
Organism: Oophaga sylvatica; assembly: GCA_033576555.1. Taxonomy (NCBI): domain Eukaryota; kingdom Metazoa; phylum Chordata; class Amphibia; order Anura; family Dendrobatidae; genus Oophaga; species Oophaga sylvatica. The sequence goes on from JARQOD010000002.1 coordinate 522,877,277, forward strand.
TACTAATATCTGTCTTCAGTCACTGGCTTTCCCTGTCTGGTGGAGAAAATACTGCAGGAGCCCACGCATTTTTTTTCAACTAATTTACACATTTAATTAACAACTACATGAATGAAATTTTGCACACATACACTCATGTAATTGTTAATCAAAACCATATATCAAACTACATGAAATGAAATGGTTTACTGTATGTAAACCATGTGTCATTTCATGTCGGGTTCTGTAATGATTTTATAGAAGCCGGCAATTGAATTAGCTGCTATTCTGCTATGTAGAAGTGTATGAACTATATATATATATATATATATATATACAGTGCCTACAAGTAGTATTCAACCCCCTGCAGATTTAGCTGGTTGACACATGCGGAATTAACTTGGCATTGTGACATTTGTACTGTAGATCAGCCTGGAAGTGGGAAATGCACTGCTGCAAAAATTTTTGTTTTAATTTTTTTTTTTTTTTAAAAAAACATTAAAAGTTAATTCAGAGTGTCATTTATTATTCAACCCCTCAAACCACAAGAATTCTGTTTGGTCCCCCTAAAGTATTAAGAAGTAGTTCAGGCACCAAGAATAATGAGCTTCACATGTGTGGATTAATGATCTCTTTTGCCAGCCTTTTTTGACTATTTAAGACCCTCCCCAAACTTGTGAACAGCACTCATACATGGTCAACATGGGAAAGACAAAGGAGCATTCCAAGGCCATCAAGACAAGATCGTGGAGGGTCACAAGGCTGGCAAGGGGTACAAAACCCTTTCCAAGGAGTTGGCCCTACCTGTCTCCACTGTTGGGAGCATCATCCATAAGTGGAAGGCTTATGGAACTACTGTTAGCCTTCCACGGCCTGGACAGCCTTTGAAAGTTTCCTCCCGTGCCGAGGCCAGGCTTGTCCGAAGAGTCAAGGCTAACCCAAGGACAACAAGGAAGGAGCTCCGGGAAGATCTCATGGCAGTGGGGACATTGGTTTCAGTCAATACCATAAGTAACGTACTCCACCGCAATGGTCTCCGTTCCAGACGAGCCCGTAAGGTACCTTTACTTTCAAAGCGTCATGTCAAGGCTCGTCTACAGTTTGCTCATGATCACTTGGAGGACTCTGAGACAGACTGGTTCAAGGTTCTATGGTCTGATGAGACCAAGATCGAGATCTTTGGTGCCAACCACACACGTGACGTTTGGAGACTGGATGGCACTGCATACGACCCCAAGAATACCATCCCTACAGTCAAGCATGGTGGTGGCAGCATCATGCTGTGGGGCTGTTTCTCAGCCAAGGGGCCTGGCCATCTGGTCCGCATCCATGGGAGGATGGATAGCACGGCCTACCTGGAGATTTTGGCCAAGAACCTCCGCTCCTCCATCAAGGATCTTAAGATGGGTCGTAATTTCATCTTCCAACAAGACAACGACCCAAAGCACACAGCCAAGAAAACCAAGGCCTGGTTCAAGAGGGAAAAAGTCAAGGTGTTGGAGTGGCCTAGTCAGTCTCCTGACCTTAACCCAATTGAAAACTTGTGGAAGGAGCTCAAGATTAAAGTCCACATGAGACACCCAAAGAACCTAGATAACTTGGAGAAGATCTGCATGGAGGAGTGGGCCAAGATAACTCCACAGACCTGTGCCGGCCTGATCAGGTCTTATAAAAGACGATTATTAGCTGTAATTGCAAACAAGGGTTATTCCACGAAATATTAAACATAGGGGTTGTATAATAATTGACCCACACTTTTATGTTTAAAATTTATTAAAATTCAACTGAGCAACATAACTTTTTGTTTTGTAAGATTTATGCTTCTGTTAATAAATCCTACTCTCGTTTGCAGTTTAAAGGCTCTAACTTATTTGCATCTTATCAAACCAGCTAAATCTGCAGGGGGTTGAATACTACTTGTAGGCACTGTATATATGATTATTTGCGTTTTAAACTGATGTGCATTTTTTTTTTACAATGCTATTCTAACATGAGTTTTTACATAGAGAGAACTGCTCTATGTAAAACCTCATGTTAAAATCGCATTGCATATGGATGGAAAACGGATGGTGCGATTAAAAATCGCATACAAATCGCATGACAATCGCATGACAATTGCACAGAATCGGACCGTTTTTTCCATCCAGAAAACGGACCGTTTTTTTTCTCGCCAATGGGTATGTACCCTAATAGAAATTATTTTTCCGTTTTTGTCATAAATAAACGCAAGTTATATCGAAGAAGTTTTACCACTAACATGAAGTACAATATGTCACAAAAAACAATCTCAGAATCAGTGGAATACGTTCAAGTGTTCCAGAGCTATAACCACATAAAGTGACAGTGGTAAGAATTGTAAAAATTGGCTTGGTCATTAAGTACCAAATTGGCTGTCACTAAGGGGTTAAAGGGAACCTTACAGCTGATACATGCTGCCTACTGTAATCCACTGACAGCATGTATCAGACACTGTCTGGTGTTTCAGGGAAAACATACCATACTTTGGCTTCTCTCCTCCTGCTGCCAATCATTGACAGGTCACTTTCCGTACATGCATGCAGAGAGAAAATTGTCACTCAATGGGAGCAGATGGGGAGAAGCCACTGGGGACCCTCCTTTCTGTCTAGTTTCCAGTGTGGCTCGGTCCTGGTGGCTTTAAAAGTACCGAATGCAGCGTTTCAGGGAAAAACAAACATGGCTCAAGTTACACAGCCAGTACCTAATTCATGGTGCTTGTGAATAGGACAGCCTGTATCAGCAGACAGGTCACCTTTAAGATCCCATAGGAGCTATTTATTGCCTATGAGGAGAACTATAACTCACAGCATGTCCTGCAGCCCCTATGGCATGCTGGGAGTTATAGTTCACCAAAGTGGTGATGCAGTGCTTTTACCTTTTTTTTATTACAACTTACAGAAATGCCGCCATGCTGTTTTGTATTGCTCAACCCTGCCTTTTTAATACATCACTGCATCCTGTGATTAGCTCTGACACCGCGCTAGACAGAAGGAAGTTAGCATTCTCCTGTCTACATAATTGTTGTCCTGTTCTGTGCCTCCTTGGCCTCTTTATTATGTCACTGCAGCTCGTGATCTGGACTGGAGAACGCCCACTTCCCTTCTAGTGTGTCCGCAGTGTATTAATGGCAGCGGTGCTGACAGACCTGCTTCTATGATGCTGCTCCACCGCCCAGGCTCCCTGCTCATAGGCTGTCACTCCACCACCGCCGGCTCCTTGCTACTGTGATGCTGCTCCACCCTATCTACAGGTACATTTGGACTATAAGACGCACCCTCATTTTCCTCCCAAATTTGGGGGGGTGGAGTGCGTCTTGTAATCCGAAAAACTCGGTATATATACAGTTAGGTCCATAAATATTTGGACAGAGACAACATTTATCTAATTTTGGTTCTAGACATTACCACAATGAATTTGAAACAAAACAAATCAGATGCAGTTGAAGTTCAGACTTTCAGCTTTCATTTGAGGGTATCCACATTAAAATTGGATGAAGGGTTTAGGAGTTTCAGCTCCTTAACATGTGCCACCCTGTTTTTAAAGGGACCAAAAGTAATTGGACAATTGACTCCAAGGCTATTTCATGGACATGTGTGGGCAATCCCTTCATTATATCATTCTCAATTAAGCAGATAAAAGGGCTGGTGTTGATTTGAGGTGTGGTGTTTGCATTTGGAAGGTTTAGCTGTGAAGGAAACATGCGGTCAAAGGAGCTCTCCATGCAGGTGAAACAAGCTATCCTTAAGCTGCAAAAAACAGAAAAAACCCATCCGAGAAATTACTACAACTTTAGGAGTGGCAAAATCTACAGTTTGGTACATTCTGAGAAAGAAAGAAAGCACTGGTGAACTCATCAATGCAAAAAGACCTGGGCGCCCATGGAAGACAACAGTGGTGGATGATCGCAGAATACTCTCCATGGTGAAGAGAAACCCCTTCACAACAGCCAACCAAGTGAACAACACTCTCCAGGAGGTAGGCGTATCAATATCCAAATCTACCATAAAGAGAAGACTGCATGAAAGTAAATACAGAGGGTTCACTGCACGGTGCAAGCCACTCATAAGAATCAAGAATAAAAAGGCTAGGCTGGACTTTGCTAAAAAACATCTAAAAAAGCCAGCACAGTTCTGGAAGAACATTCTTTGAACAGATGAAACCAAGATCAACCTCTACTAGAATGATGGAAAGAGAAAAGTATGGCGAAGGCGTGGTACAGCTCATGATCCAAAGCATACCACATCATCTGTAAAACATGGCGGAGGCAGTGTGATGGCTTGGGCATGCATGGCTGCCAGTGGCACTGGGTCACTAGTGTTTATTGATGATGTGACACAGGACAGAAACAGCCGAATGAATTCTGAGGTATTCAGAGCCATACTGTGTGCTCAGATCCAGCCAAATGCAGCCAAACTGATTGGTCGTCGTTTCATACTACAGATGGACAATGACCCAAAACATAAAGCCAAAGCAACCCAGGAGTTTATTAAAGCAAAGAAGTGGAATATTCTTGAATGGCCAAGTCAGTCACCTGATCTCAACCCAATTGAGCATGCATTTCACTTGTTAAAGACTAAACTTCAGACATAAAGGCCACAAACAAACAACAACTGAAAACCACAACGGTGAAGGCCTGGCAGAGCATCAAAAAGAAGGAAACACAGTGTCTGGTGATGTCCATGAGTTCAAGACTTCAGGCAGTCATTGCTAACAAAGGGTTTTCAACCAAGTACTAGAAATGAACATTTTATTTACAATTATTTAATCTGTCCAATTACTTTTGGTCCCTTTAAAAACAGGGTGGCACATGTTAAGGAGCTGAAACTCCTAAACCCTTCATCCAATTTTAATGTGGATACCCTCAAATGAAAGCTGAAAGTCTGAACTTCAACTGCATCTGATTTGTTTTGTTTCAAATTCATTGTGGTAATGTCTAGAACCAAAATTAGATAAATGTTGTCTCTGTCCAAATATTTATGGACCTAACTGTAAATATTAACGATGAGCGGATTGTTTTTGTAGTCTTATGCCACTGTCCAGTTAAGTGCTTTCTGGCAGTGAACAGGAACTGTGGGAATTTCCTTACCCTCTGGAATCCCAGGCTTATATTATGATTTGCACATCATATATGACATCACACTAGACTGGCAAATTAAACGCCTTGCTGGGAAAGCAAGAAGCTTATGAAATTTGCCCAGTTCCTTTCCACCGCCAAGTGATCTGGTCTATGGACCAGGGTTACGCAAAGCGATACTGTGTGTATATAATATATACTAGCTATTGAACCTGTTCTATGCCCGGGTGACGAGCATTTTTATTGGTACATTTCCGGTGCCATTTTTAAAACACTGTGTCTGTGAATTCGCATATACAGTGTCTTCAATGAAATGACGTTGGATAGCGCGGTATGCGGACACTTTTAAAGGGTACTATGTACTAACCATGCAGAGTGCCCAAACTTTTGCATCAGCCCATTTTTGTAAGTTTTATAATGTAAAAGCTGAAAATATACTGTAAATTTATATATTTTTCCTAAAATACAAAGGAAATGTGTCATCTCTAACCCCTTCACCCCTGGGCCATTTTCAGTTTTTGCGTTTCTGTTTTTTGCTCCCCTTCTGCCCAGAGCCATAACATTTTTATTTTTCCATCAATATGGCCATGAGGGATTATTTCTTGAGGAATGAGTTGTACTTTTGAAATACACCACTGATTTTACCATATAATGCAATGTTCAAAGAAAAAAAAACAAAAAAACAAAAACAAAACATACAATGTACTGGAAAATGGGAAAAAGATTCCAAGTGTGGTGAAATGGCAAAAAAAATGCAATTCCACAAGTTTTTTTTTTTTTTACCATGTTCACCAAATGCTAAAACTGACCTGCCATTATTATTCTCCTGGTCATTACGAGTTCGTATATACCAAACATGTAAAGGTCCTTTTTTATTTAAGTGGTGAAAAAAAATCAGCCCTGCTCTGTGTAGCAGAAATGCTCACTTGCTGTGAGTGCTGACCACTGGGCGGCGCTCATAGCTATCCGGCTATGACAACCACAAGGGTCATGTGAAAGAGCGCCGATGGGCAGGGTTTGTGATGCACTTTCAGCACGAGCATCTTAAATTCCGCTGTCAGAAATTGACAGCGTCATTTAATATGTTAATAGCCCAGGGTGGATCGCGATTTCACCTGCATTTGTTACATGTCAGCTGATAAAAATAGATGTGGGCATTAGCGCCGGAGCCCACATCAAAGGAGGATACCCGACATGTGGCATACATGTACAATGCATGTCGTGAAGGGGTTAACTTTAGACCTTTTAGAGATCATTTTATCTTCAACTTGTTTAACTGTTCACAATATCAGTAATTTTGTCCAGGGGTACCCAAACTTTTACCCGCCACTGTACATATAAATATTTACACACAGTACATATATATACACAAACATACACACACTACAGACACATGACTTGCACATATACACACATACACATTGAGCGTACATACACATATATACTCACTCTTTTCTTCATCTTGTTACATTATTTCCTAGCAGCAGGTGATTTGGGGTCCTGTTGTCAGCTAAAGTTGTGGTTGCACACACAAGCCTGCACCCTCCTGTCCTGCTCTTGGCCCTGCACGGTCTTAGCACTGATTCTCCCTCACTCACCCTCTCCCATCTTGACTGCTAGAGCATTACAGCAGATGGAGGCCGAAGCTGTAATGAGAGGAGTCTTGTTCTCCTCCCAGCCCTGACCCTCTCTTTAGTTTCTGCAGTTCCCCTGTTTGATTTTATTTACTGGGTGCTACAGACATCAAGCTCTAATGGAGGATGGAATCTGATCCAGCCTCTGAGTGATGTATATAAATTAGCCATGCCAGATCTGAGTAGAAGATGGGGGAGCAGCCTAGGAGGCAAATGACTCCCTGCCCCCTGGCCTAGTCATCTCCTACATATGACTGAAACCCTAATGCTACCGGACGGAATAAAGCTAATGTTCTCCCGGCAGTGGGGGTCTATGCATGTACACCGGGCAGGTTCAGAATGATATTAACCTGCAGATTATCCCCATGTCTGCAGGTTAATAGCATTTTGTTCACATCACAGGTTCCCTTTAAAAATTGCTACGTGTCTTACAGAGAGATGCAGCACTCATGAAATTGCTAATATATTGGGATGTGATCACAAAACCATTGAAAGTTATTTTGCAAATAGTCAACAAGGTTGCAAAAACATGTTGAGAGAAAAATAAGCAAATTAACTGCAAAAAATTAGAGAAGAATCAAAAGTGAAGCGACCATGAAGCCGTTATCCTGCAGTATTGTCATATTCCAGTGCTCAGAGAAATGGCCAAGGTAAGGGAGGCTGAAACCGACCACCACAGAACAAGACATATATGTGGAAACATGGTGTCAGATAAGATTTAGTAATGTACCTTTTTGCATTGATAACACAAAGTATGTTATCTTGTTCTGGTACCTCATTCCTGGCTCTCTTGACTTGATCCATAGTTGATCATGGTATTCACTACATTCAGAGTACCTTATATACCGGCTTATACGCGAGTCATATACAGGGGGTCGGCGGGGAGGGGGAGCGGGGGTGTCAGATCATACTTACCCCTCCGCCGGCGCGTCTCTGCAACCCCCTGCTTCTCCCACGATCTCAGGCTCCTTGCTGCAGCCGTCACATGGTACCACTCATTAAAGTCATGAATATGCACATATTCATGACTTTAATGAGTGGTACCACGTGACCGCTGTAGGAAGGAAGAGCTGCGGGAGAAGAGCAGGGGCTGCAGAGACGTGCCGGCAGGGGGGTGAGTATAGGCGATGTTCACCTGTAACCGTTCCACTGCTTCGCTCCGCTGTGTCCTCGCGTCCTCTAGCTGTGAATGTTCAGGCACAGGGCGTGATGACGTAATTAGTACGCGCCGCACCCTCTGCTTGAGCGCTCACTGACAAGAGGACCCGGAAGACAGCGGCGCGCAGTGGTGGACCGGGTACAGGTAAATATTTCAGGTGCCGGGATCCTGAGCGAGCGGTGACTCCGGCACCTGTCCCCATAGCGCGCCGGTGTCTCCGCCTGCTCAGGACACCAGCACCTGGCCCCCAGTGACGAGAAGTGAGTATGTCATTTATCTTTTTTTAGTTGCAGCGGCAGCCGCAGCATAAGGGACCTATACTATGGAGCACATGGGGCATAATCTGTGGAGCATATGGGGCATAATCTGTGGAGCATATGGGGCATAATCTGTGGAACATATGGGGCATAATCTGTGGAGCATATGGGGCATAAATCTGTGGAACATGGGGCATAATCTGTGGAGCATATGGGGCATAATCTGTGGAACATATGGGGCATAATCTGTGGAACATATGGGGCATAATCTGTGGAGCATATGGGGATAATCTGTGGAACATATGGGGCATAATCTGTGGAGCATATGGGGCATAATCTGTGGAACATATGGGGCATAATCTATGGAGCATATGGGGCATAATCTATGGAGCATTTTATGGGGGCATAATCTATGGAGCTTTTTATGGGCCATTATTAACCTTTGTGCAGCATTATATGGGGCGTGTTTTGTATGGAGCATCTTATGGGGCCCATCATTAACTGTATGGAGCATTATATGGGGCTCCTGATTCAGTATGGATATTCAAAAACATTTAACCTACTGATGTCTCAATTAATTTTACTTTTATTGGTATCTATTTTTATTTTTGTAATTTACCGGTAGCTGCTGCATTTTCTACCCTAGGCTTATACGCGAGTCAATAAGTTTTCCCAGTTTTTTGTGGCAAAATTAGGGGGGTCGGCTTATACACGGGTCGGCTTATACATGAGTATATATGGTATATTCCTTTCTTTCTAGTTTGATTTTCTTTAAATTTTACTAATGTTGTGCATTTAACTTTTCTCATATTTGTGTTTATTTCACCCCAACCAATCTCACTTTTTTATGTCTGATATTTAACATTAATATGTTTAGTAGGATAAAAAGTTGAACATGTTTCAATATAAGGCAATATGCATTACACATGGGTGTACTGCCTATTTTTTACACCAAGAACATAAATACTTCCAGTTGTTTGCATCTACTGTAACTTATTTTTCAAAAAGAACTTTTTAATGTTGAAATATTTTACTCTAAATTTGACATTGTCACTGACTGGAGATATTGGCTTTGATGACTCACCTGCAAATCTGTGGAGCAAGGGGATAATCTGTGGGGCAAAAGGGGGAAAAATCTTGGAACATAGGGGGATAATCTTGGGGCAATGGGGGATAAAACTTGGAAAGGGGGTAATTTTGGGGCAAAAAACCCTTTGGGGCATAAGGGGGATAATCTGTGGAACATATGGGGCATAATCGTGGAGCATAGGGGGATAATCTTGGGGCATTGGGGGCATAATCGTGGAGCATAGGGGCATAATTTCATGGGGCAAAATTTGGGGGAAAGGGGATAACTATGGGGCATTTTATGGGGGGTTTTAAACTATGGAGCTTTTTAGGGGCCCCTTATTAACCTTTTGGAACTTTATATGGGGGGGTTTTTTTATGGGGGAAACTTTTTGGGGCCCCCTCTTTAAATGTATGGAGCATTATATGGGGGGCCTGATTCAATATTTTTTATTTAAAAACATTTAACCACTGTTTTCCTTTAATTAAATTTTTACTTTTTTTTTGGTATCCCATTTTTTTTTTTTGGGAAATTTCCGTACTGCTCATTTTTCCCCCCTAGGGTTATTTGCGAGTCAATAAG
>JARQOD010000002.1:522887148-522961921 GCA_033576555.1 Oophaga sylvatica
TTTAGTAATGTACCTTTTTGCATTGATAACACAAAGTATGTTATCTTGTTCTGGTACCTCATTCCTGGCTCTCTTGACTTGATCCATAGTTGATCATGGTATTCACTACATTCAGAGTACCTTATATACCGGCTTATACGCGAGTCATATACAGGGGGTCGGCGGGGAGGGGGAGCGGGGGTGTCAGATCATACTTACCCCTCCGCCGGCGCGTCTCTGCAACCCCCTGCTTCTCCCACGATCTCAGGCTCCTTGCTGCAGCCGTCACATGGTACCACTCATTAAAGTCATGAATATGCACATATTCATGACTTTAATGAGTGGTACCACGTGACCGCTGTAGGAAGGAAGAGCTGCGGGAGAAGAGCAGGGGCTGCAGAGACGTGCCGGCAGGGGGGTGAGTATAGGCGATGTTCACCTGTAACCGTTCCACTGCTTCGCTCCGCTGTGTCCTCGCGTCCTCTAGCTGTGAATGTTCAGGCACAGGGCGTGATGACGTAATTAGTACGCGCCGCACCCTCTGCTTGAGCGCTCACTGACAAGAGGACCCGGAAGACAGCGGCGCGCAGTGGTGGACCGGGTACAGGTAAATATTTCAGGTGCCGGGATCCTGAGCGAGCGGTGACTCCGGCACCTGTCCCCATAGCGCGCCGGTGTCTCCGCCTGCTCAGGACACCAGCACCTGGCCCCCAGTGACGAGAAGTGAGTATGTCATTTATCTTTTTTTAGTTGCAGCGGCAGCCGCAGCATAAGGGACCTATACTATGGAGCACATGGGGCATAATCTGTGGAGCATATGGGGCATAATCTGTGGAGCATATGGGGCATAATCTGTGGAACATATGGGGCATAATCTGTGGAGCATATGGGGCATAAATCTGTGGAACATGGGGCATAATCTGTGGAGCATATGGGGCATAATCTGTGGAACATATGGGGCATAATCTGTGGAACATATGGGGCATAATCTGTGGAGCATATGGGGCATAATCTGTGGAACATATGGGGCATAATCTGTGGAGCATATGGGGCATAATCTGTGGAACATATGGGGCATAATCTATGGAGCATATGGGGCATAATCTATGGAGCATTTTATGGGGCATAATCTATGGAGCTTTTTATGGGCCATTATTAACCTTTGTGCAGCATTATATGGGGCGTGTTTTGTATGGAGCATCTTATGGGGCCCATCATTAACTGTATGGAGCATTATATGGGGCTCCTGATTCAGTATGGATATTCAAAAACATTTAACCTACTGATGTCTCAATTAATTTTACTTTTATTGGTATCTATTTTTATTTTTGTAATTTACCGGTAGCTGCTGCATTTTCTACCCTAGGCTTATACGCGAGTCAATAAGTTTTCCCAGTTTTTTGTGGCAAAATTAGGGGGGTCGGCTTATACACGGGTCGGCTTATACATGAGTATATATGGTATATTCCTTTCTTTCTAGTTTGATTTTCTTTAAATTTTACTAATGTTGTGCATTTAACTTTTCTCATATTTGTGTTTATTTCACCCCAACCAATCTCACTTTTTTATGTCTGATATTTAACATTAATATGTTTAGTAGGATAAAAAGTTGAACATGTTTCAATATAAGGCAATATGCATTACACATGGGTGTACTGCCTATTTTTTACACCAAGAACATAAATACTTCCAGTTGTTTGCATCTACTGTAACTTATTTTTCAAAAAGAACTTTTTAATGTTGAAATATTTTACTCTAAATTTGACATTGTCACTGACTGGAGATATTGGCTTTGATGACTCACCTGCAAATCACTGTCACCATTTGCAGACCTTAGGACAAAATTGAAGCTTACGTTATTAATATTTAATGCACTGAAAATGTTCCTCTCTGATACAGAATACATCAAAGCCAAATGCATTCATTCCTTTTTATTAAAAGTTTAGATCTGCTAGTCAATCATTGATTTTTATTGCAGAATGTTGCCAAAATAAGTAATCACCAGCCAATTGGGTTCAAACTGAGTGGAGATTACTTTTTCTTTATTTTTACTAGATTTACTTTTATTTATTTTTTATGATTTTTCATTGCTTTGGGTTCTTGTGCAACGTTCTTGATGGTACAATGCTTTTATGTTCAATTTCACATTTAAAAGGAGCACCCAGTAAAACTCGCACAGAGGGTACTCACATAACTAAGTCTTCCTGGCATGTCACATATTCTCCTATGTTAGCCAAAATACTTGAATAATTACATTTTTCGTTATTTTATCAATCATCCAGAACAGAATAGTATGGCTCCCAAAGGACCGAGATAATTTTTTCAGAAAGAAAAAAATATATATTTTTTCTTTTTACATGACAAAAAATCTACTTCCACTTGCATAGTACAATCATAGCCAGGGAGAAGGAAGCTCAGTGCATTTTTGAAAATAGCTCTGTACTAAATTGCTCTAGCTAATAACTACAAAACAACATTTTCCAAAATTCTGGCAAGTTTTTTGTGTCAATTTGAGTGGCAAGCACACAAAAGTTATTTCAATAATATAATATTCAATATATTTGAAGTTTTTGAGTTTTCAATAGGTAAAAAGAATTTATGCCTTACAAATCTCTTTCCGTTGTTCTTCTGTTCCAAACAAAAAAGATTGAAAAGAGTCAATAGCCTTCCTAGGGCAGTAAATCAAGCCCTACTTAGCAGGCCAATGCTAATGCTACTTCTCTCACTTTTGCAATAATACTAGAGAGCGCATCTCAGTTTCTATTTTATTTCCCTCCTTCTTTCCAGAGACATTTTGGGCCTGATTCGTCAATGCTTTCATGCTAAAGTTTTATCATAAAAGCTTTGAAAAGTCGCAAAATGTTTTCACAGCAGTTCCTCCTAGCTCTGCCAAAATGGCGGGAGCCAGGGCAGGATGGCAATGCTATGGGATCGAAACGCCACAGCTTGTCTAATTCATGATGGACTTTGATGTTCCCTAAACCAAAAATCTCACTCCAGTACCTGACTGAAGTAAGATTTCTGGCATGCCGTGTTGGAGGCGTACACCACTCTTCAGATGATTCAGATTCATGAAGCGGTGTGCACCTCTTCATGAATCAGGAGCATCTGACTCCAGCACGCCCCTCATCAAGACCGGCGTGAACAACGCCGGTCTTGATAAATCAGGCCCTTCTTCTGCATGGCCCACTCCAGAACACAGACATGAGAAATCCAAAACAAGAATTGGAAAACTTAGAGACTCTATCTCACTCTTTTCCTTTAAGAAACTTTATTAGGAATAGATATAGTCTTCATGATAAACTTCAATAAATATAGTACAAGAGGAAAAATAGAAATGCAATAACATATTAAAATGTGGGCAAGAGTGTTACCTGGTGAACCACCTCAAAATAATTAGATGAAACATCCACAGGGCTTTCATGTTTTAAGCAGTCACAGTAACTTGTATATATAGGCACCAGTGTTCCTAAGTGCAGCTTAGTCATATTGAAATGTATTGGACTGTAAGTGTCAACCACCTATCAAACACTTGTAACCTATTAGAATGGAAGGACGCGAAAGTGTAATTCTTGGTCAACCTCTTAAAGCTTCAAGATTCTACATAAGATATGTTATGAATTACTTACTTGTAAGCTTGTTTGCACTTATTTTTGCATTTTGTCTGCATAGTTTTATTTATTACCAGGGCACCATTGCACTGGCCAGGCCAAAAAATATTTCAATGCTTCCATTAAAGTTGACTTTTTTGTTCATATTGGGTCGGTATATTTTAACAGTTCCCTAATTTTCATTTTTTACAAATTTTTAGATATTCAGTATTACAAATGGAAGTCTTTATTCTAAAGCTCCCTTGCTATCAAAAGTATATTAATGCATCCTTCATGCAGAACTGATAGAGTGTATAGCAATATAAAACAAACAAGATTTATAGATTAAAATAATGAAATGCATTGTTTTTCAACCTTTGGTAAACTAATATAACAGCACACTGGATTATACCATAGCACAGAGTTGTTTACAAGTATAAACTTTATGACAATGGTACCTGTTGTGCTATTGGGAACATGGACCAGCAGCACTAATACTAACGTAGTACAGAAAATCTATTTTCAAATTGGCCATACACATACGTGCCTATACTCATCATAGGATTATCAGCAATAATACATATTATACTCACTATTAATATGCAAAAAAGCATCTCCAAATATGATATACTTTGTTAAAAAGTACCTATATAAATAGAGAAAACAGCTGCTTGTGTCAAATTGGTTGTGAGGAAAAGAATAGCAATCCTGTGACTTTGAAACCTTCAATCAGCATCAAGGCCTTCAGATGAGAACAATACACCTCCTTATTGCGTCCATAGCTCAGTTGTTTGATTTTTAATGAAGGATTGCAAAAAAAAAAGTTTATAGCCATTTTCATATCCTAGAGATTATTATTCTTAAAATGTGACTCATAAAAACACATAATTATCTGAAGTAATGCAGGATTTAATTAACTAACACTGTGCTCTCAAAGTAACCAGTGTAAAAAAGAAAAAGGCAGTCGGGATTTTTTTGGAGATACAAGTGTTTTTCTGTATCGTATATAGCCATCGCAAGGCCTGAGCTCGGAAATTAGCAGCTTGTGTGCGCTCCCGCGTCTCATAAATGTTATCAGCTTGAAAAGAATCAAGTCCTGTGTTCTGGCATCTGACGACTTGCTCGCAAAATCTCATTACCAAGTATTGGCCTTGCTAGAATAGGACTTTGTAATGATGAATTAACATTGGACCGTGAAGGGTAGGAAGAGTTATGTAAGATATTTTCTACATTTGTGCCATGTTTGGGTATCATTCTGTGAGTGAATAACGAGCAGCTATTTCATTAACATGTTATGACTATATTGGCAATTTCCAAATTTATCCTTTACTGGATACTTCCATATTAAAGCGATCAAATGCTAAAATCGACCAGAGCTATGGCTCACCGGTTAGCACTCAATCCTTCCTCTATTGGAGTGGCTCTAACTAAGAACATATTAATTGATAAGTGGTTTCTTATGAAATTAGATTGCAACTCCCTTTGGAGATGGACAATGTCTGCATACAACATTATACTGTAGATATGTAGGCAGCAGAAATAAAAAATGCTTGGCGGTTTATGCAGTAACAGATAATTCTAATGAGTTTCGATAATCATGTAGATTGTTCTTGAGAATGTCAGCATAGTTTAAAACTTTAATTGATCTGTAGCAGAGAATTCTGCACCAGTAGCTCTGGAATATTTCCAATAAAGATACCTTCTGCAATTGATGTGAAATCAAGCAGAGATATTTCCATAATTCTTTACCATAATGAATTCTAAGTGAGAATCAGAACAATTACAAAAAATACTTTTTATTTATTGATTTCCATAGGCTTTTGCATGCTCACAGCATTCTGATACCATGTTAATACCATCCATACACTTTAGGGCAAATTTGGCTGAACCCACCAACATTGGCAGCACTTGCTTACCATCTAATGATCATAGGGTTCACTTGACTCTTACCTGGTAGATGACATTGAGAGAGAAAGGGTATTTTATACCAGCTTCCAATTCTTTTTCTCCCAGGGAAGATAAGCAACCCACCACTAAAAGAATCTAGCAGGAAACCAGTTTTCTCCCCTTTTCACATTGAGAACCTTTGTGTTCTGCCAAGAGCTGAGTGTGAGTTGTTGAGTTGTATGGAGACGTCTGGAGGAATAGCTGTTACTGGAACCAACATTCAGCCTAAGCTATTGAAGGTAGGAAAAAGGAGAAAATGGAGCACAAAGATAAAATGCAAATTTTATTCAATCATTATGAAAAAGGTCATAAGAAGTCTCAATAAATACAATTACAAACATGACACGATACAAAGGAAAAATGGCAAATAGGGGGAGAAATTCTGATATCCTCTGCCAGCTAAGTACACTAATGCCCGGGTAAAAAGTTGCTCCAATAGAAATAAGGTGCAGATACAGGTTCAATTACCATCATAAATATATAAATAAATGCAATGGGGCAACACTTACCTATGTAGGGAAAGGCAGGGGACATCAGAAAAGACCCACTAGTCAGCTTTCTCAAGGGGATGTCATGTTTGTAATTGTATTTATTGAGACTTCTTATGACCTTTTCCATAATGATTGAATAAAATTTGCATTTTATCTTTATGCTCCGTTTTCTCCTTTTTCCTATCTAACATGGAGCTTTTGCTTTTTTATTCTTTTTGCGCTATTTAGTGCTATAGCCTCTGATAATATCATGCTACCTGGTTTGGTTATTATTAAGCTATTGAAGGTGTATATCTAGTTTTTTGCTGATCACAGACATGAGATAATTCATGGTCAAAATGTATGATGCCAACAGTGTTCCTTAATTGTGAAGTCTACTTGTGCTGACTATACAAAATTTTATATTCTATTGAATCATTTTATACTAAAAATACATTAAAAATAAAAAAATACATGAACATTCTTAAGAACACTTATCTTAATATGGAGAATGTATTCATTTGTGCTAAGTAATGTATGTGACAGCTTCCCACGATAAGTTTTTGAACAATAAACTGCTCTTCTGGAGATAAAGGTTTGCCTTGATGTAAGGAATGATGTTGCAACTCTTGACATTCTCTGACAGAGCAACATGCTCATTATACATGGACGTGTTCCCAGGAGGAATAATGCACGTGATCACACTCTTTACTGAGAATCCTC
This sequence comes from Oophaga sylvatica, assembly GCA_033576555.1. Taxonomy (NCBI): domain Eukaryota; kingdom Metazoa; phylum Chordata; class Amphibia; order Anura; family Dendrobatidae; genus Oophaga; species Oophaga sylvatica. The sequence goes on from JARQOD010000002.1 coordinate 522,893,858, forward strand.
TAAACACCATGAGATGGCAATCTAACAGCTTGTTCCCTACATTACATGTCCTTGTAGTTAACACATGTTTTAATTTTGGCCCCAGACTGTCAATTACCTACTGAGCTGCTAGTGTTTGCCTCAGGCAATCTTTGGGAAAACAGGGCCCATGTCAGCAGACCTACAGAAGCCTGGCAGGGATTGCAACCTACAGGGTTGTCTCTCAAGTCTAGAAAAGCTTTCCTGGCACCTGCCCGAGAGATGAGAATACTAGCGTCCTCCCACTATCTGCTCTTTAAATTCATTTCCACTTAGCATATTGATTGAACAGACAAACTTCCTTGGAGAGCCATCACATTGCACTTCATGTTTGTAAAGCAACAGAGAAAATAAAAACCTCAAGATGTGCGCAAAGAGAAAAAGAAAAGATAAGAAGGCTATTTTTTTCAGCAAGATATTCACTTTATTGTAAAACACATCAAAAAGACTGCAAATAATAGCACATTGTGAAACCTGTAGTGTGCTTCAAAGTAACATTTTCACACGACTTTCTTAAAAAAAAAATCCCTAAAGAAAATAAAAATAAGGAGTCAAACAAAACTGACAGTATTGGGAAAAATGTGCCTGATCAAGTTCATAGTTTAGATGACTTCACTCTTTGAAAGTTAAATATGAAGTAATACAAATGGAATGATACACTGACCACAGAAAAGTTATAAAAAATCACAGCTACTGTTGACATTTTTTCAACCAAATTCATGAGGTGTTCATCTGGAATTCTTTTCCAACTGACTTGATGAGTTCCCATATTTGTTGGCTGCTTTTACCTCATTTTTCTCAAACCATCTCTCTTTAGTTTATCCTTCACATCTCTCTTTGGTTTTCTTTAAGTTATCTGATACAGCACTCCATCATTCTCTTTCTAAAAATATTTTTTACTGAACCTTAGGTTGTTTTAGGGTTACTATCATGTTCACACTTGCTACGTTATGGGCCATGTAAGAACAAACAAGATGGAATATTGTGTCACTGCCCAAATCTGTGCTAAGAGTGCTCGAACCATATATTTAGAAATTCTCTGTTTATGTACTGTAGATCTAATGAACATTAGGCAATTGGAGCAGAAACTTACAAATGTGAAAATATCAATCCTCAAAACATGTGATACCCACAGCCTTAATTTATGGGTGAACAAGTCTCTATTGTTTTCTTTCTTTAGTAGTGGTTCTATTGCAGAAATTCTACCATGAAAATTTGATTCCTGAAATCTCAGATGATATTAAGAAGCAACTATTGATTAATTCAGTGAGGTATTTTTTATTCCCTTATCTGATATGCTGTTCAAGATATCTGTGTATCTGTGTAGATCATGTAAATCATTGAGTACATCTCTCCTGGTGATTTAGATGAAGACCCCTTTCTTAGAGTTGTGGAGAGACGATGGTCAGTGCATGCTCTTATCCGCTGGCCTGGATGTCTTTATAAAGACCGCATGTGAGAAGGGCTCATCCCCCTGGACACAAAAACTCCTTCCCTATGGGCAGAACTTTACTCAGACAACACAGGATGAGGGTATCACATTCCGTTAAGACTTTATTGGATCACCAACAATCAACAACAAATAGTACATTCCCATCTAGTACATCAGATGGTGCAAAAGACAGAGTCTCACCCTTCCGCTGGCTACCTAGGAAGTAGAATCTCTGCAACTTCGAGGCATCCAGGACCAACTACACCAACCAGTAGCACCCCATTTTTGCTGGTCACTTGGAGCGCCCACCAGGGTCGTGGGGCACTCGGAACCGGGCCGGGCAGTTCTTAAAGGGGAAGTCACGGCAGCAGTGACCCGGTCCGTGGCCCTGGGCGTCCAATAAAAAGGTTAAGAAAAAGTAAAGGGGAATAGTTTATGGGGGATTAGTTTGTGATGCCACCCATAGGGTTCGGCAATAAGATGACAGACGCTGCAATTCAGATCCACTACAGTTACTACAGCCTCCGGTTTGCTAGCTGAGTTTTACAGATCCTCCATTGGTCTGGGGCCGGTCCCCTACTGCAACCTGGTCTTTCCTTCTGACTCTGGTCAGGCTGGATTCGGGTGCCACGGGTGGATTCCTCACTTCCCTGGCCCCTAGGACTCCTTCTGTTTCTCCTCAGGAGCTTCTCTCCTCACAACTGCTCCTTTCTACTCCTCACAGCTTCTCCTCCAACTCGCAACTTCTCCACAGCTCCTCTCAACTCTCCTTCTGGTCTCCAACTGTCACACTGCCTTCCCACTCTAACTGGGTTTTCTCCTAAGCCTGAGGTCATGTGAACTGTGTTGGATTCAAATATGTGAGTACTGGGCAGTGCCCCTTCCTTGCCTGAGAGCTAAGTACCACACCTTTGGCTGAGGTGCAGTACCTCTGTGGCAACTGGACCCTCTGAGGCACCACACAGTCAGGGAGGGAAGGTAGCGGCAAGCTTAGGAAGCTGACTGAGCACAGCAAGGTATGTGGCCAGGTGACCTACTGTCCCGGCCCGGGTTCTCCAAATGACTTCGTACTCTCAGTGATGGGCAGTGGAGCAGATCTGTATTCCACCAGCTGGAACCATGGTTCCTGGGCTGACATCATGTAGAATCACACTGATGACAGGAGCAGACCCCTTTTATATCCCACAGCTCTCATTTTCTTATTTCAAGGCATTGTTTTACAGGATTGGGAAATGTGGGGGGAAGTAATTCCTCACTGTTTGTTTGTTCAATTAGACTGCATATTTGTCCTTCAAGTTGTGTAAACTAGTACACCACAGGGGTTGATGCAATATGTAATCAGCAGGCATACCACACATTTACATACAAGGGTCAATGGACACAATGGCTCATGTCCCTTGACTTATTGGACAAAGGCACAATACACCTTATATGATTAAGAATAATTCACCTTCGCACCAGTGGCAAGTTGACGCTGTGTCATCACATTAGTGTTTTGAGGAATTTGTCAAAACTTGAAGAAACTTTGAATGTTGTTTCAATTCTATAAAGGTTCACTTTCATTTTTATAAAAAAGGTGGTTTATATTTAATAAGTTGGGCTGTTGCTGCTCAACCTACTTACAGGGGTTGTCCTGCCCTCCCTAATATTGTTAAATCTGCCTATTAAAAAAGTTAAACAAAATTGCAAGTGAAAAAAAATTCCAAAAATACCTTAATTATCAAAGGAGCAGAAAAAAGGTCTCCATTCCAGCAATTCCTTCTTTGATTTATGTTATAATTGCTGTGTGTGAACAGGACTACGTATCATCTGTAATAAAGTAAGGAGTTGAAGTATATATTAGTTTGCTAACTTGCTATTTTAAGCAAACTTAATAATATTTTGAGCTATACATTATCTTTAAGTTCTTACCTCAATGTCATTGTTATTGTCACAACTTTTTTGCTTTAGGCAGTACGAACAAATCAATGCCACAATTTTACTTTCAGCCGCACATTTTCGGTGCATGTCTTTAAAATTATTGTTTAGTCATCATTATTTATTTTGATTTTCTTAATAATTTTTGGGCTTTCTAGATTATGATACATTTTAATTATCATGTGCAATTAAAATGTTTATAACTACAGAATTACTTTGGTCTTATGTACACTTAGTCATGTAAAAAGTGAAACAATTACTTTCTATTAAATTTCTGATTTAATTTTTCAGGCAATGCAAATATTCTTATTTACATAATGAGGTTGAAAAAGCATCCAGTAAATAAACTTAGTCTCCAATCATTTAAGTTGAAAGATGCAGTGATCAGTGGTCGACCCAGGCATTCAAGATGTTTGACAAAGTTGGAAGGCTACTATGGTCATTCCATTGCCCCCTCCTTCACCCCACCCACCACAGTGCAAGGCCTATGGTCTCCTATGTCATGACCAACATGCTGCTGATGCAAGGAGAGACAGACCTTCCAAATTGTAATCAATGCTTAGTACAAAAGTCTGCATGTCTGATGACATGGGGTTGCATTAGTGCTTGTAACATGGGCAGCTTAAATGTCTTGAAAGATATTATCAATGCAGAGCATTATATAGAAGTTCTACAGCAACATCTGCTCCCATCCAGACCTTGTCCATTTCAGGAAAGGATTTCCATATTTCAGCAAGACAATGCTAAACCACATGCTACATTCTTCAAAACAGCATGGTAGAACAAGAGTTTGGGAGATGAACTGGCCGCCTGCAGTCCAGGTCTTTCACCAATAGAAAACTTGTGGTGCATAATGAAATGATAAATTTGTCAAAGAAGACCAGGGCTGCTGAGCAGCTAGAATCCTACATTACACAAGAATGGGACAATATTTCTCTCCAAAAACTCAGCAGTTGGTCTCCTCACTTCCCAGACATTTACGGACTGTTTGAAAAGAAAAGAAGATGCTGCACAATGGTAGACATGGTCCTATCTCATTTTTTTCAGATGTGTTGCTGCCATCAATTTCTATATGAGTTACTTTTCAAATCAAAGAGAACAGAACCTTCATATATGTTCTCTATGTTCTGTTGTAAATAAAATATGACTATAAGAGATTTTCATATCATTATATTCTTGTTTTCCCTACATTTTACACAGCATCCACACATTTTTTTGGAATTGGGCTAGTAGAAGCAGTTTTTGCCACCTTGGCCATGAGCCACAGAGTGATAACACCCACAATTGAAATATATATATTGTGGTGTAATGACCCCTGATGCAGCTAGGGGGCACTGTGTATGGCCCTCGGGATATGCATGGAGGCATGTGATGGATGGACGTTATGTATCACAGAGGTGGGTGGCCCTGTGATGGAAGCCTGGATATGTTTTGGTTCAGCAGATCTACTGCTGAGTTGTACTATATATTGGGAGGCTTCCAGGTGACTAGGAGAGCTGGGCGGGTCCAGTCACCTACAAACCCACCCAAGGGGCTGTGTCTAAATACCTGGAATAAAACCTGCATGTAATGGTGTAGCTGAAGGACCTGTGGTGAGGTCATGACCATGTGACATAACCATGTGATTCCTGACCTCACCTGTGGGTGGAGTTACACCTATGTAATGGAGTGTGTTTTGCACCTGAGAGAGTGTGTGGGAGTCTGCCAGTGTGGACAGGCTTCCATGTGTCCAAGGCAGGACATCACAGAGAGGTCTCTGTGACTGAAGAGCGAGGCTCCAGGCAGGAGCTGAAGCATTGAAGAGTGTATTGTATGTTACCCTATGGTTTATGATGCAATAAACCTGATGAACTTTTGATATAGAAGTGCGTCCTGATTTACCTCTGAAGCAGCCGAGTGAGTGAAACCTTACAATTGGTGGATGGAATGCTGGCAGCGGCCCAAGGAGCACATGTTCCAGGACTGGGAATGAGGAATCAGAGGAGGAACGGACGGTCTGTGAAAACCGTGAGTGTGACCAGTGGTCACGAATAAACTGTGCATTTATGTTTATGGGGTGCCTCTGATATGAGGTATCTGAAGAAACTGTTAAGCTGTGGTGACAGACAGGAGTCTGTGTTATGTTGACCGGGGTCATTGAAAATGGAGAAAAAGCATGCTGATAGGATACCTCTGAGGAGGAGGTCTCCAGGAACCTGTGTGGCTGACGCCAACAGGTGACGGTCTTGACAACCGTGTTATGCTGGTCGGGATCAGTGAGAAGAATTAGTGAAAGACTGTTTTTTTTTCCTTTGTTGGATGCCTCTAAGAGGAGGTGTCCGGAAACCTGCATGATCAACAGGTAACAGACAGGAGTCTGTGGTGTACTGACGGGTCAGTGAGAGATTGTTTTGTCCTTGTGGGATGCCTCTATGAAAAGGAGGAATCCGGAAACCTGAGTGATCAACAGGTAACAGACAGGAGTCTGTGTTGTGCTGACGGGTCAGTGAGAAACTGTTTTTTCCTTTGTGGGATGTCTCTGGGAGAGGAGGTGTCCGGAAAATCTCTCTGGCCGAGAGGTGTAACAGACAGGAGTCTGTGTTGTGCTGACGGGTCAGTGAGAAACTGTTTTTTTTTCTGGAACACGTGTGAGGTGTTTGCTGTGGCTCGGAGGAGTCATGAAGGTGACAAGCGGCTGGCTGTGATTCGTGGGGTCACGAAGGTGACAAGCGGCAAGATAGCGCAGCGTGCAGAGACTTATGGTAGCAGGAGCTACAGTGACTTGCAGCAAGAGGTTCTGCAGCAGCAAGAGCTGCAGTGGCAGCAGCGGCTTGTGCACGGTAGCCGGAGGTGCTGGCGGAAGGTGACAGTACCAGCAGGAGCTGGGGAGGTACCATAAGGACATCAGAGGTCCAGAGTGGGTGACCTCTTAAAGGAACAGTACCAGCCCAAAAAGACATAAGGGTCTGTGCGAACTGGGGTCTGGTAGAGCCGTGGGGGGAGTCCACGGTGTATAACCCAAGGAGGGGTGATGGCCCAAAAGGGGGCGGAGTCCCAAAAGGGAGTGGCAACCCAAAAGGGGATGGTGGCCCAAAAGGGGGCGGAGTCCCAAAAGGGCGGTTGGCAAAAAAGGGGTGGAGGATCCCAATGTTAAAGGGGAGGTCCAGACAAACTGTTGCCAGGGGCAAATATGTTATATGTGTCCAGTCTGCCTTAGGAACTATCCGCCCGGCACACTACTACGGGGGTGTACCCTGCAGATACACCATGAAGAGGTGGTGGGTCTGGTCGACTCGGGGAGTCCGGTGACTCTAGTTAGGGTTGCACCTGACGGGTTTCAAATACCTGGAAGAAAGGTCGGGGTCACCTGTATCCATGGGGACACTAAAGATTATCCAGTGGCCAGGGTAGTCTTTGAGACAGGCTGGGACATTGCAGGACAGGATGTCGCTATAGTCCCTAATTTGTCGTGTCCAGTGGTCATAGGTCGGGACTCTAAACTGTTCTCTGGCTTGTGGGACAGGGGAGTTCCTTTACAGCAGGAGGGAGGCCTCTCTACTGTTGGGGTGGCAGACATTGGGACAGTGACACCTCCCAAAACTGATGAGTCGGACGGTGACACAGGAGGAAAGGATGCGTCTGCCCGACTGACTGACATGATGTCCTCTGAAATGTATGACAACAGAACCCATGACGATGTGGTAGTTAAGACCTCTAGAACGGACACCCGGTTAGAGGGTAATGGGAGGGGCCCCGAGAGTGACTCCTGTCCAGACTGTGACTCGACCGCAAGGGAAAGCGAGTGCAGTAACGTGGAGCCGAGTAAAAATGGCCGATCTTCCTCTCGCCGCAGGGGCCGCGGAAAGGCGGGACAGGCTACATCCTCTAAGAAGCAAAATGATGAGGAAGAGTCAGGGTCAGGTACCAGTCAGGTGACTGTCCTTAATGAGGAGATAGAGCTGTGTAAAGAAACAGTGAAAGAGGCAGTCGAGCAGGAAAGGGTCCTGAGACGAATGATTGAGCACAAAGTGGAGGAGCTGGAGAAGGAAGTCTCTAAGCTCAGAAATCATCTGTCAGCATGTAAGAGTATGAACAAGGCTCTATGGAAAGAGATGAAGGTGCTCAGAGAGGCCCAAGAGAAACATCAGCAGGAGTGTCGCTGCTTGGCAGAAGAGCGAGATAGAGTTCTCCGAGAGCTCAAGATAGAGGAGGAGACTAGTGCCCAGCTCCAGAAATCTACGGGAGAATAAATCCAGCAGGAGAAGTGCCATGCAGATGGTCACACAAAGGAGATCGAGGTCTTGGAAAACCGTACTAACGCTCAGGACGAGGAGGTCCAACAGTCTGTCCAAGAAGGTGACGGGTCGGTTTTCAAGTGTATAATAGAGGTACCCGAAGATATGCAAGAAGCTTGTGCCAGTGAGGATGTGCATGAGGCCTTTAGAAAGACGGTAGAAGCATGTAGTGTGAACTGGGTGCCAGAGATGAAACAGTTGGTCATACTGTCGACTAAGGAAGTCACGATGAAGCGCGTGGCTATCCTGAGGGACATGCACCTACATTGTCTCCGCACGAAGCAAATGATCCTAGTGAGAAATCACGAAGCCACTCGACGGTTGGAGAAAGCAAGAAAGGCTCAAAATCAGCTTGGATTGGTGGAAGACATCATTCAAGTGCCCAGAGGTCTGGTGAAGAAAGTCATCGGAAGACTTGGGAAAGTGATGCAGGAGATGGTGAATAAGTCCATGTGACGAGAGTCAGGATTCCGGCTGATGACGAAGTCCAGGTCAAGGGTGAAGATGGGATGGTCCCATTCCTCGTTGTCGGATCCAGGGAGAGCCTTGGGAATATCCGGATGCTCCTGGAGTATCGTGTGTCATACTTGAGAGAAGTAGAGCAGCTACGACTGGAGAGGGAGCAGGTCAACAGAAACCTACGGAAATGGAAAGAAGATGGTCGCCACCTTCAACCCGTGGTATTGAGAGGCGAAGAGGTTCGCTTAAGACGAGAAGTCCTCAAGCTGGAGATAATACAGGAAATAGTGATGCCTCAGTTAGCTCAGTGATGAGTGACCTAAGCAGGAGAACCTGTAGTGGACTAAATGAAAAGGACCAGACAGGACGTATGGGTGCAAGTGAAATGCGACGCCGTACTGACCGCTGGGGATGCGGGTGGTCTGACAGGGGGGCCTCGTCAGCAACAGATGTGACAGAGTCGGAGGACAGACGCCTACCAAAGAGATTAGTAGCAGGGTCCGACTTAGAGAGACGGTTTGCTGGCAGAGACGACCGAGAAGGATCTCTGGTCGGGTAAAAAGTGTTCAACCCCACAAGTTTGAACAGAGGGGGGAGGTATGTGGTGTAATGACCCCTGATGCAGCTAGGGGGCACTGTGTATGGCCCTCGGGATATGCATGGAGGCATGTGATGGATGGACGTTATGTATCACAGAGGTGGGTGGCCCTGTGATGGAAGCCTGGATATGTTTTGGTTCAGCAGATCTACTGCTGAGTTGTACTATATATTGGGAGGCTTCCAGGTGACTAGGAGAGCTGGGCGGGTCCAGTCACCTACAAACCCACCCAAGGGGCTTGTGTCTAAATACCTGGGATAAAACCTGCATGTTATGGTGTAGCTGAAGGACCTGTGGTGAGGTCATGACCATGTGACATAACCATGTGATTCCTGACCTCACCTGTGGGTGGAGTTACACCTATGTAATGGAGTGTGTTTTGCACCTGAGAGAGTGTGTGGGAGTCTGCCAGTGTGGACAGGCTTCCATGTGTCCAAGGCAGGACATCACAGAGAGGTCTCTGTGACTGAAGAGCGAGGCTCCAGGCAGGAGCTGAAGCATTGAAGAGTGTATTGTATGTTACCCTATGGTTTATGATGCAATAAACCTGATGAACTTTTGATATAGAAGTGCGTCCTGATTTACCTCTGAAGCAGCCGAGTGAGTGAAACCTTACAATATATATATATATACAGTGACTACAAGTAGTATTCAACCCCCTGCAGATTTAGCTGGTTTGATAAGATGCAAATAAGTTAGAGCCTTCAAACTGCAAACGAGAGTAGGATTTATTAACAGAAGCATAAATCTTACAAACCAAAAAGTTATGTTGCTCAGTTGAATTTTAATAAATTTTAAACATAAAAGTGTGGGTCAATTATTATACAACCCCTATGTTTAATATTTCGTGGAATAACCCTTGTTTGCAATTACAGCTAATAATCGTCTTTTATAAGACCTGATCAGGCCGGCACAGGTCTATGGAGTTATCTTGGCCCACTCCTCCATGCAGATCTTCTCCAAGTTATCTAGGTTCTTTGGGTGTCTCATGTGGACTTTAATCTTGAGCTCCTTCCACAAGTTTTCAATTGGGTTAAGGTCAGGAGACTGACTAGGCCACTCCAACACCTTGACTTTTTCCCTCTTGAACCAGGCCTTGGTTTTCTTGGCTGTGTGCTTTGGGTCGTTGTCTTGTTGGAAGATGAAATTACGACCCATCTTAAGATCCTTGATGGAGGAGCGGAGGTTCTTGGCCAAAATCTCCAGGTAGGCCGTGCTATCCATCCTCCCATGGATGCGGACCAGATGGCCAGGCCCCTTGGCTGAGAAACAGCCCCACAGCATGATGCTGCCACCACCATGCTTGACTGTAGGGATGGTATTTTGGGGTCGTATGCAGTGCCATCCAGTCTCCAAACGTCACGTGTGTGGTTGGCACCAAAGATCTCGATCTTGGTCTCATCAGACCATAGAACCTTGAACCAGTCTGTCTCAGAGTCCTCCAAGTGATCATGAGCAAACTGTAGACGAGCCTTGACATGACGCTTTGAAAGTAAAGGTACCTTACGGGCTCGTCTGGAACGGAGACCATTGCGGTGGAGTACGTTACTTATGGTATTGACTGAAACCAATGTCCCCACTGCCATGAGATCTTCCCGGAGCTCCTTCCTTGTTGTCCTTGGGTTAGCCTTGACTCTTCGGACAAGCCTGGCCTCGGCACGGGAGGAAACTTTCAAAGGCTGTCCAGGCCGTGGAAGGCTAACAGTAGTTCCATAAGCCTTCCACTTACGGATGATGCTCCCAACAGTGGAGACAGGTAGGCCCAACTCCTTGGAAAGGGTTTTGTACCCCTTGCCAGCCTTGTGACCCTCCACGATCTTGTCTCTGATGGCCTTGGAATGCTCCTTTGTCTTTCCCATGTTGACCATGTATGAGTGCTGTTCACAAGTTTGGGGAGGGTCTTAAATAGTCAGAAAAGGCTGGCAAAAGAGATCATTAATCCACACATGTGAAGCTCATTATTCTTGGTGCCTGAACTACTTCTTAATACTTTAGGGGGACCAAACAGAATTCTTGTGGTTTGAGGGGTTGAATAATAAATGACACTCTGAATTAACTTTTAACGTTTAAAAAAAAAAAAAAAATTATAAAAAACATTTTTGCTGCAGTGCATTTCCCACTTCCAGGCTGATCTACAGTACAAATGTCACAATGCCAAGTTAATTCCGCATGTGTCAACCAGCTAAATCTGCAGGGGGTTGAATACTACTTGTAGGCACTGTATATATATATATATATATATATATATATATATATATATATATATATCCTGAGGCCAAGAAGATAAATGCTCTGTTCTCCAAAGAACCATCCAAGATGTACTCCCAACTACAGAGTAGCAACACAAAGGCAGCAACTCCACCAATATCTGAGACTGAACAATACTGGAGGACCATATGGGAGAAGAAAAAAACACACAACACCAGTGCAATGTGGCTGCAAGATCTGAGAATGAAACACAGCAACGACCTAGAACAAGAACCAGTCAACATTACAGAAGCAGACATCCAGCAGCGGGTCAAGAGCATGAAGAACTGGACAGCACCTGGCCCAGACATGATCCACATCTACTGGCTAAAGAAATTAACAGCTGTACATGAACGCATGGCAAAGCAGATGAATCAACTGCTAGAAGCAGGCCACCACCCAGCTTGGCTATCACAAGGAAGAACAGTGCTGATCATGAAGGATCCTCACAAAGGAACTGTTCCATCCAACTACCACTGTCTGGCATCATAGCCACCAAGCTACAGAACCATATAGACCATTACATGAATCCAGCTCAGAAAGGCATTGGGACCAACACCAGAGGCTCTAAGCACCAGCTCCTAGTAGATAGAGCAGTCGCTCAAGACTCAAGATCCAGACAGACCAATCTCAGCACAACCTGGATTGACTACAGGAAAGCCTATGACTCAATGCCACACACATGGATCTGTAAATGCTTGGCTCTCTACAATGTGAACAGGAAATTAAGAACCTTCCTCAGAAACTTGATGGGGCTATGGAGAACAACATTGGAAGTCAACTCAAGACAACTAGCACAAGTGACCATCAAATGCGGCATATACTAAGGTGATGCACTGTCCCTATTGCTGTTCTGCATAGGCTTAAACCCCCTCAGTCAGATAATTACAGTTTGGCTATGGATACAAGTTCAAGAGTGGAAGCACCATCAGCCACCTCCTCTAAATGGATGACGTCAAGCTGTATGCAAAACACAAACGAGACATCAATTCACTGGTCCACCTGACAAGGATCTACAGTTAAGATATCGGGATGTCCGTCAGACTGGAGAAGTGCGGCCGGTTGGTAATAAAGAGAGGCAAGATATTCAAGACTGTTGAAGTGGAATTACCAGCAGGGCATATAGCAGATGTACAGACATACTACAAGTACCTCAGCATCCCACATGGATACGTTAGGAAAGCAGCAACATCCAAATACCAGCAAAGGGTAAGACAGGTCCTGAAGAGCCAGCTCAATGGGAAGAATAAAATCCACGCCATCTATACATATGCCCTGCCAGTTATCAAATACCCTGCTGGCATAGTTTGCTGGTGAAAACAAGAGATGGAAGCTGCACATGTGAAGACACAAAAGCTCCTCACAATGCATGGAAGTCTCCACCCTAAGTCTAGCACCCAAAGAATGTATACCAACAGAAAGGAGGGTGGTCGAGGCTTGATAAGCATCCAAGCAGCCATCACGGATGAAACAAGGAGTATCCAGGAATACATCAGAAAAATGGCACCAAAAGATGAGATACTGAGAAAGCCTAAGGCAGCAACAACAACAGATCTGGAAGGAAGAACAGGAACATGAAGTGCCATGGCAAGACAAGCCGCTGTATGGGATGTACCATTGACAGATAATGGAGGTGACTGACATGGAGAAATCTTACCAATGGTTGGAGAAAGCTGGCCTCCAAGACCGCACCGAGGCGCTAATCATAGCAGCACAGGAGCAAGCACTAAGTACCAGATCCATAGAAGCCGGAATCTACTACACAAGACAAGACCCAAGGTGCAGACTATGCAAAGAAACCTCTGAAACAGTCCAACACATAGTGGCAGGATGAAAAATGCAAGCAGGAACAGCGTATACCGAACGGCACAACCAAGTAGCGTGAATTGTATACAGGAATACCTGCACAGCATATGGTCTAAGTCCCCCTAAGTCCAGGTGGGAGACCCCAGAAAAAGTGGTGGAGAATGAAAGGGCTAAAATCCTGTGGGACTTCAAGATCCAGACGGATAAGCAGATGCTGGCTAGCCAACCAGACATTGTGATAGTAGACAAGGATCAGAAACAGCAATGATAATAGATGTGGCAGTGCCAAGTGACAGCAACATCAGAAAGAAGAAATATGAGTATCTGGAGAAATACCAGGGACTCAAAGGAGAACTGAAGAAGATGTGGAAGGTGAAGGCAACAGTGATTCCAGTGGTGATAGGAGCACTTGGAGCAATGACCCCTTAAGGTACTGCCACACTACACGATCCCGCTAACGATCTCGTTAGCGTCGCATACTAATGAGATCGCTAGCGGGATCGTTATAATATCGCTAGTAGCTGCTTTATTTAGCAATGTCGTTAAGGACGCTATCGCGGTTAGCGATCTCCTTAACGACTTTAGCGGTACAAAATACAGCTAAATCGCTAAATAAAAGGTGCCACACTCAGCGATATATACTTACCAGCGGGACGCCGACAATAAAAATAGGGTCCGGAACGATGTCAGGGACGAACGAGATCACAGCAGGATCTCAGCAGGGGCCACGTCGTCGCTAGATGCCGCACAGAACAACGTCACTAACGAGATCGCTAAATAGTGACGTTTTTTAGCGATCTCGTTAGCGACACTGTTTAGTGTGGCATACCCTTTAGGCTGGCCACAATAAACAATGCACACAGGATACCAACCCTAGCTAATGGGTTTTTTCCTGTACTATTTGGATTAAGTCCTGTGCTATTCTCCTTACATATGGGGTTCAAATAAACATGCATTAACTCCTCGGTACGGAATGTACTATTTCATAAATAATGGTTTAATATACCCTACTAGTCATTTAAGCCTTATTCCTTTTACCAAAATGGAACTGGTAAGTTGCAATAATTAAATGCGCTTGAAGAGTGTCTACCTGATGTCATTGGTTAGCCCAGTGTATTGCCGTAATGTCAGGATATCCTGACGCATGTCCAGATGATATTTTGACTTTATCAAGATGGCGCTGGGAACTTCACAGCACATGGCCGATATGGCGGGTATTTCCTTCCTTTCTTTTCTCTGACATTCGCACTATGTGTAACAGGATGCTGATATTGGCGCTTTTTTTCAAAATACAGTGGAGTAAGTCATGTCATGATTAATCATATACAGCTGTTTCTTGATTAATAATCAATCTTTTTCACGCATTATGTATGTTTATTTTATATTGTAGTCACTATAATGCACTTTATTTCAATGTCATCAATATGAACTGCCACTCACAGGATGTATATCGTATTACATATGATGTGGTATGTTCTAATTTATGTAATTATTGTTAAACAATTTTTGTAATTGACATGCTTTAAAGCTAAAAGGAATACACATGCAGTCTTCTACTGCTTGAGAAAGGCTCTCATCTAGAACGAAACATCACTATTATATCCTATTAATCCCTTTCCGACATTGGACGTAATAGTACGCCCATGCTGGTCTCCTCCTGTTTAGTGCGGGCTCCGGCGCTGAACCTCACCCCTTTCCGGGTACATGACAGCTGATCTATGCAGCTGACATGTGCTCGCAACAGCCGCAGGTGGAATCGCAGTTGTTAATCTCTGACTGCAGCATTTAACTCGCATTTACCGAAAGCACGTTGCTAATCCTGCCCATTGGTGACCCCATCACATGATCGCTGGTCACCGATGGGTTGGCATGACAACCAGAGATCTGCAGCAGACCTCTATGATTGTCATTGCCAGATTGCTATGAGCGCCATCCCGTGTTCGGCGTTCATAGCAAGTTAGCATTTCTGCTACACACAGGCGATCTGATCATCGCCTGTGTGTAGCAGAGGAGATAGAAGTAATGCAGCTTCTAGTCTCCCGTGAAGACTGTAAAGCATGCAAAAAGTTAAAAAAAAGTTTTTAAAAATATAAAAAAATAAAATTTCAAATCATCCCCCCTTTCGCCCTATTCAAAATAAAACAATAAAAAAATCAAATATACTCAAATTTGGTATTGTCACGTTCAGAATTGCACAATCTATCAATATAAAAAATAATTAAGCCAATCGCTAAATGGCGTAAGAAAAAAATTAAAAATGGCAGAATTATGTTGTACAACCCGCAAAAAACAAGCCCTCACATGGCTATTTTAATCGAAAAATAAAAAAGTTATGGCTCTGGGAAGAAGGGGAGCAAAAAACGGAAATTCAAGAACTGAAATACTCTTGGTCAGTTAAGGGGTTAAAGAGCACTTTTTTCACTTTTTGAATTGGAGTGCTGCCTTCATTTTTTTTCTAAATATCTGTCTATCTAATATTTATCTATAGTAATAGAAATGATTTTTTATTTAATTTTTATATATACAACACTGCAGCACAGTATTTCTTGAATCTATAATGCTCTCTTCCTCGAGCCTCCTCCATGCTCTGGCTGATGACACACTACTGACACAACCAAGCAGGTTCCCCTCCCATGTCAGAAGGCCTTGCTTCATCCAGCAGCTGTTTGAATTCTTGAATGTGGTTTCCCATGCACAGGCAAGTCCTCTGGCTGGAAAAGAACTCTCAAAGCAATCAGAGATTGCTGGATGAAACAAATTGCATGTTTTTTCAGGTGCATCAAGCTAAGCTAAGATGTTTATCTAAAATTTAGGAATGTAAACCATGTAATGCATTGAAAAGGGATACATTTAAAGGGTTAACAATGTCATAAAATGACTAGTAAATAATTCATTTGAGAGACCAAATTTGCTCTAAGTATGCCATATCAAGTTCACACCACACAGTTCACACAAAAGTTTTTTTTAGCTTCAAATGAGGTTCCTGTCAGTGCTCTTGATACCTTTGATTAAAAGAATAGTGCGGTTTGCTCTACTTGGTATGAAAAATATTGAAATTCAATTGGAAACCTGAAGGACCCTACCCCTTCATGCCGCAGCACTTTTTCATTTTTGCGTTTCCGTTTTTTGCTCTTCTTTTTCCTAGAGCCATAAATTTATTTTTTTTAATCAATATGACCGTGTGAGGACCTGGATTTTGTGGGACGAGCTGTACTTTTGAACAACATTATTTTTTTAACATATCGTGTACTCGAAAACGGGGAAAAATTCCAAGTGCAGTGAAATTGCAAAAAAGTGCAATTCCACAAATGTTTTCTTTTTTACCATCTTCACCAAATGCTAAATCTGACCTGCCATTATGATTCTCCAGGTCAGAACGAGTTTGTCGATACCAAACATGTATAGGTTGATTTTTATTTAAATGGTGAAAAAATTTAAAAATTTGTTAAAAAAAATTGCGTCATTTTCCGAGACCCCTAGCATCTCCAATTTCGTGATCTGGGGTTGGTTGAAGGCTTACTTTTGCGTACTGAGCTAACGTTTTTAATGATACAATTTTGGTGTGGATATGATCTTTTGATCACCCGTTATTGCATTTTGATGAATGTTGCGGTGACCAAAAAAACGCAATTCTGGTGTTTTTACTTTTTTTCGCTACACCATTTACTGATCGGATTAATTCTTTTTATAGTTTGTGTGGTACACCAAAGGGGGTCTTGCTGGATGGGAGATATATTTCTCCCAGCAGGCTAAAGTTTGGCTGGGATTTTCTCTGAAGACAAGGACCTGTGATGAGGTCATAGTCACGTGAGCAGCTCAGGTGATGTGTAATGCACCTATGGGTGTGGTTGAGGGATATTTAATGGTAACCTGTGTGTTTGGTAAGGGGGTTCAGTACTGGCTAGGTTGAGCCAGTGGAAGGAGGTCTGGGGTGTATTGCAAGGAAGATAAGGAGCTTGGCTGGAGCCAGCCTGTAGCCATGGTTTTTGGTACAGTGTGTCAGCAAGCTCAAGCAAGCAGATTCCAGACCACCCGGGGAATGGCACCTGGCGGTCACTGCTGACCTGCAGCCGCTTAGTCAAGCCCGTCCCATGCAAGGGTGAGTCTGGGAACAGTGGTTCTCCAAGCTGGAGTGCATTTATGTTTTGTTATGTTTCTGTTGCTTGGTCTTTAAAGTGACAGTAAACCAGTGATTTTTGGACTTAAAGCCTGTGTGTTGCCTCGTTACTGCGGCCCGTCCACTGCCTACCAGAGCAAATGCCTACATTTGGTGGATTGAATGCGGGCATACGCAGTGAGGTCAGGCTGGTTTTTCGTATGTTTTTTTTTTGTGCATACCAGTTTATGTCCTGGGTGAAGATGTCTGGCTGTAACTCGGCGGGGTTACAAAGGTGACAAGCGGCTGGCTGTAACTCGGCGGGGTTACGAAGGTTGCTGTTGATCGGAGGGTCCACGAAGATGGTGCACCGGAAGCGTGAGAGAGTGTTAGGTCCTGGATGGCCGGTGTTGGAATATCCTGGGAGTAGGATTGGATTCCTGGAGCACCTGGAGAGGCCAGGGACCTAGAGGCCTGTGTGTTGGACGGTCCTGGGATGGACGTCCTGAATAGCGCATGAAGAGGCCAGGTGTCTGCAGCGGCACTGCATGGGGAGAAGCTAACGACCTTCTGAGGGTCTGGACTGTCAGGTGGCCTGGTGGGCAAGGACGGTGATCCCAGTTAAGAAGCTTCCCCGGGAACTTAGGTCTGACGAGGAGTCAGCGTGAGGAGCAGGAGCTCCTGTAAGGTAACTCCAGATAAAGGGGTTAGGGGTAGACAAGTATCTGCCATTGAAATAAACTGTTGGTGCTTGTCATATTCCGTGGACACTGATGAACTGTTCGGCATATGAGTTAAAACCATATATGATGTGATGCCAATAAACTGTTCATGGTGTGGTAAGAAGGACAGGGTAAGCCGAGGCACACAAACTCTTAAAGGGCCAGTACACGCCCTAAAAAGACACTGTTTAAGGGTACTGTATGATGGGTGCAAAAAAGAAGGTGAGGTCCGAATAAGGGGCGGTGACCCAAACAGGAGTGGTTTCTCAAAAGGGGGTGGTAGCCCAAATAGGAACTGTTGCCCAAAAGGGGGTTGAAGCCCAAATAGGAACAGTTGCCCAAAAGGGGGCGGTAACCCAAAAAAGGGTGGAACTTTCAAAAGGAGCGGCACTGGTTACCTCAGGGGACATGTCTGAGAAACAGCAGTGTGGGTGTTATGCTTGTAGCGAATGTGGCATAGCCTTCCCGCTTGATGACCACCCAAAGGTGTGTACGGTGAGGTTGCATCGCGAAGGAGTCTCTGGACGGTTGGACTCAAAAAGTATGGTGACTCTGACAGAAGCTACTCTGTTCTCTGTCTGACAGAGAAACATGTCAAGGTTGGCTGCATCCATGGGCGCATCAGGGATTATAAGGTGGACAGAGTGATGCTCGGTATACCCACAGGTGCTGGGTACTCAGGTGGCAGTATACCGCTGGATGTAGTGTACCCCTTTGAGATCGGCAGGGACTGGGTGTACTTTGAGGATACAGAGGAAGTTGACAAATGGGAAAGTGAGAGTAACTCCTGTGCAGGCAGTGATTTGACTGTAAGAGGAAAGGCTGAGTCTGCCCCACTTACAGACCTGAGGTCCCCTGAAGAGTATGACTGATACTGATGGGGTAGGTGAACGGAGTGGAGCTGACTTCCCGAAGGAGAGGGTCTTGAGGGTTCCCAGTACTATGTGGTGTGACTGTGACTCTAAAGGAAAAAGGGAGGACAGTGAGGAAGGACCCCACCAAGACGTTGACCAAATTGCACTCTGTGAAGATATGAGTGAAGGAAAATCAGGGACTGGGTGTGACTCAGACTCTGGGGGTGACTGTGACTCTAAGAGAGAAAGGGAGTACAGTAATGCAGGGCCCCACAAGGAGGAAAAGTCCTCCCATCGTCGGAGACATAAAGGACGCAAAGAACCTGAACACAATGTACGCACTGAGGATGTTAATAAAGAAAAAACTGTGACTGGTGCGTTATTGCAAGATGTGAGTACTCTTCCAGATACTGAATAGGTTGAAAAGGAAGGTGTTGTGTCATCGCCAGTAGCGCACGCTGGGGTTGAATATGATAGTGTGCAGTCAGAACCACTGACACAGTGGAGCGACAGTGCTCATCAAATTGAAGGCTCCAGGGAACCTGGTGCTGAAGAGCTGGAGATTAAGGAGCTCGGTGAAGTTATAAAGAGGTGCGAGGTACTGGAGGGTGACCAGGCAGAGCCTCAAGAAGAGTTGAAGGGGTCAGATATGGAAGTCGCCAACTCCGTGCAATTGGAGCGGGTGCGACACATGGAGTCTGAGTTTGCTGTAATCAAGACCGAGCTTGGAGAAAAAACACAGGAGTTCCAGGAACTAGCTAGAACGTTGTCATGTGAGAAGCAAAGGTCGGCGGGTTTACAGGCCGAACTAAAAACCCTGAAAGAGCATAGCGAACAAGAAAAGGCCCTAAGAGAAACTGCTGAGTACAGAGTGGGGGTGCTGGAGAAGGAGGTCTCTAAGCTCAGAGGTCACCTAGCAATGTGGCAAAGTGGGAATAAAGCCTTAAGGGAATATGTGATTGTGCTCGGAGAAGCAGTAAGAGGTCTTCTGCAGGAGGAGAAATTGGTGTTCAAAGACTTGCAGCAGTCGTGCCGGAATGATAACAAGGAGGAGCTGCCAATGCCCATGTGGCGCCCCTGAGGGTCCAGTCGCCACAAAGGTGTTGCATCTCACCCAGAGGTGTGACACCTGACTCTCAGGTAAGGAGGAAGCACCCCTTAGACTCCAACACCGTATCCAGCACACCATGCCAGCTGAGCATACGGACGGACCCTACGGGAGGATGGTCTGACTCAGTCTGGTTAGGAAAGGGTGTATAGCTGGGTGGGTGGAGTTTAGGCAGCACTTAGGCTGCATGTTAGATTAGAGAGCAGCCAGTCTTGAACTGGGGCTTCTCCTGAGCTGATCTTGGGAAGCAACTGCCAGAGAAGCGAGAGGGTCCTGGGCAGAGGCAGTGATTGAAGCTGAAGCCCATTCTAGGATTGGAAGGACCAGGCCAACACGGGGCACGGGCCCTAGACTAGCGGGAAAGCTTCAGGCTCTTCTAGTAAAGGCGACAGCGGTGGTCACTTCATGGGCCATTGCGATATACCACTAGCATCTCTACCGGAAGGCAGCATTACGGGGTCAAGTATGTGCAGATACAGGATTGATCTGTTTACTGAAAGGGCTCACAGCTCCCTTCGTCTGAGAGCTCTGACCTGGTGAAGGTGCATGGAAGTAAGGCGTAATAGCACAGAGAGAGATAGAAGGCCAGAAAGGAACATACTGAACCGGAGTCTTGGGAAGTGCGACCAATCTACCTGAGGGTTGCTGGATCCCTCTCCTGGAGGACACAGTGCCAGGCGGGCATCTGTATGGATCCGACAGACTGTGAGTAAAAACCCTGAACTGCACTTGGACTGTCTCCTAGAGTTATTCCAGTGTCGCACACTCCCCTCTGCTACATCGCAAGCACCATTCCTGCACTACCACATCTACCTGCCCTGGAAGGACACAGCCTCACCTGTAGGAGGCTTATTATCCAGCTGCACAACACCATCCCTTCCAGAGGACCTGCACAGCAGCGCTGGTCACCCTGACCAGGTACTACAGGTGGCGTCACGAATCATCATACGAACACTAATTCCCCTGTAAATATCCCCTTTTTGGTGAGTGCTCAGGGCCACGGACCGAGTCGTGGCTGCCGTGACATCCCCCATAGAAGTCGTCGGGCTCGGTGCCGAGTACCCCACGGCCCTGGCGGGCGGCTCACCCACATTAGCGACGGGTCTTGAAGAGAGTAAGACCTCGCTCTTCAGGTGCGTACTAGAAGTGCCCGAAGACGTGCGAGAAGCTTGCACCAGTAATGGTGCGCATGACGCCTTTGGAAAAGCAGTGGAAGCATGTAGTGTGAACTGGACACCTGAGACAAACCAGTTGTTGATACTGTCAACTAGCGAAGTCACAGAGAAGCGGGTGGCTGTCTTGAAGGATATGCATCTTCAATGTCTCCACATGAAACGGAGGATCATGATGGAGAATAGGAAGGCCACTCGACACCTGGAGCTGAAGAGGGAAGCTCAAAATCGTCTGGGCTTGGTGGAAGATATCATTCTGGTACCCAGAAATTTGGTAGGGAAAGTCATCGGAAGACGGGGAAAAGTGATGCAAGAAATGGTGAACAGATCCGGTGTGAAGAGACTGAGGATTCCGGCTGATGACGTGGCCCAAGTTAGACAGGGAGATGGGATGGTTCCATTCCTGGTTGTCGGTTCCAGGGAGAGTCTTGAGAATATCCGGATGCTCTTGGGGTATCGCGTGGCGTACCTGAAGTAAATCAAGCAGCTAGGACGTGAGAGGGAGCAGATCCATAAAGAGCTGCAGGAAATGGAGAGAAATGGCCCGAAGAGAGAGTACTGGAAAAGGCCTGATGAAAGACATAGAAGTAGCTCAGGGCTGAGTGACCATAGTGGGAGACACTGTAGTGGATGGGATGACCCAGAGTCAGACTCAGATCGGCCAGTAGGCTTTACAGAACGGTGGACTCATGACCACAACAACCGTAGGAGGCGGCCATGGATGGAAAGGGCAGATAAAGGGTCCCACTTGGAAAGGGAGTTGACTAGAAACGGTCTGGTGACACAGACAGATGGAGACTCCAGGGCTGAATCCCAAGGCCGACATACTGACCGCTGGGGGCGGGGAAGGCCTAACAAATGTGTGATGTTGTATGACGACCAAACCCAACTGAGACAGCCCACTCGACTGGTGGAACAAGGTGACATGGACGCCCGGTCGCGGGGTCCCGGGTTAATAACATGTGTCCACCCCCCTAGGGTTGAACAAAGGGGGAGGTATGTGGTACACCAAAGGTGGTCTTGCTGGATGGGAGATATATTTCTCCAGCAGGCTAAAGTTTGGCTGGGATTTTCCCTGAAGACAAAGACCTGTGATGAGGTCATAGTCACGTGAGCAGCTCAGGTGATGTGTAATGCACCTATGGGTGTGGTTGAGGGATATTTAATGGCAACCTGTGTGTTTGGTAAGGGGGTTCAGTACTGGCTAGGTTGAGCCAGTGTAAGGAGGTCTGGGGTGTATTGCAAGGAAGAAAAGGAGCTTGGCTGGAGCCAGCCTGTAGCCATGGTTTTTGGTACAGTGTGTCAGCAAGCTCAAGCAAGCAGATTCCAGACCACCCGGGGAATGGCACCTGGCGGTCACTGCTAACCTGCAGCTGCTTAGTCAAGCCCGTCCCATGCAAGGGTGAGTCTGGGAACAGTGGTTCTCCAAGCTGGAGTGCATTTATGTTTTGTTATGTTTCTGTTGCCTGGTCTTTAAACTGACAGTAAACCAGTGATTTTTGGACTTAAAGCCTGTGTGTTTCCTGGTTACTGCGGCCCGGCCACTGCCTACCAGAGAAAATCCCTACATTTGATAGATTGGGCAATTCTGAATGTGGTGAAACCAAATGTGTTTTTTACTTGCTTTATTTTGAATGTGGCGAATGGGGGATGATATGAACTTTTATATATTTTTTATATTTTTAAAAACATTTTTTTTTTACTTTTTGCATGCTTCAATAGTCTCCTTGGTAGACTAGAAGTTGCAGTTTTCTGATTGCCCCTGCTACACACAGGCGATGATAAGATCGCCTGTGTGTAGCAGAAATGTTGACTTGTTATGAGCGCCGACCATCGGGCGGTGCTCATAGCAATCTGGCAATAATAACCACAGGGGTCTCCTGCAGACCCTGCGTTGTCATGCCAACCCATCGGCGACCTGTGTTCATGTGACACAGGCACCAATGGGCGGGATTAGTGACGCGCTTCCGGCGCGATCACAATAAATGCCGCTGTCAGAGATTGACAGCGACATTTAACAGGTTAACAGCCGCGATTCCACCCACGGCTGTTATGGGCACATGTCAGCTGTTTGAAACAGCTGAATGTTGCCGGAAAGATGTGGGCTCAGCGCCAGCACCCACATCATAGGGGGGGACACAACATGAGCAGTACATGTACAGCACATGTCAAGAAGACAATGGAGCTTTTGAAAACACATGAAGCATATTTGTCACAAGTCCGTTCTGAAGTGGGTAACACAATTAATATGTATGGTTTAAAAAATTGGAGTTGTCTGGTATGAAACAATAATAATATAGTAATAAACAAAATAGGCATAGAGATTTAAGAACAGCAAATATCTATTTGCACAAAAAGGAAAGTGCAAAATTTATACTGACTTTTTAGCTAGCTGAATAGTAACAATAATAATTTTCAATATTTTTATTGCAAAATTTAATATGTTTTAGATATTTTAGACAACATTAAATAAATCAATACAAAATTTGGGTATCACTGACAAGTAATAAACTGGTATCAGAAGCTAACAGAAGTTAGAGATGGCGATAAAACTGAGGCTTTTTTAACTTTTTATTGCAACATGAAATTAGGGATTAGTGGCTAAATTACTTTTATAATCACTTTTTTCACAAATAAAAGCCCCATGATACCAACGGTCCACACCCTCTAGGTCATACACAAGTTTGCATACTTATTCCTTTATTGCTTCAAATTGAAGGTCAGCAGGGCCAGTTATGGTGGTGGCAGAAAAGAAAATGTCAGAGTGAGAATGTAAGGGGGTGGTGCTGTTATGGACAGTAAGAAACACGCTGCAACTTTAAGAGACAGCACCCCCTTGTCTGGTGTGATGGAATGATCTGCTCCCCCTGTAAAGGACTGTGTTAATGAACCACCCGAAGCTGAGGAGAGGAGCAGTTGAAACCATTGAGAGTGTGGGAGCTGGGAGCTGTTGCTGAGAGCTGCTGTGCATGGAGCTGTGTAAAAAGGTCGCACAGCCTGAGACTTACTGGACTTGTGAGATTGAACAGACTCTTCGGGTGTAGCAAAGGTGGCTGTATTGTGCTATTTTAAGAAGCCATGAAGAGACCGAGAAAAGGGATTTACAGTTTCCAGGAGCACATCCAGGACCCTGAAGCAGGGGCGTAACTAGGAACGGCAGGGCCCCACAGCAAACTTCACAATGGGGCCCCCCCCCTCGCGCGCGTTGCCAATCCCGGTCTACCCAAGTTGTGTTAAGAAAGATACCTTTATTATCCAAAATTAGAGGTTTTTGGAGTAATGATAGTGAAATAACAGAAAAGAACCAACTCCCAGGAAGCAACTGAGGTAGTGACGAAGGTAGGCTTTCTCCAGAGTAAATATGTGAAGAAACTTGTAATCCAGCCTGCAAATTGCTTTCAAAACGGATGATTTATTCAGTAGAACAACAGTCCGGTATACAGAATAATCTAAGATTGTTCTGTATACCGTACTTCTGCACCACGCCCTCACCAATTACACATGTGAGGAGTTGACAGCCTCAGCTCTGCTGCATGTGAGGAGTGACAGCCTCAGCTCTGCTACATGTGAGGAGTGACAGACTCAGTTCTGCTACATGTGAGGAGTGACAGCCTCAGCTCTGCTACATGTGAGGAGGAACAGCCTCAGCTCTGCTACATGTGAGTAGGGACAGCCTCAGCTCTGCTACATTCGAGGAGTGACAGCCTCAGCTCTGCTACATGTAAGGAGTGACAGCCTCATCTCTGCAACATGTGAGGAGTGACAGCCTCAGCTCTGCTACTTGTATAGCAAAGCTGAGGCTGTCACTCCGCGCATGTAGCAGAGATGAGGCTGTCACTCCTCGCATGTAGCAGAGCTGAGGTTGCTACTTGTCACATGTAGCAGAGCTGAGGTTGTTACTTGTCACATGTAGCAGAGCTGAGGTTGTTACTTGTCACATGTAGCAGAGCTGAGGTTGTTACTTGTCACATGAGCAGAGCTGAGGTTGTTACTTGTCACATGAGCAGAGCTGAGGTTGCTACTTGTCACATGTAGCAGAGCTGAGGTTGTTACATGTAGCAGAGCCGAGGTTGCTACTTGTCACATGTAGCAGAGCTGAGGTTGTTACTTGTCACATGTAGCAGAGCCGAGGTTGCTACTTGTCACATGTAGCAGAGCTGAGGTTGTTACTTGTCACATGAGCAGAGCTGAGGTTGTTACTTGTCACATGAGCAGAGCTGAGGTTGCTACTTGTCACATGTAGCAGAGCTGAGGTTGTTACTTGTCACATGTAGCAGAGCCGAGGTTGCTACTTGTCACATGTAGCAGAGCTGAGGTTGTTACTTGTCAATGTAGCAGAGCTGAGGTTTTTACTTGTCACATGAGCAGAGCTGAGGTTGACTTGTCACATGTAGCAGAGTGAGGTGCTACTTGTACATGTAGCAGAGCTGAGGTTACTTGTCACATGTAGCAGAGCCGAGGTTGCTACTTGTCACATGAGCAGAGCTGAGGTTGTTACTTGTCACATGAGCAGAGCTGAGGTTGTTACTTGTCACAAATAGCAGAGCTGAGGTTGCTACTTGTCACAAGTAGCAGAGTTGAGGTTGTTACTTGTCACATGTAGCAGAGCTGAGGTTGCTACTTGTCACATGTAGCAGAGCTGAGGTTGCTACTTGTCACATGTAGCAGAGCTGAGGTTGCTACTTGTCACATGTAGCAGAGCTGAGGTTACTTGTCACATGTAGCAGAGCTGAGGTTGCTACTAGTCACATGAGCAGAGCTGAGGTTGCTACTTGTCACATGTACCAGAGCCGAGGTTGCTACTTGTCACATGTAGCAGAGCTGAGGTTGCTACTTGTCACATGTAGCAGAGCTGAGTGTTACTTGTCACATGTAGCAGAGCTGAGGTTGTACTTGTCACATGAGCAGAGCTGAGGTTGTTACTTGTCACATGAGCAGAGCTGAGGTTGTTACTTGTCACATGAGCAGAGCTGAGTTGCTACTTGTCACATGAGCAGGCTGAGTTGTTACTTGTACATGGCAGAGCTGAGTTGCAACTTGTCACATGAGCAGAGCTGAGGTTGCTACTTGTCACATGAGCAGAGCTGAGGTTGCTACTTGTCACATGAGCAGACTGAGGTTGTACTTGTCACTGAGCAGAGCTGAGGTTGTTACTTGTCACATGAGCAGAGCTGAGGTTGTTACTTGTCACATGAGCAGAGCTGAGGTTGTTACTTGTCACATGAGCAGAGCTGAGGTTGCTACTTGTCACATGTAGCAGAGCTGAGGTTGTTACTTGTCACATGTAGTAGAGCCGAGGTTGCTACTTGTCACATGTAGCAGAGCTGAGGTTGTTACTTGTCAAATGTAGCAGAGCTGAGGTTGTTACTTGTCACATGTAGCAGAGCTGAGGTTACTTGTCACATGTAGCAGAGCTGAGGTTGCTACTTGTCACATGTAGCAGAGCTGAGGTTGCTACTTGTCACATGTAGCAGAGCTGAGGTTGTTACTTGTCACATGTAGTAGAGCCGAGGTTGCTACTTGTCACATGTAGCAGAGCTGAGGTTGTTACTTGTCAAATGTAGCAGAGCTGAGGTTGTTACTTGTCACATGTAGCAGAGCTGAGGTTACTTGTCACATGTAGCAGAGCTGAGGTTGCTACTTGTCACATGTAGCAGAGCTGAGGTTGCTACTTGTCACATGTAGCAGAGCTGAGGTTACTTGTCACATGTAGCAGAGCTGAAGTTGCTACTTGTCACATGAGCAGAGCTGAGGTTGTTACTTGTCACATAAGCAGAGCTGAGGTTGTTACTTGTCACATGTAGCAGAGCTGAGGTTGTTACTTGTCACATAAGCAGAGCTGAGGTTGTTACTTGTCACAAATATCAGAGCTGAGGTTGCTACTTGTCACAAGTAGCAGAGTTGAGGTTGTTACTTGTCACATGTAGCAGAGCTGAGGTTGCTACTTGTTACATGTAGCAGAGCTGAGGTTGTTACTTGTCACATGTAGCAGAGATCAGGGTGTCACTCGTCACTTGTAGCAACCATGAGGCTGTTACTGGGCCAGGGGGATGCTACTGGTGACTGAGGTCCCGTGCCCAACAGGGCCCAGGGGGAGGTTAGTGGTGACTTGAGGCTTGCGTCAAACAGGGCCCAGGAGCCCGAGGCCCTGTTGGAATGCGGGCCCCTTGCTACCTGGGCCCTGTGTTGAATGTGGGCCCCCTGCACTGCAGCCTGGGGCCTGGGCCCTGTTGAATGTGGGCCCTGTTAAATCCTGCCTGCACCTGCCCTCCCAGTCACCATTGAGCAGCCAAGCCTCTTCTCACTGTTGAGAGACTCACGGTACTCACCCTGCTCGCCCGGGCTTCCACCTGCTTGTCCAGTCAGCCTGCTGCTTCATGTGGTCTGCCTGGCCGTCTGCTGTCCGCCCCCACATGCACACACGCTGTGACAGACGGACCATAATGCACTGGGCCGCAGCTTAAAGCTACAGTGCTCATTTCTGTTCGCTGTCTGCATTTACAACACTGTAGTGTCTCTTTAAAACAACACAGTGTTGTTATGCATCAGCGTTCAGAGTCAGAAGCCTGAACAAAATGTTGGGAGGGGGCCCGAGCGCGGATCCATTTGCCAGCGTGCTCGGGCCCCCCTTTTTGCTCCTAAATCACAGGGCAGCTGCAGCAGGGACGGGCCCCCTTCTAGCCCGGGCCCTGTGGCAGCTGCTTCCCCTGCTTCCACTATAGTTCCGCCCCTGCCCTGAAGCTAGGAGAAGACCACGTTTCATGGATCTGCCAGACAGACGTGCTCACCACCGTTCAAGACTGTTGGGGGCCCCCAGGACTGGACCTGAGTCACCAACATCACCGTGAGTTTGTGCACATGTACATGTCAGGGCATAGTGTAGGCTTCAACAGACAGAACACGGCAGCCGTGTGGCCTGTTTAGTAGAGGCCAGGGAGGTAATACGTAGAGCAGTCTCATTCTTTGTTTATTGTTTGGTTTTGCCCGTGTGATATATATTGATCCTGTAATAGTTGGAGCACCGTACTATTTAATGGCCCAGCTAAAGAATACAAACTCTTGTAAATTATCTTTTGCAATTGCATACCCCTGTTTGCACCTTCCTTATCCATTTCATTCCTTGCCTTCCAATAAATTTACCCTTTGTTGTTTGCACCTCATCTTGTGTACTGTAGTCTCCCTGCACCGTGGTGGTACCCCGGCCATCGCTTCAAGAAGAAACATCAGCTGCTCACACTGGGTTCCCTGCATGTGAAGAACTCGTATAAAAGTGTAACACAGTGATACACAATGGAAAGGCATAGATTACACAAGGATGTACCTGAGGATATCATTCTTTTAACCTAGTTGGAAATTTTTTTTTTATCTGGAATTACGGTTGGAGGATGACTTATGCTTGGTTCACATTAGCGTTAGAGTCCGCAGCGTGGTCCTGCGGACGTCTTCGCCTACTTCCGCATGTGTCCTGTGTACCTATCTTTAGCATTGGGTACGTAGGGACATGCGTTGTATGCGGATGTGGAGCGCCCCCTAGGGCCTACTTGGACAAGGGTCTGACGGTTCTTCAGAGGAATTGTCACGGCAGCAGTGACCCGGTCCGTGGCCCTGGGCGTCCAATAAAAAGATGTTTGAAAATAAAGTTGATGAAAAAGGAAAAATAAAAGTTCAAAAAGGGGGAAAAAGGGAAATAGTTTGTGATGCCAACCGTGGTGTATGGCAATAAGATGGCCAACGCTGCGATTCAATCCCTCTGGGGCAGTTGGTGACACAGCAAAGTTGTTACAGCTCTCCACGGGTAGAGCTAGGCCCCAGGGCTGTATTAGAATTTGAAGTAGATGGTAACAGTCGTGGGGCAGGGCGGATGACGCAGTAAATATATTCAGAGGACACAGCAGGGTTCAGTCTTTTCAGTTTACTCACTGTTGTTGAACAATTCCCAGCCGGGGTGCTGTGTCCTCCGGGTAGGTGGTCCCGCCAGCTCTCAGATAGTTTGGGGTACACTTTGTCAGAACCCACTTCTTGTGTGTCTTTCTCTGACCATCTCTCTGCGCTGGCTACCGCCCCTCCTGCTCCGCGCCTACACACAATGTCCCAAGCCAGCAGCAATGTGTACGGATGTGACTGAGGCACATATAGATACCTCAGCCTCCGGTTTGCTAGCTGAGTCTTGTAGTCCTCCACTAGTCTTGGGGGCTGGTTCCTCTACTGCGACCTGGTCCCTCCACTGACCATGCCAGTGGATACGGGTGTCTCGGATGGATTTCTCACTATCCATGTCCCTAGGACCCCTTCTTCCTCTCTCTCACTGAAGCTTCTCTCTTTCTATCTTTCTGTTTCTCTCACATTCTGTCCTCAGGTCTAGGGATGAGCTCCTCACTGCTCGAGTCCCCAGCACCAACTCCCTGCTCCTTCTGTCACTTTGCAAGCTCTGCCCCCTCTCTACTGACTCCATCCACACCCTCTATCCAGGTGTGTGGGTTCTGGGTAGTGTCCCCTCCTTACTTGAGAGCGGAGTACCACACCTTTGGCTAGTATCAGCACCTCTGTGGCAACTGGACCCTCAGGGGCGCCACAGATGCGTCCGCATGCGGCGTTTTGACGTGCCCTCTGAACACAACATGTTGTATTTTCTTGCGTTAGGCGGGCATGTCAAAATGCTGTATGTGGATGCATCCGCATACAACGCATGTCCACGCGTACCCAATGTTAAAGATAGGGACGCATGCGGAAGTAAGCAGAGCCATGTGGAAGTAGGCAGAGCTTTAAGGAAAGAAGTCCGCAGCACTACGCTGCGGACTCGAACGCTAATGTGAACCCAGCCTTACTTGGACACACACTGAGTTCCTTACATGTGAAGATTTGTATTAAATAAGATGCAGATATTTTACTTGTGTCTTGCAGATTTAGTGCAGATTAAAATCTGCAACATATCAATTCTTTAAGTGTTTTTGTAGTGTTTTTTTTACCATTATCTTCATTGAAGTCAGTAAAAAATGCTAATAAAATACAGGTCTAAAAATGATTGCATATTTGTTGCATATTTGCTGCCTTTTTGTAGTGTTTTTGCTTGCGTGTTTTTCATGTGTTTTTAGACTGTGAATACTGTACAGTGAATAATATAGAAGCTAGATAATAACCTATTTGGCCTCAGTGTTAATGAGCGTCAAATGTCCCCTATGCATCCCTGGGGTACATTCATATGGTAACTATTCTTCAGCATTGTTTATAGGTATATTAAACATATTTTTGGGCAGCACGGTGGCTCAGTGGATAGCACTACAGCCTTGCAGCGCTGGAGTCCTGGGTTCGAATCCCACCTAGGACAACATCTGCAAGGAGTTTGTATGTTCTCCCCGTGTTTGCGTGGGTTTCCTCCGGGTACTCCGGTTTCCTCCCACACTCCAAAAACATACAGATAGGGAATCTAGAATATGAGCCCCATCGGGGACAGCGACGATAATGTGTGCAAAACTGTAAAGCGCTGCGGAATCTGTTAGCGCTATATAAAGATTATTATTATTATTATATTTTGGTTATGTGTAGTTATTTGATCTTGCACCTTGGTCTGCTCTTTTTATTTGCACTGGCTTAATTCCCCCTTTGTGAGACTCACATACTGTCACACCTTGGAGCATGATTTGCACACACCCTGTCTACTTTCTTTTGTTTTTACATATACATGGTATAAAAATTTACTCTATGCATTAACCCCTCTCTGACATTAGACGTACTATCCCGTCCATAAAACCCGTGCCATTCTGCCCATGGACGGGATAGTACGTCATAGGCGATCAGCTGCGCTCCTGAGGGGAGCGCAGCTAATCGCCGCCGGGTGTCAGCTG
Source organism: Oophaga sylvatica (assembly GCA_033576555.1). Classification (NCBI taxonomy): domain Eukaryota; kingdom Metazoa; phylum Chordata; class Amphibia; order Anura; family Dendrobatidae; genus Oophaga; species Oophaga sylvatica. The sequence continues at coordinate 522,924,403 of JARQOD010000002.1, forward strand.
ATTATCACAGCTGACACCCGTGACTGTGTGTCAGGAGCGGTCACGGACCGCTCCCGGCACATTAACCCCTAGCACACCGTGATCAAACATGATCGCGGTGTACTGGGGGCACGGGGGAGGATCGCGCAGGGTGGGGGCTCCCTGCGCGCCCCCCTGAAACCCTCAGACCAGCGCGATGTGATCGCGCTGTTCTGAGGGCTTTCTCCCTCCCAGGACCCGGATCCAAGATGGCGCCGGGGTCCTGGAGGGAGGCGGCTTCCTCAGTGCCTGCTGAGAGCAGGCACTGAGAAGCCTGCTGCACTGCCTGAGCGATCGCTGGTGTGACAGAGTGCTGTGCACACTGTCACACCAGCGATTTGATAAAATACAGTGATGTCCCACCCTGGGACAAAGTAAAAAAGTTAAAAAAATAAAAATAAACATGTTATAAAAAAAAATCCAAAATAAATAAAAAAAAAAAAATATTCCCCAATAAATTCATTTCTTCCTGTAAATAAAAAAACCAAAACAATAAAAGTACACATATTTGGTATCGCCGCGTCCATAACGACCCCCCCTATAAAACTGTCCCACTAGTTAACCCCTTTAGTGAACCCCTTACAAAAAAAAAAAAAAAAAACGAAGCAAAAAATCAATGCTTTATCATCATACCGCCGAACAAAAAGTGGAATAACGCGCGATCAAAAAGACCGATATAAAAAACATAGTACCGCTGAAAACGACATCTTGTCCCGCAAAAAACGAGCCACCATACAGCATCATCAGCGAAAAAATAAAAAAGTTATAGCTCGCAGAATAAAGCGATGCAAAAATAATTATTTTTTATATAAAATTGTTTTTATTCTATAAAAGCGCCAAAACATAAAAAAATGATATAAATGAGGTATCGCCATAATCGTACTGACCCGAAGAATAAAACTGCTTTATCAATTTTACCACACGCGGAACAATTAAAACGCCTCCCCCAAAAGAAATTCATGAATTGCTGATTTTTGTTCATTCTAACCTCCCAAAAATCGAAATAAAAAGCGATCAAAAAATGTCACCTGCTCAAAAATGGTACAAATAAAAACGTCAACTCGTACCGCAAAAAATAAGACCCCACATGACTCTGTGGGCCAAAATATGCAAAAATTATAGCTCTCAAAATGTGGCGATGCAAAAAACTATTTTTGCAATAAAAAGCGTCTTTTAGCGTGACAGCTGCCAATCATAAAAACCCGCTATAAATAGTAAATCAAACCCCCCTTTATCACCCCCTTAGTTAGGGAAAAATAATAAAATTAAAAAAATGTATTTATTTCCATTTTCCCATTAGGGTTAGGGTTAGGGTTGCGCCTAAAGTTAGGGTTAGGGTTGGCGCTAAAGTTAGGATTAGGGTTGGGATTAGGGGTGTGTTAGGGTTAGGTTTGTGGTTAGGGTTGGGACTAGGGTTAGGGGTGTGTTGGGGTTAGGGTTGGAGTTAGAATTGGGGGGTTTCCGCTGTTTAGGCACATCAGGGGCTCTCCAAATGTGACATGGCGTCTGATCTCAATTCCAGCCAATTCTGCGTTGAAAAAGTCAAACGGTGCTCCTTCACTTCTGAGCTCTGCCATGCGTCCAAACAGTAGTTTATCCCCACATATGGGGTATCAGCGTACTCTGGACCCCAAGAGTTATTGTGCAATTTGTCCTATTTCTTCTGTTACCCTTGGAAAAATAAAAAACTGGGGGCGAAAATATCATTTTTGTACAAAAAAAATTATTTTTTTGTTTTTACGGCTGTACATTATAAACTTCTGTGAAGCACTTGGGGCTTCATAGCGCTCACCACACACCTAGATAAGTTCCTTGTGGGGTCTATTTTCCAAAATGGGGTCACTTGTTGGGGATTTCCACTGTTTAGGCGCATCAGGGGCTCTCCAAATGCGACATGACGCCCCCAGACCATTCCATCGAAGTCTGCAATCCAAAACGTCACTACTTCCCTTCCGAGCCCCAACGTGTACCCATACAGTAGTTTTCTCCCACATATTGGGTATCAGCGTACTCAGGACAAATTGGGCAACAACTTTTGGGGTCCAATTTCTCCTGTTACCCTTGTAAAAATAAAATATTGGGGCGAAAAAATCATTTTTGCAAAAAAAAAAAAAAAGATTTTTTATTTTTACGGCTGTGCGTTATAAACTTCTGTGAAGCACTTCGGGGTTCAAAGTGCTCACCACACATCTAGATAAGTTCCTTGTGGGGTCTATTTTCCAAAATAGGGTCACTTGTGGGGGGTTTCCACTGTTTAGGCGCATCAGGGGCTCTCCAAATGCGACATGACGCACCCAGACCATTCCATCAAAGTCTGCAATCCAAAACGTCACTACTTTCCTTCCGAGCCCTGACGTGCGCCCATACAGTAGTTTTCTCCCACATATTGGGTATCAGCGTACTCAGGACAAATTGGACAACAACTTTTGGGGTCCAATTTCTCCTGTTACCCTTGTGAAAATAAAATATTGGGGGCGAAAAAAATCATTTTTGTAAAAAAAAAAAAGATTTTTTATTTTTACGGCTGTGCGTTATAAACTTCTGTGAAGCACTTCGGGGTTCAAAGTGCTCACCACACATCTAGATAAGTTCCTTGTGGGGTCTATTTTCCAAAATGGGGTCACTTGTGGGGGGTTTCCACTGTTTAGGCGCATCAGGGGCTCTCCAAATGCGACATGACACCCCCAGACCATTCCATCAAAGTCTGCAATCCAAAACGTCACTACTTCCTTCCGAGCCCCGACGTGTGCCCATACAGTAGTTTTCGCCCACATATTGGGTATCAGTGTACTCAGGACAAATTGGACAACAACTTTTGGGTTCCAATTTCTTCTGTTACCCTTGTGAAAATAAAATATTGGGGGCGAAAAAATCATTTTTGTAAAAAAAAAAAAAGATTTTTTATTTTACGGCTGTACGTTATAAACTTTAGTGAAACACCTGGGGGTTCAAAGTTCTCACCACACATCTAGATAAGTTCCTTGAGGGGTCTAGTTTCCAAAATGGTGTCATTTATGGGGGTTTCCACTGTTTAGGCAGATCAGGAGCTCTCCAAACACGACATGGCGTCCAGCCAATTCTGCGTTGAAAAAGTCAGACAGCGCTCCTTCCCTTCCAAACTCTGCCATGCACCCAAACAGTGGTTTACCCCCACATATGGGGTATCAGCGCACTCAGGACAAATTGCACAATAACTTTTGGAGTCTTGTTACCCTTGGAAAAATAAAAATTGGGGTGAAAAGATCATTTTTGTGGAAAAAATATGATTTTTAAATTTTACGGCTCTACGTTATAAACTTGTGTGAAGCACTTCGGGGTTCAAATTGCTCATCAAAAATCTAGATAAGTTCCTTAGGGGGTCTAGTTTCCCAAATGGGGTCATTTGTGGGGGGTTTCCACTGTTTAGGCACATCAGGGGCTCTCCAATTGCAACATGGCATCCAAACTCAATTCCAGCCAATTTTGGTTGGAAAAAGTCAAATGGTGCTCCTTCCATTCCGAGCTCTGCCGTGCGCCCAAACAGTGGTTCCCCCCACATATCGGGTATCAGCGTACTCAGGACAAATTGGACAACAACTTTTGTGGTCCAATTTCTCCTGTTACCCTTGGGAAAATAAAAATTAGTGACTAAAAGATAATTTTTGTGGGAAAAAAATAGGATTTTTTATTTTCATGCCCGGGCATTATAAACTTGTGTGAAGCACTTGGGGGTTCAAAGTGCTCATCAAAGATCTAGATAAGTTCCTTAGGGGGTCTAGTTTCCAAAATGGGGTCACTTGTGGGGAGTTTCCACTGTTTCATCTGAGGCACTGCAAATGGAACATGACCCCCATTAACGTCTGCATTCCAAAACGTTACTACTTCCTTTCCAAGCCCTGCTGTGCGCCCAAACAGTTTCCTCCCCCCCACATATGGGGTATCAGCGTACTCAGGACAAATTGGACAACAACTTTTGGGGTCCAATTTCCTTGGGAAAATTCAAAAATTTGGGACTAAAAAATCATTTTTGTGGAAAATTGATTTTTTTTTTTTTCACACCCAGGCTTTATAAACTTTTGTGAAACACTTGAGGGTTCAAAGTGCTCACAACAGATCTAGATAAGTACCTTAGGGGTCTAGTTTCCAAAATGGTGTCACTTGTGGGGGGTTTCCACTGTTTAGGCGCATCAGGGGCTCTCCAAACGCGACATGGCATCCAATCTAAATTCCAGCCAATTTTAGTTTGAAAAAGTCAAACGTCGCTCCTTCCCTTACGAGCTCTGCCGTGTGCCCAAACAGTGGTTTTCCCCCACATATGGGGTATTGGCATACTCAGGAGAAATTGCATAACAACCTTATCTGTCCATTTTCTCCTTTTACCCTTGTGAAAATAAAAAAAAAGTTTGTAAAAGATAATTTTTGTGGCTAAAAAGTAAAATATTCATTTTTTCCTTCCACGTTGCTTTAGTTACTGTGAAGCACCTGAAGGGTTAATAAACTTCTTGAATGTGGTTTTGAGTACCTTGAGGGGTGCAGTTTTTAGAATGGTGTCACTTTTGGGTATTTTCTGCCATATAGACCCCTCAAAGTGACTTCAAATGTGAGGTGGTCCCTAAAAAAATGGCTTTGTAAATTTTGCTGTAAAAATGAGAAATCGCTGGTCAACTTTTAACCCTTATAACTTCCTAACAAAAAAAAATTTTGGTTCCAAAATTGTGCTGATGTAAAGTAGACATGTGGGAAATGTTATTTCTTAACTATTTTGTGTGATATATTTCTCTGTTTTAAGGGAATAAAAATTCAAAGTTTGAAAATTGCAAAATGTTAAAAATTTTCGCCATATTTGCGTTTTTTTCAAAAATAAACGCAAGTTATATCGAAGAAATTTTACCACTAACATGAAGTACAATATGTCACGAGAAAACAATCTCAGAATCGCGAAGATGCGTTGAAGCGTTCCAGGTTATAACCTCATAAAGAGACAGTGGTCAGAATTGTAAAAATTGGCCCGGTCATTAACGTGCAAACCACCCTTGGGGGTGAAGGGGTTAAACTAGCAGCGGCAAAAATGAGATATGTGCACACAGCAGTGAGCAGGACACAGAGCAAAAAGAAATGCTAACAGATTAAGCAGATGAGCATTGCTATTGTGCTGCACATACAAATATCTAGAGATGAGCGGATCTTTTGAAATTCGAATTAGCATACTTTGCCGAATTTTCCCCCTCAATTTTCTTTGGCTTCTCTGACTTTTCCTGGTGCCTGCGCACTGCAGCACTTTGCTCTGCCCTCAACAACTTACTTTTCTCATCTTGCAGGTCGGATCGGGGGCTTATCTACAGCTTTATAGAATGCTGTAGATAAGCCCTGAAAGGCAGTGGCCGATCTTACAGCAGCCCAAACAGGTGACAGGTGCACTTTAAATATACAGGTATTTGTATAATTGTATATTTTATTCCAGTGTGGGTGATATGCTATTTGGTTCTCCACTGAGATGCATGATGCTCTACCCTTCCATTTGTGTTGACTCATTTTTTTTTTTCGTGATGCAGCATGATGACTCAGTGGTTAGCACTGTTGCTTTGCATCGCTAGAGTTCTGGGTCCAAATCCAACCAAGGACATCTGCAAGGAGTTTGCATGTTTTCCCCATGGTTGCGTTGGTTTCTTCCAGGTTCTCCAGTTTCCTTTCACACTCCAAAGACATACTGATAGGGAATTTAGATTATGAGCCCCAATGGGGACAGAGATGATAATGTATGAATGAATCTTGCTGTGAAATATGATGCCACTATATAAGCAATGCATAATAAATAAATAATCACGGTGTCACAGTAACCCCTTTCAAGGAGAGCTGATTTCAGTCAAGACAGTAATGATCTCCAGATCTGCTATTATTGGTCCAAATAAAATAAAATAAATATGATGCATCGGAGGCTAGAAAATACACACAGCCAATTTCTGTCAGTGTACAATTCTTGCCTGCGGTCAGATCCCAAGCAACAAGTATTTTATTACACTCACAGAAGAAAGGGGATGGCTTAATACATTACTTAAGGAAAAAAGATATGAGAATTGGGAAAAACAAAGTCGTAAATTATGGATTCTGCTGAATTCCTTCAAACTGGTTCTACCCAGCTTTCTATACCTTCTGTTAGAAAGCAAGACACAAAGACACCTCTGGATCAGAGGCAACATATTGTGTAATTGTTTTCATAAATAACACTTATAAAGCTAATTTAAAAATATTAAATTATTAAAGATATATAAATTATCTAAATGATAATCAAAGCAAAGTATAAATGTTTACCATAACAATGATTTGATAAGAGTCTTGTCTTTTTATTAGTAGTATTCAATAAATTTTCAATAAAATGCTTAATTATTCTGTTAAAAATCATAGGATGTGGTACTAAAATACTCGAATTTAAGACTGAATCATTGTAGGATTCGTGCGTCAGATTATGCAAATAGGATAGAAATATAGTGCAATATTTTCTTCATTCTGTTATATACAAGATTATATAAAACCCTCTACTAAGTTTAAATATTGGCTCACAGAAATTACTGATATAAATGATTGGAACTCATCCAGCTCAGGGCTCCCTGTAGAATGCCACGATTTTTGTAAGCAAGCATAATAAATAAGATCCCTTGGATAGGTTAAATGTATTCACAAAGGCTTTTTTGAAGTTAGTGACTTGTTAGGGGGCTGAGAACAAAGTTGGCATTGGCCCTAACTCTGAAGTAAATATTCTCCACTGCACAGCCTGTGATTATCTTTAATTATTATTTTGTCCAAATTGCTGGTCTGGTATTTAGCATAATTGAGAGCGAACTGTGGTTTACTGAAAACTGATTAAGAAATTAATGCAATAAAATGAAATAAAATGTTGTTACTTATATGCAAAAAATGTCATTTGCTACCTCAACTGAGTATTTATACAGAACAAGTTGATGGTAGGAATGTTTTCTCATTCATTTAGAGTAGTAAGGAAGAGTACGTAACCAGTTGCATCAACCGCTTCCCAAAGTGGGACACCCTTGGGACAATGGCAGGGTTTGAAAAAAAAATCAGATTATGTCCTATTAACCCCCTTTTGCTCCTTGACATGTTAATGCTTGAAATGTGCAAATTAGTACTTAGGAAATGGATAGAACATCCATGTTTGCAGGCTACACATGTGAATAGAAGAACATTATGCACTAGCACTTTATTGTGGGTTATGCAATGTTCTATCCATTTCCTAAGTACTCCATTACACATGCACTTTATTAACATGATTGGGTTCAGGCTAGCCATACCCTACACCTTTTACTATTCACTCGCAGGGTATTAGACTCTTGTACATAACATCCTCCATTCTATATATTTTTCAATTTTACTTCATGACTCTATTTTGGAATCTCATTATTATGTATACATCATGTGACATAATTTCTGCATGTCACAAATTTGATATATGTTTGATTTTTATTTGATAGTTTTGTGCAGTACTGTGTTATAATGCTATACATATTCCCTGATCTAGCCATATCTCAGTGTAACATATTTTGATATGCGCATTCTTTTGATATCAGCGCATCACCACTGCATATCTAAAAAAAAATTAAATAATAAATTATTGACTTCATCATCATTGACCGCTATCTCGGTTCTTTTTTTCCTTTTTCTTATTTCTGCATCACTTACCGAGGGTCATTTTATACCTGGTCCGGGCTCTTGTGCAAACAACATTGTTATGTCACTGTAAGATAAGATGTGTCTATATATTTGCCCTTTTGTGTCTTTTCTTCTTATTTCGTTTGTATTCTTGGTTTGTATAAAATACAGTCACAGCAGCTTGCACCTGTTCCCTCTTGCTTCATTCTGTTGGGAGAGGCAGAACAATTTTTTGTTCTCGATCATCAAGGGGAGAGCAGACTTTAATTAAGAGGGAAAAGTTTTTAAGCCAAGCATCTGTGTTGCCATGCAGAACAATGATAGTGAGGTGGCCTATGGGGCCATCTGTCTCACAAGACAGGTAGCAACTACAACCACTATAGCTATGCCTCTGCACGTATGCATGAGCATGCATGTTCATTTAGTGGGAAGAGGAGAATCTTATCTGGCAGCATCATATTCCCTATTGAGGGTTTAAACAGGCTGTAAATCATGTCCGTACCTTCTCATGTTGGGGGAGATTTAACCAATCGTGCAGAAATATAATATGTTTAACTTTTTTTTTCTGTTGCCACCACCATAATTTTCAGGCACATTTCATCTAAGCACCCAAGTCTGTGGATTGAACCCCTGGTCCACAATTGGTGCCAGCAGGTGACACCACTTCCTCTTCCCCTATGCCAGGTGCTGCTAGGTGCTTGCCAATCACCTGTCCATGACATTGACACAGATGTCTCCTGCCCAGCACCTGTCCTTGCACATTCTGAGACACCATCATCAGGCACTTCCAAATCCCTGTTCCAGCACAGCGTTCAGCTGCAGCAGCGCATGCAAGTGTTAGCTTCAGGGGCGGACACAGACTGTAGTGGGCCCCTGTGCAAGAAATTTTTCGGGCCCCCCCCCCCCGCACTTTATAGGGCAACAAAGTTATGTAATCATATAGATTGTAATATTTATTTAGAACGCAACTATCAAATCTAAATAGTAAAGTTGTTTAATATGATCATAAAAACTAATAGGGAGATAGATGATACCTACCTGCCCGTTCTACCTACCACTTGCATAGGTCAGTCACAAACCTCAGTGGGCCCCTTTAACACAGACCACGATTCATGATGCACAGATACAGCAGAGAAATATGGGTATAGTACAATGCCAAATACTTCACTTCTTCCATTAAATGAGTGATATCTATTGTAAATTCTACAATAGCTCAAAAACCGCCAAATCCTCACAGCGCACAGAACAGACTGGACAGTACAGTCCTCCATACAATATTATGGGCACCACAGTCTCCCCCTCATCACCCATATAATACCCCATGCAGGATGTCACCCCCCATATAATGCTCCATAAAGAATACTGGACCCAAAATAATGCTCCATACAGAATACTGGACCCAATATAATGCTCCATACAGGATACTGGTCCCCATATAATGCTCCATACAGAATAGTGGACCCAATATAATGCTCCATACAAAATATGGAGCTCTCCTCTGCGCTGTACTGCATTCTGCACTGTTACGGCTCAGGAAAGGGCGCTGTGGAAAGACTCCCCATTATCATCATGATTGCCTCCCCATCATCATCATTGCCTCCTTATCATCATCATTGCCTCCCCATCATCATCATGGCCTCCCCATTATCATCAATGCCTGCCCATCATCATCATCATCTCCTCCCCATCATCATCAATGCCTGCCCATCATCATCTTCTCCCCATCATCAATGCCTGCCCATTATCATCAATGCCTGCCCATTATCATCATCTTCTCCCATCATCATCAATGCCTCCCCATTATCAGCAATGCCTGCCCATCATCATCTCCTCCCCATCATCATCAATGCCTGCCCATCATCATCTTCTCCCATCATCAATGCCTGCCCATTATCATCAATGCCTGCCCATTATCATCATCTTCTCCTCATCATCATCAATGCCTCCCCATTATCAGCAATGCCTGCCCATCATCATCTCCTCCCCATCATCATCAATGCCTGCCCATTATCATCAATGCCTGCCCATTATCATCATCTTCTCCCCATCATCATCAATGCCTCCCCATTATCAGCAATGCCTGCCCATCATCATCTCCTCCCCATCATCATCAATGCCTGCCCATCATCATCTTCTCCCCATCATCAATGCCTGCCCATTATCATCAATGCCTGCCCATCATCATCATCATCTCCTCCCCATTATCATCAATGCTGCCCATCATCATCATCATCTCCTCCCCATCATCATCAATGCCTGCCCATCATCATCTTCTCCCCATCATCAATGCCTGCCCATTATCATCAATGCCTGCCCATTATCATCATCTTCTCCCCATCATCATCAATGCCTCCCCATTATCAGCAATGCCTGCCCATCATCATCTCCTCCCCATCATCATCAATGCCTGCCCATCATCTTCTCCCCATCATCAATGCCTGCCCATTATCATCAATGCCTGCCCATTATCATCATCTTCTCCTCATCATCATCAATGCCTCCCCATTATCAGCAATGCCTGCCCATCATCATCTCTCCCCATCATCAATGCTTGCCCATTATCATCAATGCCTGCCCATTATCATCATCTTCTCCCCATCATCATCAATGCCTCCCCATTATCAGCAATGCCTGCCCATCATCATCTCCTCCCCATCATCATCAATGCCTGCCCATCATCATCTTCTCCCATCATCAATGCCTGCCCATTATCATCAATGCCTGCCCATTATCATCATCTTCTCCTCATCATCATCTTCTCCTCCCCATTATCAGCAATGCCTGCCCATCATCATCTCCTCCCCATCATCTTCAATGCCTGCCCATCATCATCTTCTCCCAGGGGCAGACACAGAGTGTAGTGGGCCCCTGTGCAAGAAATTTTTCGGCCCCCCCCGCACTTTATAGGGCAACAAAGTTAAGTAATCATATAGATTGTAATTTTTATTTAGAACGCAACTATCAAATCTTAATAGTAAAGTTGTTTAATATGATCATAAAAACTAATAGGGAGATAGATGATACCTACCTGCCCGTTCTACCTACCACTTGCATAAGTCAGTCACAAACCTCAGTGGGCCCCTTTAACACAGACCATGATTCATGATGCACAGATACAGCAGAGAAATATGGGTATAGTACAATGCCAAATACTTCACTTCTTCCATTACATGAGTGATATCTATTGTAAATTCTACAATAGCTCAAAAACCGCCAAATCCTCACAGCGCACAGAACAGACTGGACAGTACAGTCCTCCAAACAATATTATGGGCACCACAGTCTCCCCCTCATCACCCATATAATACCCCATGCAGGATGTCACCCCCCATATAATGCTCCATACAGAATACTGGACCCAATATAATGCTCCATACAAAATATGGAGCTCTCCTCTGCGCTGTACTGCGTTCTGCACTGTTACGGCTCAGGAAAGGGAGCTGTGGAAAGACTCCCCATTATCATCATGATTGTCTCCCCATCATCATCATTGCCTCCTTATCATCATCATTGCCTCCCCATCATCATCATGGCCTCCCCATTATCATCAATGCCTGCCCATCATCATCATCATCTCCTCCCCATCATCATCAATGCCTGCCCATCATCATCTTCTCCCCATCATCAATGCCTGCCCATTATCATCAATGCCTGCCCATTATCATCACCTTCTCCCCATCATCATCAATGCCTCCCCATTATCAGCAATGCCTGCCCATCATCATCTCCTCCCCATCATCATCAATGCCTGCCCATCATCATCTTCTCCCCATCATCAATGCCTGCCCATTATCATCAATGCCTGAGCATTATCATCATCTTCTCTCATCATCATCAATGCCTCCCCATTATCAGCAATGCCTGCCCATCATCATCTTCTCCCCATCATCAATGCCTGCCCATTATCATCAATGCCTGCCCATCATCATCATCTTCTCCCCATCATCATCAATGCCTCCCCATTATCAGCAATGCCTGCCCATCATCATCTCCTCCCCATCATCATCAATGCCTGCCCATCATCATCTCCCCATCATCAATGCCTGCCCATTATCATCAATGCCTGCCCATTATCATCATCTTCTCCTCATCATCATCAATGCCTCCCCATTATCAGCAATGCCTGCCCATCATCATCTCCTCCCCATCATCATCAATGCCTGCCCATCATCATCTTCTCCCCATCATCAATGCCTGCCCATATTCATCATCTTCTCCCCATCATCATCAATGCCTCCCCATTATCAGCAATGCCTGCCCATCATCATCTCCTCCCCATCATCATCAATGCCTGCCCATCATCATCTTCTCCCTCCATCATCAATGCCTGCCCATTATCATCAATGCCTGCCCATTATCATCATCTTCTCCCTCATCCTCAATCAATGCCTCCCCATTATCAGCAATGCCTGCCCATCATCATCTCCTCCCCATCATCAATCAATGCCTGCCCATCATCATCTTCTCCCCATCATCAATGCCTGCCCATTATCATCATCTTCTCCCCATCATCATCAATGCCTCCCCATTATCAGCAATGCCTGCCCATCATCATCTCCTCCTCCCATCATCCATCAATGCCTGCCCATCATCATCTTCTCCCCATCATCAATGCCTCCCATTATCATCAATGCCTGCCCATTATCATCATCTTCTCCCTCTCATCATCAATGCTCCCCATTATCAGCAATGCCTGCCCATCATCATCTCCTCCCCATCATCATCAATGCCTGCCCATCATCATCTCTCTCCCCATCATCAATGCCTGCCCATTATCATCAATGCCTGCCCATTATCATCATCTTCTCCCATCATCATCAATGCCTCCCCATTATCAGCAATGCCTGCCCATCATCATCTCCTCCCCATCATCATCAATGCCTGCCCATCATCATCTTCTCCCATCATCAATGCCTGCCATTATCATCAATGCCTCCCCATTATCATCATCTTCTCCCCATCATCATCAATGCCTCCCCATTATCAGCAATGCCTGCCCATCATCATCTCCTCCCCATCGTCATCAATGCCTGCCCATCATCATCTTCTCCCCATCATCAATGCCTGCCCATTATCATCAATGCCTGCCCATTATCATCATCTTCTCCCCATCATCATCAATTCCTCCCCATTATCAGCAATGCCTGCCCATCATCATCTCCTCCCCATCATCAATGCCTGCCCATTATCATCAATGCCTGCCCATTATCATCACCTTCTCCCCATCATTATCAATGCCTCCCCATTATCAGCAATGCCTGCCCATCATCATCTCCTCCCCATCATCATCAATGCCTGCCCATCATCATCTTCTACCCATCATCAATGCCTGCCCATTATCATCAATGCCTGCCCATTATCATCATCTTCTCCCCTCATCATCATCAATGCCTCCCCATTATCTCAATGCCTGCCCTCATCATCGCCTCCCATATCATTATCGCCTCTCATCATTTTCCCCATCATCAATCCCTGCCCTTTCTTCAATGATTCAAACAAAAAGAACTATGCACACAACGAGTATAATAAAAAGTATCAAAAAATATTTTATTAAACAATTATATAAAATAGGGAGAGAGGAAAACAGTGGACCCACCGATAGGAGTGGAACCACCGGGGAAACTCAGGGAGAATCACAATACATAATATACCAATTAGTTTGTGCATATAATAACGATCAAGATTTAACTGTCATAACTCCATATTAGGGGCTATGTATAAAATCACAAAACCCAAGATAGACAGCTATAACAAAAGCTATGGTAATAGTTATAAGTCACACCAAGTATATAGATATAAGTAAATGATCGAAAAAAATATGTATACCTGAGATCCCAGTGGTGCCACTCTCCCCAACGCGCGTTTCGGCGCTTCAGCTTCTTCGGGGGATTATCATCAATGCCTGCCCATTTCATCATCTTCTCCCCATCATCATCAATGCCTCCCATTATCAGCAATGCCTGCCCATCATCACACACAGACAGCACCACAGCACACAAGCACTCTCTCACATACAGACATAACACACACAAAGCACCACACTACATACACACAGACCAACACACCAAAGTCTTACCTGTCCAGCGTCCTGCGCTTTCTGCCACAGCTGGCCGCTGAATGATGACGTCATTCAGCAGCGCTGTTTGTGAGAGGAAGCGCCGGCGCCCCCTGGAGCCGGAGCTGCCGGCAGCGGAGGCACGGGGAAGTAAGTATTGTGCCAGCTGATGCCGGGGCCCTGAGCAGCGGGGGGGGCCCAGTGGCGGCGCTGACACCGCTAGCGGGGCGGGGGGTGCCAGACTGCCAGTGGGCCCCCCCGCCTGCTCAGGGCCCCGGCACTTCCCCGGGTGTGCCGGGTGCTGACGCCGCCCTGCCTCTCGCAGCGCTGCTCTTCTCCTTGTGCCTTGGCTGCGTAGTGCACCACTTGGTAATTTGAATAGGTAAAATAATTAGCCATGCGGTGCTGGAGGCTGGGGGGGCCCCCTCTCCCTGGGGCCCCCGTTCTATTGAACGGGCTGCACGGGCGGTAGGTCCGCCCTGGTTAGCTTACTGACTGGTGTGCAACGTGACCACGTACTGGAACTCACAATGCACAAGCTGACCAAGCTTTGTAAGAAGAATAGGCCAGTTTGGGAATACCAGCTCCTGCACACTCATCAGTATTCTGGTCAGTGTACCCACATAACTGTAGAGTAAAACATGGATGTTGACATTTGTGCTGTTCTACAAGACTTTGGGACTCCACAAAGATGATGAGTGGCAATAATGCCACAATCAGTGCAATGATCCTCTTCTGTGCTTATTAAACAGTCGCTACTGACAATTAAACATGAATCTTTGCATGCGGACCAGGTGAATATTGAGGAAGACATGAGACGGGGATATACTACCCAGCCCAGCCTCATCACATCTGCTCAGTGGATTGGGTAACAATGGGGAGGTGGAGGAGGTGGGGGAAACAGGAGCTCGTTGCTAGTACCCACACAAGCTTCATCCGTTTTTCCTACATTGATGGGCTGAGGAGGTGAATAAGGAGGAAAAAGAGAGTAGGAGGTGGAAAGTCATCATCATGGTGGAGATAGCAAAGTGTTGGCTGTAGGGATCTGAGCACATATAGCCAACTTTATGTCCCGCTGCCTTTCCCTTGACTCTCGCGTTATATGCATCTTGGCAAGAAAGAGCACTGGTTGTTCACCCTGCTATACCCACACTACAGGAGTACCTTGCATCTCTCCTTCATGATGCTGAGAGGTCTTACTAACATGGTGCTATACCAGAAGGCCTCTGTTGAGAATATGTTGCAAAAATTCCCATCAGAAAACACTAGTGTTAGGGGGAAAGCCAACAAGGAGGAGAGGCGAGGGAGACACACCAGTTACAGCAGAGGCAGGGGTTATTACTGTCAAAGGCCTGGGCCAAATTCATGACACTCTTTTAGAGTCCAGGCTGTGATGACTGGGTATTTTTGACAGGAGGAAATGTTTTTAAAGATGGTTAAGCAATACCTGGCTGGTAAATTCAGCATACTTCCTAATTCCTCTGCGACATTCAACTATTGGATCTCAAAGCTGGACAACTGGCATGAGCTGTCCCTCTATACCTTGGAGGTATTGTGCTGAAATGCTGCTAGCATCTTGTTTCAGGGATTTTTAGTGCCGCCGGGAGGGTCATAACAGGCAGGCGCTTTCTATTGTCAATTGAGAATGCAGACAGGCTCACTCACATAAAAATGAGCCAAAGCTTGGATTAACCCACACTTTTGGATAACCCTCCATAGAATTTTTATTCTGGCTTTGCACTATGTGCAGAGTCCATATGAATTTAGAAGTTCCACAACTACATGCTCCTAATTTTCTTATGAGGTACTCCAGTTGGTGCCTTCAAGAGTGTATGGATGACCCTCCTTATTATCTTTTTTATGGCTTTGCATTGTGTGCAGAGCCGTTATGAGTGTAGAAGTTCCACAACTACACTTTCTTAATAATTGATTGGTCTCTCAAGTTTGTGCCTTCAAAGAGTGTATGGATGACCCTCCTTATAATTTTTTTCAGGATTTTGACATTACAAAGCTGACATCAACCCCACAAATATTATTCCACTTACCATGCACCAAGGCACGTGGGAAGAAAACCAGTCAAGCACCAGAATTAGCGCATCAAATAGGGATGTCAATATCCTTGGCCACTTCCCAGTTGAGAATTTCCAGCCCCCTGCTCTTGCTTTAGCTTGGGCTGGTTGTCAAAAATGGGGAATAACCATGCCAATTTCTTAATTATTTATTTTAAATAATTAAAAAATGTTGAGTGGAGAAACCCTCTATTTTTAATAACCAGCATATAAAATCTGACAACTGAGAGTTGCAGCCCCCAGTTGTCAGCTTTACCTGAGAAGGTTATCAAAATATGAGGGAAACCCATGCCATTTTTAATTTCTTGCACAGACGCTGGCTGATGAGTACAACGCAGGTGTAGGATGATGAGACGAGTATATCATCTGACCACCTGTGACCGACAGTAACCTTTTTACCACTGGTCACAGCTGCTGGTTCATATGCTTTCATTGACAGAGTGGGAACTGCAACGCTCTTACCAGCGGTAACGAACTTACTGCCGATCAGAGCCACCGGTGTTTCTCACGGTGTCACACAGTTGACAACATGGGAAACACCCGATCTTTGGGCTGCCGAACCCGAACAGGTAACATGGACTTCCTGGAGAAGCCCGTGTTAAGGGTCCATGCACCGACACTAGGTGTTCAGTAGGAATCCAACTTTACTGTTAGGTTTGCCATTACTACTCCTCCCCCCATCCACCTCCACTTTGGTGAAGGACCCGAGGATCATTACAAGTTCCGACTGGACGGAGAGGGGAGAGTGTCTGCAACATGGTTAAGCCACTGTTTAAAATTTGTGTTTGTGTATAAAAAAATTATATATTTTTGCATGTGTTGTAGTGTACAATAATGTGCTGTATTTTAATAGTGTTATATAATAGTTATATTATTTATAGTGTGAATAATAGTGTATATGTAATTTTTTGTATATAATAGTTCATATATAATGTGACTGTGTCATACAGTGGATTCGGAAAGTTTCAGACCACTTAAAATTTTTCCCACTTTTTTGTTTCATTGCAAGCCGTTTGGTAAATGCAAATAAGTTATTTTTTCTCATAATGTACACTCTGTGCCCCATCTTTACTAAAAAAAAAACGAAATGTAGAAATTTTTGCAAATTTATTAAAAAGAAAAACTGAAATATACATGGTCAAAAAATATTCAGCCCTTTGTTCGTATTGGTAGAAGCCCATTTTGAGCTAATACAGCCATGTTCTTCTTGGGAAAATGATGCAACAAGTTTTACCCCCTTGATTTGGGGATCCCTGCCATTTTCCTAGCAGATTTTCTTCAGTTCCGTGGTTGGATGGTTGAACGTTGGTGAACAGCCATTTTGGGTCTCTTCAGAGATGCCAATTGTGTTTGGTCAGGGCTTTGGCTGGGCCAATCAGAATGGTCCAGGTTGTTCTGAAGCACTCCTTTGTTTTTTAGCTGTGTGCTTGGGGTCTTTGTTTTGTTGAAAGATGACCTTCAGCCAAGTCTGAGGTCCAGAGCACTCCGGAAGAGGTTTTCATCCAAGTATTCTGTACTTGGCCGCATTCTGTTTACTTCAATTGCAACCGTCGTCCTACCCCTGCAGCGAAAAAACCCCCCCATAGCATGATGCGCCCCCACCATGCTTCACGTTGAGATTGTATGGGAAGGTGAGAGCAGTGCCTGGTTTTCTAAACTACCCTTAGAATTATCACCAAAAATTCTATCTTTGTCTCATCAGACAGAGAATCTTATTTCCCCACGTTGGAAGTCCTTCATGTTTTTTTTTTTAACAAACCCAGGGCGGGTTTTCAATTGTCTTGCACTGAGGAGAGGCTTCGGCGGACCACTCTGCCATTAAGGCCCGATTGGAGGGCTTGGAATAGTTGACTTTGTGGAACTTTCTCCCAACTCCCGGCCCCACTGCATCGTGGGAGCTCAGCCTCTGATTTTTGGGGGTTCTTCTTTACCTCTCTCCCGGGCTCTTCTCCCACGATTGCTCAGATTGGCTGGGGAGGCTAGGAAGATTTCTGGTGGTCCCAAACTTCTTACATTAAGGATTTTGGAGGCCACTGTGTCTTAGGAACCTTGATACTGAGAAATTCTTTTGTAACCTTGGCCGATGTGTGCCTTGCCCAATTCTGTTTGAGCTCCTTGGCCAGTTCCTTTGACCTAAAGATTCTCTTTGTCTGACATGCACCCTGTAAGAATGGAAGCGGAGGACAGGGAGAAGTTTCATTAGTTTTTTATTTTTTTAGTGGAACCTCAGGGACCTCGGTCCGGGGGGCTCGAAGGAGGCATAACTAGAGGCCAAATATCCATATAACTCCCTCGACCCGGTGGAATCATTAGGGGGCACAGGTGCTACCTCCGTTAGACCCGGGCACTTGGCGCTGTCCCAGGAGGACAAATGGGTAAACAGATATTACAGATATGGTGGAGCTGACCGACAGACACCCCAGTATATGAGATGAAGCTGCTCTGGCGAGGACAGTCTTTTCCGGGTAGACGGAAGGAAGTGGCTCCAACAACTTTGCATTGTCCCCGGGTTTGGATGGTTTAGTGGTGGAAAGGGAGGGGACTTGAATGTATAGGTACAGATGTCAAACTAGGATAGCCGAACAAAAAGGTACTGAATTTTGCAGAAAAACAAAAAGTTAAGCAGTGTGCCAAACGGAATGCTATAACAGCGCAGCAGTGCAGGGACAGACCGGGTTTAGCAAAAGTAGAACTCATTGCTCCGGCACTCCCCCTTGGTGGGGTGGCCCCGAAAAAAAATAATCAGTGTGCTGCCATTGGTTAATTGTATTTTCAAAAAAGCACCTGTCCTTTAAAAGGGGTGGGGGAGGGCCCCCCGCGCGTCCTAAGAATTCCTCCGGAGACCTGCTGGCAGATCCAGGAAGTGAGGGAGAGAGAAGCAGCGCAGGATGTCATGGGACAGACGAGGCGAGGATCCCGGCAGGGACCTGAGAAGTACAGGGCGGCCTCGGGGCGGGCCGGTGAGGGACCAGAATGGGGCGCACAAGAACCGGACCGGGTTGTAACACACTTGAGCTGTGAGGGGGTTGTGTGCTTTACAAAATCAATCTATCAGGTTAATTAAACCCAGTGGACTCCAATAAGGAGTAGAACCATCTCAAGGGGATCACAGGGGAAATGGTCAGCATGTGACATCGTTATGAGGTCTGAAGGTATGCCACACTACACAATCCCGCTAGCGTTTTGTTTTGCGTCGCTTACTAATGAGTCGCTAGCGGGGGGTTGTTTTATATCGTTGTAGCTACCTAATTAGCGATGTCGTTAGGCGCTGTGCGGGTTTACGATCTCCTTAACGACTTTAGCGGTACAAATTTCCGCTAAATCGCTAAGAAAAGGTGCTACCTTAGCGATTATATTACCCGGGGGGAGCGCGGCCGATAAAATAGGGTACGGAACGTTTTCCCGCGACGAGCGGATCACAGCGGATTCGCAGGGAGCTCGTCGCTGGTAGATGCCGCACACTACAAAAAATCGCTAACGGGATCGCTAAATAGTTTTGGGGCGTTTTTTTGCGATCCCCTTAGCGATGTTTTTAGTGTGGATACCTGAGCAAAGGGTCTGAATTAACTTTTGACAGGGGATATTTCAGTTTTTCTTTTTTAATAAATTTGCAAAAAATTTCTACATTTGTTTTTATCAGTCAAAGGGGGGCAGAAGTGAACATTAATGAAAAAAAATAATTTTTTGATTTACTAAATGGCTGCAATGAAACCCCAAATTTTAAAAAAGGGGTCTGAATATTTTCCCAAAAACCCATTTTAATATTTTTATAAAAAATGTGGGGGGGGGATTTTAGTTTGGGGGGCGGGGGGGGGCCCTTTTTTTTTTGGGGGGGCAGAGAGGGGGACCTGTAGGCAGGGATAAAAGGGGGACCTGTTATGAGGGGGTCGGAAAAATTAAAAATTTGAGGGTCATCGTGGGGACTTGATTTGGGGGTTTTGTTGTGGGAAAACCTGAAAAAAAGGGGGCAGTGAGGGGGGACCTTTTTGGGGAAGGGCGTAAGGTAGGGGCTGTTTTTTAAAAGGGGTTTTGGGACTTTTGGGGGGGTTATATCTAAAATTGTCGTGTGGTGGTTTTCGACATTAAGGCAGACTTGTGGATTTCATTATTTTAAGGGGAACACTTATTTGGGCCCCACATTGGGGACAGTTTTTTTGCCAAAAGAGTGTATTTTTATAAAATTTTTTAAAACCCCCTTCCGACTCAAACATTCTTTGATTCTCCCCTAAAAGGGGGGCCTTTTTGGTTTTATTAAAGTCCCCATTTTTTAAAAGGGAAAACCCCGATGGAAACTGATCACCCCCTTTAAAGGGGGGGCTCAAATAATTTTTACCCGGGGCCCCCGCGGAGGTAGTTTGGGTTTTGGGGGGGGCCCCTTTCGGTTTTCCAAAGGGGAAAAGCTCTTAAAAAACTTCCCCAAATGTTATAAAATTTTTCCCAATGGGGACATTGTTGATGATGTTTTTTTAAGTGCTGGGGGGGGGTTAAAAAGGGGCCCCAATATAAATGAATAATTTTCCCCTTAATTTATGTTCAAATCCAAAAGGGATCTGAGGATTTTGGGGTTTTTAAAGGAAAAAGAGTTTTTGTTGAGTTTCCAAAACCCCCAAGTATGGGTAGGGGCACGATATTCGCGTTTCGGAATTCCGTACTTAATTCCAACTTTTTAAAAAATTCCGTTCCCCGGGAAGGGGAAGTTCCATAATTTTTTGGGGGGGCAATGTGATTTAGTCAAAAATTGGGGCCCCCAAAGGGTGTGGGAAAAACCCTTTTTAATTTTTCGGGCCCCCATCTTAACAATTTTGGAAATGGCTGTGATTGGTGCTGAAATGATGTCAGAATGCAAAAAAAAGGGGGCCCCAAAACCAAAATTTTAGTTTTCATTTTTGCGGGGAAAAATCAAAAAGGGAAAAAACGCTGCGGGGGCTGATCGGGGGGACTTTTGATATTGCTTTTTTTGTGTAACTGTGCTTGAGGAAGGCTAGTTTACCAACCGCTGGGAAAAACTTCATTTTGCCGTGTTTTTTAAAAACCTTTTGAAAAAGGGTGTGTGTGGGGACAGTGCGGGTTTCGCTGCATTTTGCTCTTTTTCCCCCGCGGGTTTTTGGCTTTCACGTGTAAAAAACTCTTTTTTTTTTTTTTTTTTTAGGGAATTGGGGGCAGCCCATTTTTTTAAAAAAAATTTTAAATTTTTTTTAGTGTGCGTGCTTCCATCGTTTTACAAACATTGGTTGAAAAAAACTTTGAAGTAAAAAAGGGTTTTCCCCAGATAGTGAATTTGTGTTTCAGTGTTCATTTTGTCTGTGAGGTTTTATTTTTTGAGTGCAGATCACGCTCCAGTTTTTTCTAAAAAACTGTGGTTGAAATCTGCTGAGCGTTTTTTCCCCTTTTCCACCCCTTTTACATTTTTTCAAAAAGGGGCTGCTCTTTTTTGGGGGAAAAAAAACAAAACTATTAGTGTGCGCGTTCCTCCGTTAAATTTTTTGGTTTTTAAAAACTATAGAATTTTTAAAAAAAGGGCCCCTTTAAAAGGGTTTTCAGAACAGTTGTTTTCCCCGTGTTCACTGTAGTTGTGAGCTTTTCTTTTTTTTGAGTGGATTAGGGCCCCCGTTTGTTCTTAAAACCCCGGGTTTTTAGTTGCTGAGCTTTTTTGTCACTCCCCCCCTCCTTCCCCATTTTTCTTTTAATTGGGCGCTCATTTTAGGGAAAAAAAAATTTTAAATTTTTAGGTGCGCGTTTTTCCTTTTGTACCCCAAAAATTGGGGTTTAAAAACCCCCTATAGAAGTCAAAAGGGGCCTTTTTAAAAAACTACAAAAACAGTTGTTTTTTCAGTGTTCACTGTATTTTTTGGTTTTCCCTTTTTGTGATTGGGGAGTTTCCCTCCAGTTTGTTCTTAACCAAAAGCCCGGGTTTTGGGTTTTGCTGGCTTTTTGTCACTGCCTCATCCTTCAAAATTTTTTTCAATTTGGGGGGTTTTTCCCATTTTAGTGGAAAAAAACCCCAATCAAAATTGTGTGACGCGCTTCCATCCGTATAAAATACATTGGTTGCAAAAATTTTTGAATTTTTAAAAGGGGGGGCCTTTTAAAGTACAAAAACAGTTGTGTTTCAGTGCCCCTGTGTCTGTGGGCTTTTCATTTTGTGAGTGCAGATTACGCTCCGTTTGTTCTTCAACCCATTTCCCGGTTGTAGTTTTTTGGAGCGTTTGTGTCACCCCCTCATTTAATTTTTTTCTAAAATTGGTGCTGCTCCTTTTAGTGGAAAAAAATCTAATCTTTATTTTTTGCCCCCCTTCCATCCGTTACAATACATTGGTTAAAAAACACTAAAAAATTACAAAAGGGGGCCCCCTTTTTAAACAGCTACAGAACATTGTGTTTCAGGTTCACTAAAAATTTCGTGAGCTTTTCTTTTTGTGAGTCATTTTTCGCTCCAGTTTGTTCTTAACCCCACTGCCGGTTGTAGTCTCCCGGGAGGTGACCCCACTGCTCATCCTTCACATTTTTCTTAATTGGGGCTGCTCCTTTTTGGGGGGAAAAAAAAAATCAATTTAAAATTAGTGTGAACGCTTTTTAATGTATAAAATACATTGGTTGAAACCTTTTAGAAGTACAAAAGGGGGGCCTTTTAAAAAACCCAAAAAACCCAGTTGTGTTTCAGGGGTTCAATGTAGTTGTGAGCTTTTCTTTTGTGGTGCATTTTTCCCCCCAGTTTGTTCTTAAACCACTGCGGTTGTAGTCCCCCCGAGCTTTTGTCACTCCTTTTCACCTTCCCAAATTTTTCTTAATTGGTGCTGCTCCATTTTAGTGGAAAAAAAACTAATTTTTTTTTTTGACCTTTTCCTCGTATCAATACATTGGTTAAAAAACCACTATAGAGTAAAAAAAGGGGCCTTTTTTCAGTACAGAAACGTTGTGTTTCAGTGTTCATGTAGTTGTGAGCTTTTCATTTTTGGGTGCATTTTTCTTTTCCAGTTTTTTTTAAAAACCATTGGGTTTTTGTATTTCCCCCTGGGGTTTTTGTCACTGCCCCCCCCTTTTTCAATTTTTTTCTAATTGGTGCTGCCCCTTTTTTTAGGGAAAAAAAAAATAAAAATCATTAGTGGCCCCCTTCCCCTCCGTAAAAAAATACTTTGGTTGAAAAAAATATAGAAGTACACAAAGGGGCCTTTAACGTACAGAACAGTTGTGTTTCAGTGTTCATTTTTCTGGGGTTTTTTTCATTTTTTTGGTGCAGATAGCTCCTTTTGTTTTTAAAAACCACCCCCGGTTGTAGTTGGGGGGCTTGTGTCACCCCTCATCCTTCACATTTTTCTAAAAAGGGTGCTGCTCCATTTTTGGGAAAAAAAATAAAATTTTTGGGGTTTTGGCGCCCCCCTTCCTTTAACAATACTTGGGGTTTGCAAACACTATAGAAGTACAAAAAAAGGGGCCTTTAACAGTACTGAACTTTTGTCTGCAGGGTTCACTGTATTTTTGTGAGGAATAAACCCCCGGGGCCCCTTTCTTTTCTGACTTTTTTATCAATTTCCCAAAATAAGGGGGTCATTTAGTAAGGCACGGGGTCGTGGTCGGGCCTTTTGGGTTTGCGGGGAGGGAGAGGACGTGGGGATTCTTTTGGGGCTCCCCCCAAAACCCGTAACCCGCCCCAAACCCTTTTCCCCCCTGAGCGTTCCTTTATGCGCATTTTTTGGAGCCCCAGCCCCCCCCTTTGCTGAGTGAAGAAAAAAATTAAAAGGGTTTTTGGTTGGAGGGGACCCCAATGCATGGGGTTAATTTTTTCCCCCCCCCTTTCACCCCTGTTGAAAAAACCCCCTCTCAGCACTGTTGAAAACCCTCAGTTTTTCCCCCGCCTCCCCAAATTCCCCCGGCAGTCAGAGAGCTCTGTACAGGACCCCGCTGAGTCTTGTTTTTTTTCCCCGAATCGTTGGTTGGGGAAAAAAAAGGGGCCCCGAAAACGGGGTTCGGAATGTGAAGAAAAGGCGTTTGCTTGTTTCGAAAAGCGGGGTTTTTTCTCTGATCTAAAAAAGGGGGGTGAGCCAGTGCCGATGGTCGCACCCCGCAAAACGCATTGATGATGATAAAAACTCTTTTCCAGTTTTGTTGGAAAGGTGCTGGCCAGACCACCCAAAAAACGCAGGTGTTGGAAAAGGGGGTAGTGGTGGAGATATGAGGCCAAGGGCCCCCAAAAAGGGTGGGAAACGGAAAAGGGGGTGGGGCAGCTCGAGGAAGAGATTGCCCAAGGTTTTCCCAAACCGGGGGAAAGAGGTAGGTTTCAGATCGCTTCCCCGTAGCCCCATTTTTGGGACCCGTTCGGGAAAAGATTCCTTCCCCCAGCCAAACCGGGGGGCTCCCGGAAATTCCCCTTTTGCGGGGGTTCCCTTTTTTTTTTTCCCTTTTAAAATGATATTTGCTATGTAAAATGAAAAACTGTGTAATAAAAAAAATTTAAAAAAGGGGGAAAAGTTTCAGAAAACCCTTTAAAACAACAAAAATGTGGAAACATGTGCGGTCAAAGACTTTGTTGATTAAAAGGGGCAAAAGGGGGAAAAAAAGGCCCCCTACAGAAAAACCCCAATTCAGCTCTTTTTTGGGGGCCCCCTTTTTTCCCCCAGTTCACCCAGCTGGTTCGGTTCCTAAAGGGGTCGCCATGGAAGAACCTCTGTCATTTTTTGTCCAGGGACACAGTGTTTTCCAAAACCCACAGCTGCAAGTTCCCTGTCATCCCACACCCAGGCAAAAACAGCCATCGGTAGACAGGCATGGGATAAAAGACGGCCAAATCGGCAAACTTCCCCCGGCACGGGTTTCAAAATGGGGGCATTGCAAAAACCCTTTTTCCCTTGAAATGCTGTATTGGGGGATGGTGGAGACTCCCCTTTTCCGTGAATTAATGGTTGGGGCAGTCCCACAAAAAAAAGTGCCCCCCCGATTTTTTTTCCCCAAGCAGGAAACCCCCGTCCCTGGTCGGAAAAAAAAAGCATGTTGAAAAAATTTTAAACATGCGCTACTAAACGCCGTCTTTTAGCGGGCCCCCCGGGGGGGGGAACCCCGTTGCGGGGCCCCCACCCCCTTGGGGGGACGATCCTTTTTTCACAAAATCCCTTTTTGGGGTGAATGTTGTGGACCGGGGGCCCCAATTTGCGGTGGCGTTAAAACGTGTTCTCCAAAAACCCAAAGGGGATTCCGGGGAAATCAAGTGGGGCCACATTGACTCCCCCCCTTTTTTCTTTTTTTTCCCCTCAGAATCACCGCTGCAGGAGCCGTCACGGTCCCCCTTCCCTTTGGACCGTGGGGGGTTTCCCTGATGTCCCCGATATGAGCACTGGGGGCCAAAGGGAAAACGGCCCCGTTCTAAATTAATTCCCCCGGGGGGAATCGAAGCCACACAGCGCAGGAGGTCGGAAAATTCCCATCAAGCGGGACGTGACGTGGGGTTTTTGCCAGAAAAACCCCCAGCCAGGTTGGGGGAAGTGTGTGACAATGGCCGAAATCTGGTGGCGCTCGGGCCCCCTTGGGAAAAACCTCACTCACACCCCCAATGTCGGCCCCAATGTGAAAACTTGGTCGTGCAGTTTTTTTTGAGGGACTACCGGGGTTTCTTGAGCTTTTGCTGCACGGGGTCCCTAGAGTGCGTCATTGGGGCGACATTCCGCGGCCCCCGATCGCAAAATTGCGCTCTGCAAAGCAGATTGCCCTTTTAAAACATCGCCCCCATATGTGACGGCCCCACCAGGGGAAAATTTCAATGTTACATTGTTGGAGGGTTTGGGGTTTGGAGCAGCAGCCAGGTTATGGTTTTATCGCTGTTTTCAGGCAAAATTAAAAACCCCCAATTTTCCCCGCCGTCCACACTTCCCCTTTTTAATGAGGGGCCCCAAAAATGAAGGACATGTGCCACGTTTTGCTTTTGTTTTTTGATGAGGTCAAGCGGATGGCGAGTGCAGATGATGCACTAGTCACCCGGGGACCCCCCCCTTATCCCCCTGTTAAAAAAAACCACTGCAAAAAATAAGGGATGGGTTTTTTGGAAGGGTGGAGGATGAGGGTCACAAATTCCTCCCTTTTTCTGGAAACCCCAGCGCAAGGGGGGGTTCCTCAAAAGGGGGCCTGGGGGGCTCCCCTTTGGAGGAGGATGAGGGGGGGGAAAAGTCAATGGAGGAGGAGGACATCCCCCCGAGGGGGTACAAAAGGGGCTCTAGTCAGTTTTTAGAGCGAGGGTGGGGTGATGCAGAGCAGGGAGATAAGCCTTTTGGACAGGACAGCGTTTTTTTTGGCCCTTGGGGGGTTTGCAGAAAAGGTTGTTTCCCTGCTCCCCGTCCCCCAAAAAAACGACCGCCGCATCCCCCAAAATTTTCACGACGTCTGTTTTTTGGGTTTTACACCCCCCTGGGCCCCCCGCTCCCCGGGCCCCAAAGTCAAAAGCCTCTTTACACCGTTAACCCCGGGAAAGGGGGAAAATGCGGGAGTACCAAGACACACTGGTGCAACCCCCAATGTTCTCCCCCTTTCTCCCCGGGGGCCCCCTGCTGCTGCTTACTGTTTTTTCAAAGCACCCCCGGGGGCGTTGAGCAGTGTAGAAAAGTTTTGGGGGAAAGGGGGGAGCACACGCAGGGGCCTTGACGGGAAGACCGGGGATTTTTAAAAAAAGTGGAAAAATTTTGTGGAGCCCCAAATGTCTACCCCTCCCAGAGGGCTCCAGTCAGCGGGGGGCAAAGAACCCTTTTAGATGGTGCAGATTTTTTTTGGTTTTTTCTCTCAGTGTACTCCGGGGTGGCTTTCCCATTAAAAATTTTGGGTCCCCTTAAACGGATACTGGCCGGTTTGGGCCCGTTTGCATTTGGGGGTGTGGCTTGCCCTGCCCCAGTGTTTATGGGGGGCCCCGTCTTTGTGCTGCAGGGGTTTTAAAAACCCCGCCCCTCCCCATGCGCTATCCTCCGTTTAATTTTGGAACCCGGCTTTACTTTTCAAAAAAGAACAAGGCATGGTTTTCGGCAAATTTGTCTGTCCGTTTTCAATTAAAAAAACTGGTTCGAAACGTTTCCTTTTCTCCTGTTATGTTCATTTTCAAAAACCCCCCAACTCTCCCCCTGGGCTCCAAAAATGCCAGTTGCTCCCCAGAATTTTTCGGGTCCACAGAACAAAACACAAGCTTTTACTTTTTAGTGGGGTTCAGTAACCCCCAGCTGTTCCCCCCCCTGTGTCAAGGCCCCAAAAATTTTCCCTGTTCCCGACACATGGAGGGGAAAAAACCATGACCAAAACATGCTCCAAAGGGGGGAAGAGCCGGTCCCCTGTTTTTTTTTTGGGGGAAAAACGGGGAAAATTGTGAAGTTTTGCGGCCTGAAAAATAAATTTTTTTTATGAAAAAAAGGAAAAATTAAAATTTTTGTCATCACGGGGGCATTTTGCACATGTTTTTTAAAAAGGGGGTTAACAAAAAAAATAAAGTTTCTATTTTTCTTTTTTTAAAAAATTAAGCATAAAAGTACATTTCCCCCTTATGAATTAATTTTTTTTAAGGGGGAAACTTTATTTTTTCCTGTAAGATAACCCCGGTAAAGGGGGTGGGGCCCCTTAAATTTTCCTCATCATAATCTTCACGTTTTTTATTTATGACGACATTATAAAATCCAAATATGATGCCAACTGTTCAAAAACACCATATATGAAATGGCCAGCGGGGAAACAGGGAAAATTATTTCCAAAAAAAATTTTAATTACCCCCTAGAAAGGGAAAGTGTTTTTTTCGTCCGGGGTGTTAGCCGTAGAAAAAAAATTTTTTTAAATATAACCCCCACTGAGGACTCTAAATTTTCTAAATTTTTTTACATCTAGGAAAGTGTTTTTCTTACTGAAATAGGTTTTTTATACCTAAAAAAGTGCTTTTTAAAAAAACCCAAAAAAGAAAAAAATTTTTTTAATAGGGGGATATAGGTATCAAAAGTGATATTTTATCATGGAAATTTTTTGAAAAATTACTGTATCTCAATTTTCAGCAAAACCCCTTTAGGCTTGTTAGTCTTGTCATTGTTTAAAGGGGAAGGGTTAATTTTTTTGTTTGTCATGGGGGGGTTTTTACCTTAAAAATTATTCTGCTGTATTTTTTTTGGCGTCCTATTCCCCCAATAACGCAGCCAAAACCTCCATTTGATAGTCAGCTATTGCCACCGCTCCCCCCCCCTACGCGTGCAGTGGAAAGGGGGTAGGGGGGAGGGAAAAAAAGCTTTGCGAAACCAGACATTTTTTTAAACCCTCTTCAACCCTAAAAAAAAAAAAAAGGGAATGATTTGGGCCGCAGGCTTTTTTGCGTCTTTATAACATCGGATTACCCTTCAGGGGTTTTGTCCCTGTTGATCAGAATTGGGGAATTCCTTTGCTCCCCGGGTTAGCCTTTGTTTCCCCAAAACACTTGCAGGCACCCCTTTTAAATTGTGACAAAAAATGCCAATTTTTTTTAAAAAAAGGTTTTTTTTTTTTTATTGCCATTATTGTGTTCATCAACACATTGAGGGGGCCATGGGAAAAATTGTTTTACATGCTATAAAAATTTTACTTTTTTTATGAATTTAAAAAAAATTTTGAAATTTTTTGGACTGTCACATAAAATTTGGGGGGTTTGGATGATGAGGGGGCTATTACAAAAACCATTGTTTTTTCCATTTTTTGGGGTTTAAATAGCTTTCCCCTTGGGGGATTATTCATAAAAAAAAAGGGGGCTTTTTTTTTTTAAAATTTTTCAAAACTTTTATTTTGTTCCCCAATTTTTTGGGTTTTTGTGTTTTTTCCATTTATTTTTGGCATGTGAAAATATGGGTTTTTTATTTTTATTTTCTTTATTTTTCCTTCTTAAAAATTGAAAAAATGTGTATCTTTGTCCCCTGTTAGCCAGTAGATAGAAAAAAATTTAGCTTCGAGCAGCGTGGTTGAAAAATTTTAAAAGGGGAAAAATAAAAAAATTTTGGAAAAAAATTCCCAAATTTTTAAGGCCCCTTCCCCCTCTCTTTATCGGGGAAAAGGGGCTAACAAAAAAAAAATTAAAATCCATATTTCTTTACACACAGGACACGGGAATGGGAATAGGTAAAAAAATAAGGGGACGTGTTCAAAAAGGGCATTTTCCACGGGGGAGGGGCATAAATTTTGGGCGTTCCTAGAAAAAGGATAAGGGGAAATTTGTTGCCCTCTCTTGGCGTATTTTTTTGGGTTTTCATGACCCTGGAAAAGGGATGGGGGCAAAATTCCCCCTTTAATTTTTTTTTTGAATGACATAAATCCATGTGATTATTTTTTTCCTTTTCTAACAGTGTCCCCAAAGGGGATGATGAAATTAAAAATTTTGAAACTTTGGGGCGGGTTTTCCTTTTGGGGAATTTTTTTTAATACCAGTAAAATTTCCTATCCAAAAATGCTATGACCCCGGGATTCAAAAGTCCCCTTTTAAAAAGGTTTTAAAATTATTAATTTATTGTGATTTTTTGGGCTGATAATTCATCCTTGTTTCCTTTTTGTTTGCCGGTTCCCCCCCTTTTTCCCCCCTCACTTGTCTTAGCTATTTTTCCTGTGTCCTGTTGTGGGGGGAAATATGTTTTTTCTTTTTTTTTTGGTTTACTTTGCCCCATGAAACACCAATTGTCTCGAAAGCTTTGAAAATTTTTAAATTTTTTCAGTTAGCCCCTTTTAAAGTTATCAACCACAGAGGACTGTCAAAAATAAAAATTTTTTTTTTCTTGTAAAATTAAAAAATTTTTCATTTTAATTTTTGGGGTAAAACTTCATTATTCTTGTTTGAAAATTTTACATTTGAAAAGGCCAAACAAGGGAAAAAATCAATATTTTATGCCACACCCTCCTTTTAAACCCGGGCTTCAACAGGCCAGTTTTGCTCAGAAGTGTTAGATGCCAAAAAGGAAAAAACGTGATGTGTTTGTGGGGTTCAGTAACGCCCCCCTGTTTCCCCCCCCTGTGTTTTCTGGGAAAAAAAATTCTGCTGCTAAAAAACAACTTAACTTCAAACGTTCATATAGGCCCCCGCCTACACCCTCCTTGACCCTGGGGGTTTAAAAACGCCCCTTGCTGCTCAGATTTTTTGTTTTACAGATGAAAAAAAAAATGATGTGTTTGTGGGGGGTTAGTAACGCCCCCTTTCCCTGCGGGGGGTCCCCGGAAAATTACTGTAGGACCTTTTAACCTGGTGAAAAAAAAAAGACATCTCCCCAAATTTTTTAGTGCTACACCCCAATATGAGGCTACACCATGATTTTAAGCTGTAAAATTTGAAACGTCCAAAATTAAACCCCAAAATGATTTTTTCTTTGTCACAAATTTTTTAACAAAATAATTTTTTACATATTATTACCCCATTTGCACTTTTTGGGGAAAAAAATTTTAAACCCCAAAAACCCCCTTTTTTTTAGGTACTGATGGGGAACCTTTCCCCCCCATGCTTGACAAAACCCCCAATCACCCCCATGATGACCCCCAAAAACTGCCCCAAGTTGGAAGTGAAAAAAGTGGGTTGGGGAATTTTTTAAAAATTTTTGCAGTGCGAAGGTTTATTCAGTGTTTTTTCCTTTTAAAAAAAAAAGCATACAAGTAAAATATAATATCCAATTTTTTATTTTGGGCGTGATGACACCCCTAATTTGTGCAACCCCAATTTTTTGTTGGAATAGGTTTTCCCTTCAACATTACTTTTTTTTTGTGTCATTTTAAAAAAAATTTATTTGATTAGAAAGTTAAAAAACCCTTTTATAAAGGTTTTTTATTTTAAACATGATTTAACGCTAAAAAATCATGCACCCCTTGGAAAGTCAAAAGTGCAAGTCACAATAGCAAAATATAACCTGTAAGGGGTTTTCTGAAAAAAAGGGGCAACTGATAAAATTTGGTGAATGTTTCTATTTATCAGACTAAATTTGGGGGCAGGGGACAATGTCGTTTTAAAACTTTTTCCTTAAAAAACAGCTGTGTCCACCTCACAAAAAATTTTTTGGGGGGGTTGTTATGTAAAGGGCACAGGGTGTTTTGTTTAAAAAAAAGGGGGAAAAAGTTTACTGGGGGAAAGCAGTCGGGCAAGGGGCCTTTTGTTGTCGGTACGCTTGCGTTTTATGAACAAAAGGCACCGTGAATTTTTTGTTTTGGTCTTGACGCACAGACGCCCCCAAACCCAACGGGGTCCAGGGGGGAAAAACAGTCTGTGCGTCCAAAAAAAGGGCAAGCATTTTTTTCACGTACCCTTTTATAAAGCTTTTAAAAAAAAAGGAAATTTGGAGAAAAAGGACACTTTTTGAGGTACAGTTTAAAATGCCTTTTTCCCCCTTTTGGGGCTATGCAGTGCCCTCTTTTTTCCTTTTTCAAACCGTTGTCATGCTTCCCAAATTTCCCCCAGTCAGGCAAAAATTTGCTGTTTTAAAATATGCATTTTTTTTAAAGGTTTTTTTTTTTAATAAAAATGATTGGCACATATTATGGGGTTACATGATGAAAAAATTTGATATTTTTAAAAATTTTTTTTGTATTATTTTTGCAAAAAAAAAAGGTTTTTCCCCACTGTTACCTTTTATCATTAATGGATTCTGAATGTACTTGTTGCTTTAAAATTTAAAAACCTATAGCCGTTTTTTTAAAAACCATTTTTATTTTTGGGTTTTCTTGTTTTCAAAAAAGTTTTAAGTATGCGTTTATGTTTGTAATTATTAATTTTTTATATTTTTTAAAAAAAAAAACATCTTTTATGGTACTAAAGGGGGTTTTTTTTTTCTTGTTTTGGGAGAAAAACAATTTTTTTAAGGGGACGTAACAAGGGAAAAAACCCCTTATCTAGTATTTAAAATCCTCCTTGGGGCCCCGGGCTCCAACACCGCCGTTTGGTTGGAAAAAGCTGTTTTCCAGGGGTTCACTTGCTCCTGTGTTACTGGGGTTTTGTTTGTAGCTGTTCCCCCTGTGTGAAAAGGGAAACAGTCCTGCTGCCTCCACCCTGTTTCTTCCCCCTCCCCCGGGGTTTCAACCGCAGTTTTTTCTCGGAAGTGCTGTTAGCACAGTCTCACTTGCTCCCCCGTTACTTTTGGGGTTTTTGTAAAAATCAAAATGTTCCCCCCGGGGGGTGAACGGCAAAAAAAACCGCTGGGGCCCCACCCCCTTCTCTTTTTAAAACCCCGGGTTTAAAAAAACCCCCCCGTTGGGGTTTTCGGAAGTTTTGTTAGCACAGTCTACCTTTTCCTTTTTTTATGGGGGTTTTGTAATGTCAGCTGTTCCCCCTGTGTAACGGCAAACAGTCCTGCTTTTCCCCCACCCCCTTCTTTCTCATCCCCCGGGTTTTAACACCGCCAGTTTTTTCCCCGGAAAAGCTGTTGCACAGGGGTACCCCGCTCCCCCCGGTTCTGGGTTCAGTTTTAAGTCAGCTGTTCCCCCCCCCGTTTTTAACGGCAAAAAGTCCCCCTGCCCCCCCCCCCGTTCTTTTCTCATCCCTGGGGTTCAACACCGCCAGTTTTTTTTCGGGAAAAAGCTGTTGGGCCCCCCCCTAAAAATTGCTCCTGTGTTACTGGGGTTCAATAATGTCAGCTGTTTCCCCCCCTGTAGGTGAACGGCAAACCAAAAAACCTGCTGCCCCACTCCCCTTCTCTTCTCATCCCGGGGGTTCAACACCGCCAGTTGTTTTTCGGGGTGCTGTTAGCACAAAACTACACTTTTTTTCCGTGTTACTGGGGTTCAGTTAAAATCAGCTGTTCCCCCCCTGTGTGAACGGGAAAAGTCCGCTGCCTCCCCTGTTCTTTTATCCCTGGGTTACAAACCGCCCGTTGTTTTCGGATGCTGTTAGCACAGTCTACACTTGTCCCGGTTTCTGGGGTTCAGTAAAGTCAGCTGTTCCCCCGCTGTGTGAACGGCAAAAAGTCCTTCCTCAAACCCGTTCTCTTCCCCCCCGGGTTCAACACCGCCAGTTGTTTCCGGGGGGTGCTGTTAGCACAGTCTACAATTGTCCTGTGTTACTGGGGGGTTAGGGGAAAGTCGTGTTTTCCCCGCTGTGGAACGGAAAAAAACCCGCTGCCCACCTTCTTTTTCATCCCGGGTTACAACACCGCCCGTTGTTTCTCGGAGTGCTGTTAGCACAGTCTACACTTGCTCCCGTGTTATGGGGTTCATAAAATCAGCTTTCCCCCCCTGTGTGAACGGCAAAAAGGGGCCCGCTGCCTCCACCTGTTTCTTCTCATCCCTGGGTTACAACACCGCCAGTTGTTTCTCGGAAGTGCGTTGCACAAAATTTCCTTGCTCCTGTGTTACTGGGGGGTTTTTTTTTTGGGGAGTGTTCCCCTTTTTGTTTTTAACCGGGGGAAAAAGTCCTTTCGCCTCCACCCTGTTTTCTTTCATTCTGGGGGGTTCAAACCGCCAAAATTTTTTTTCGGAAAATTTTTAGCACTTCCTTTTTGGGGCCGTGTTACTGGGGTTCGTATTTTTAGTGTTCCCCTGTTTGTGAACGGGCCAAAAAATCCGGGGGCCTCCCCCTTCTTTCTCATCCCGGGGGTTCAACACCGCAAATTTTTTTTTGGAAGTGCTGTTAGCACAGTCTCACTTGCTCCCCTGTTACTGGGGTTCAGTTAAAATCAGCTGTTCCCCTGCTAGGGGGAAAGGCCCCAAAAAACCTGCTGCCTCCACCCTGTTTTTTCTTAAACCCCCGGGGTTAAAAAACCCCCCAGTTGTTTCTCGGAAAAAGCTGTTAGCACAGTCTACACTTGCTCCTTTTTATGGGGTTTTTGTAAAATCAGATGTTCCCCTGCGGGGGGAACGGCAAACTGTTTTCCGCTGCCTCCACCCCCCTTCTCTTCTCATCCCCCGGGGTTTTAACCCGCCAGTTGGTTTTTTGGAAGTGTGTTTAGCACAGTTTTCACTTTTTTCCCCGGGTTTCTGGGGTTTTTGTAAAGGGGAGCTTTTCCCCGCTTTTGTGAAACGGAAAAAAATTCCCCC
This sequence comes from Oophaga sylvatica, assembly GCA_033576555.1. NCBI lineage: Eukaryota > Metazoa > Chordata > Amphibia > Anura > Dendrobatidae > Oophaga > Oophaga sylvatica. Next base: position 522,958,147 of record JARQOD010000002.1, read on the forward strand.
TGCCCCCCCTGTTTCCCCCTTTTCATCCCTGGGGGGTTCAAAAACCCCCAGTTGTTTCTCGGGGAAGGTGCTTTTTGCCCCGTTTACACTTTTTTCCCCTGTTAATGGGGTTCAGTAATGTCACCGTTCCCCTGCCCCTGGGGAACCCCGGAAAAGTCCTGCTGCCTTTTCCCCCAGTTTTTTTCTCATCCCGGGTTACAACCCCCCCCATTGTTTTTGGAAGTGCTGTTAGCCCCAAAAATTTCACTTGCTCCCGTGTTACTGGGGGGTTAGTAATTTTTAGCTGTTCCCTGCTATTTTTAACCCCGGAAAAAGTTCCCCCTGCCCCCCCTGTTCTTTTCTCATCCCTGGGTTACAAAAAACCCCCAGTTGTTTCTCGGAAGGTGCTGTTAGCACAGCCTTTTACTTTGCCCCCGTTTTTTGGGGTTCAGTAATGTCCGCTGTTCCCCCGGGGGTGTGAACGGCAAAAAATCCTGCTGCTTTTCCCCCTGTTCCTTTTTCCCCAAAACCCGGGTTCAACACCGCCCAGGGGTTTTTCTCGGGAAAAAGCTGTTAACACAGTCTTCACTTGCTCCTGTGTTTTTTGGGGGGTTGTAATTTCGTGTTCCCCCCCTTTTTGAAGGCAAAAAGTCCCCCTGCCCCCCCCCCGTTTCTTTCATCCCGGGGTTTTAAAACCCCCCGTTTTTTTTTGGAATTTTTTTTTAGCACAGTCTACTTGCTCCCCCCGTTACTGGGGGGGGTTAGTAAAATCAGCTGTTTTTCCCCCCTGTAGGGGGAAAGGCAAAAAGTCCTGCTGCCTCCACCCCCTTCTCTTTATCCCTGGGTTACAACACCGCCAGGTTTTTTCCCCGGGAATGCTGTTAGCACAGTCTACACTTGCTCCCCTGTTACTGGGGGGGGTTAGTAATGGAGCTGTTCCCCTGCTGTTGTGAACGGCAAAAATCCCCCTGCCTTTTCCCCTGTTTTTTTTTTAAACCCCCGGGGTTTCAACACCCCCGTTTTTTTTCGGGGAATGTGTTGCCGTCTACCCCTTTTTTTCCGTGTTACTGGGGTTTTTGTAATGTCAGCTGTTCCCCTGCTGTTTTTTAACGGCAAAAAAAATTTGCTGCCTCCCCCTGTTTTTTCTCATCCCTGGGTTAAACACCGCCGTTGTTTTCGGAAGTGCTGTTTTAAAGTCTACCACTTGCTCCCGGGGGTTTCTGGGGGGTTAGTAATGTCAGTGTTCCCCTGCGTGTGTTTTGGAAAACAGGGGCCCGCTTCCCAAAAATTTTAAATTTCCTTTTGGGACCCCTTTGAAAACCCTCGGGGGGTTCCCCCTACCGTCAGGGGGGTTCTCCCCGTGGCCCCTTTGGCCAGGGGGCCTTTGTCGGGGTCCCCGTTCCAGCAAAATTTTGCTGGTCCTTTTGGTTTTTGTTTGGAGCAAAAAGGGACCTCCCCCTTGTTTCCCTTTTCCAAAAAAAGTCAGCTGGTCCTCGGTTGGTACCATTGGTTTTTTTTCCCTTTTGCTGGGGCCCCCCCCGGTTCCCCCACGTCAGTGGTCCGTTACTTTTTTTTGGCTCTTGTACCCCCCTTTGCCCCCCCATCGGGTTTCCCCTTACCGTTTGCGGGGGTTTCCAAAGTGCCCCTTTGGCCAGGTGCCTCCATGTCGGTTTTCCCCCTTCCGCAAAAATTTCTGGTTTTCCCTTGGGGGGGCTTTGGGGGCCCGGGGCCTCCTGCTTGTAACCCTGTCCCAAAAAACGTCAGCTGGTCCTGGTTGTGCCCCCTTTGGGTCTTTTTTTCCCTTTGCTGACCCCGGGTTTTTCCGCACAGTCAGCTGGTCCCCCTTAATTCCATTGGCTTTTTTTCCATTTTCCAACCCCGGGCCAAAAAAGGGAAACAAAAAAACAAGGGGACAGAACAAGAGACAGCGAACAATAAGCAGAAAAATTTAAAAAAAAAGAAGAAAATTAAATTTTAAGACCAAAATGAAGAGCAAAATATTTGCCTAAATTCTAAGCAGAAGAAGACCCCGCAGGTAAGGGGGAGTCCCCTTTCCCCCCCGTGGTTTTCCCCGGGAAAAAAACCTGTTTTTGCTGCAGGCTAAACTGAACGGGAAAATATTTTTTAATTAAAAAAATTTTTTGGGGAGGGGAAAAAAGGGAAAAAGGATGAAAAAAATTAGGTTTTACAGATTACAAGTACGGAATTTTTTGTTTTCAAAAAAAAAATATGATGAAAAAAGGATGAAAAAAGGGAAAAAAAGAAGAAGTGAATTTGAAAGTTATAAAATGTTTAATTTTAAGAACAATATAAGTAATGTTAACAAAAAAAAAGAATAGCAAGAAGTTTTTAGAAAAATTTTAAAAAAGGGGAAGATAAAGAATTTTTTATGAGAAAGATGATGCTGCTAAAAATTTTAAGGGAAAAAGTGTTTTTAAAAGTTAAAAAGGGGAAGCCCCGGGAAAGGGGTTTTTGAAAAGACATTTTTTACAAAATAGAAAAAAGGTTAAAAACATTGTGAATTTTTTTTGTCAATCGAACGTTTTTCCCCAAAAAAAAAAAAATTAAGTTTTTTCCTTGGGGGTTGGGGTTTTTTTAAAAATCTATGCCTTTAATTTTCCCCTAAAACCCCCCCAAAACATTCTAAAATTAAATTTTTTGGTTTTTTCCCCCCTGTAAAATTTTTAACCACAAGGCAAGAATGGGGTTTTTTTTTTTTCGTTTTTTTGTTCCCATAAAAATTACATGGGACTTGGGGGAAACGGGTTTTGGGTATCCCCCATTTTTTTGTTTTTTCGGCGATACCCCCCCCATTCCGTTTTCTTTTGGATATGGGAAAAAATTTCGCTCAACTCTAGTCAAGAGCTCTTTTTGTGATGTTGCTGCCTGGCTCGCCCGTCTTCCCTTTTTGACCCCCGCAGTTTTTGGGGGAAAGTAAAACCCCTTTTTGGTTAAAAACAAGAAAAACATTTTCCCCCCGCGCTCTTTTTCCCCCCGGGGCTCATTTTCCCCCCGGCTCATCCTCCCCAGCGTCATCCTCCCCCGCGCTATCCTCCCCCCCCCCTAAAACCCCCCAGCGCTATTTCCCCAGCGTCATCCCCCCCCCGCGCTCATTTTTCCCCCCCGGTCATCCCCTTCCCCCCCTTTTCCTCCCCAGCGCTCTTTTTTCCCCCCCGAAAATAATTTTTTCCCCCGCGCTATCCTCCCAGCGCTCACCTCCCCCCCCGTCATCCTCCCCCCCGCTCATTTTCCCCCCCCCGGTATCCTCCCAGGGGGTTTATCCTCCCCCACGCTATTTTCCCCCCCTTGTTTTTCCCCCCCACTCCCTTTTTTGGGGTTTTTCCCCCATAAAACCCTCATTGCTTTTCCCCCATCACTACATCATTGCTTTTGCCTATTGCTTTTCCCCCCTTTCTCCCATCATTGCTTTTCCCATCACTGTTTTCCCCCCTTTCCCCTTTTCCCCCCCTTTCTGCCCTTTTTTGCTTTTCCCCCTTTTGCCCCCATTTTTTTTTTCCCCATTATCATTTTTGCTTTTCCCTCCTGTTTTCCCCTTTTTTTTTCCCCCTTACTGCCTTATTGCTTTTCCCCCCCTTTCTGCCCTCATTGCTTTTCCCATCATGTTTTCCCATTGCTTTTCCCCCCCTTTCTGCCCCCATTGCTTTCCCATCACTGGTTTTCCCCCCTTTCTTTTTCCCCCTTTTGCCCCCATTGCTTTTCCCCCCAGGTTTCCCCCTTTCTTTTCCCCTTACTCCCCCCCATTTTTTTTTCCCCCCACTGTTTTTCCCTTGCTTTT
>JARQOD010000002.1:522962021-523031369 GCA_033576555.1 Oophaga sylvatica
TTTTGCGGGCAACCATGTTCTCACGGGAATGGCACAAAACCTTGAAACCCAGGCATGGTCATTTATGAAGGTAGATAACCTACATTTTGGTCGACAGCCCGGTCTTCTTTCTGTCAGGATTGATCCAGCAGCACAGAAGACTCTTTCTGATAGCACACTACAGCAGGGCAAGCGAGCTCCTGTAAGGCATATTGTGCCAATTCAGGCCAGGTGTCCAGTTTACAGCCCAGTTAGTCAGGGAAAGAACTGTGAGGGAGAACACGATAGGGGAGAGAGGTAATTTTGAACCAGAGTTGACAACTGCTGTCTCCTGCCGTTGCAATCGATTTATATTAATAGTTGTGTGAGCGGTACTCAAGAAATCAGTCCACAATATTGTCATGAAACCCCTGTCTCCAACGCACTTCGCTGTGTGCACCACGAACACCTCTTCCATGTTGCCCAGTACGGCTGTGGTAGAACCATGCACCACTGCTGTGTGCTCGAAATGCCTCTAACAAACGGTTTTACCCCAGAGTTGCTTGTTTTTTCGCCAAATTAGCTCTAGGTTCTCCTGTGGCATGATGTTCTGTAATTTGCCTTTATAGCGTGATCGAGGATGCTGGCCAACCAGTAGTCATCATCCTTCATAATTTGGCAATGCGGGGGTCCCTTTTTAGATCCGCAAGACATAATCACCATGTGGGCCAAAGTTCCAGGTGTTAATGATGCACTGACAGAGTGGGTGGAGGAGCATTTCTGCCAAACCACTCCCTTTCAGTCACGCACAAACCCTGTACCTGACCTTGGCAAGCCAACATTTTCTCTTGCCCCCTGAGAAGCATCCTCCCCCCATAATAATCATCCTCCTCATCCTCCTCCTCTTCCTCTTCTTCTCCACCTCGTCTAGGACATTCCCTGAGCAGACAATGCCTGACTGTCTATAAGCTTCCCTCCTCTTCCTCCTCTTCCTCCTTTGCTGCAGACCCTGATCCTTAATGTGTGTCAAGTTGCATGAGCAGACGCATAAGTGGGATGCTCATGCTTATGATGGCGTCGTCTGCGCTTACCAGCATGTGCATTCCTCAAAACACTGAAGGACTTTACAAGGTCTTTCAGCTTGACCACTGCACACCCGACAACTTCATGTCTGCCTTCAAACTGCCTGCCCGTGTATCCTCCCACAAATGCATTACAGCCTGCCTCTTTTCGCACAGCTTCTCAACCATGTGCGTGGTGGAAGTTCTACCTTGTGCAACGTGTATGATTAGGCGTGCTTGGGAGTGGAGCGATCACTGCAACCTCTGCATACGACTGGATTCTACGGGCGAGCGACAGATGTGCACACAGTCTTCGACCTTATGGAGCAGGGCTGTTAACTCCGGATAATTATTTAGGAAGCACTGCACCACCAGGTTCAAGGTGTGAGACAGGCAAGGTACGTGTCTGAGTTTTGCCAGGGCTATGGCCCCACAAATTACGGCCGTTATCACTGAATACCTTCCTGGCTCAAGATGCAGACTGCCCAGCCATAACTCAGTTTTCTCGCTGCAAGTATCGGCCAGTACAGTGTGTCTGTTTGCGCCCAAAGACCTCATCTTTAAGACAGCCTGCTAACGCTTACCATAGCTGTTCGATAGTAGGACACCTCATGTGCAACACTGGCAGCTGGGATGGAGTGCTCGTGCGACTGCTCTCTGTCGACGAGCTTTCGCTTCTGGAGGAGAAGAGGAGGTCGAACGCCTACAGCCAACGGTTGCCTATACCGTGGGCTAGGCAGCACTGTCCCACCACCGCTTTTTCCTGTTAACCCTGCATCCAGGGTTATAATGTAACCCAGTGCGCAGTGATGACACATAACGGCCCTGGCCATGCCTACTGGCCCATGCATCTGTTGTGAGGTGCACCTTTCCACTCACTTATTGTTTGAGTGCATGGACAATGCGGTCTTTCTTTTGCACTATAGCAGATGCAACACCACCACCACCATCAGTACCCAGCTGGGCCCCCACGCCCACTTCAGCGGCCTCATCCACCATCTTCCTCATGTTTGGGAACATGTACCAAAAATACCTGCAGATATATGTCTGTATCAGAAGCGTACAGCTGTATACGGTGAAGGGGAAAATTGTAAATCTCCGTATATATTTCCGGAGTCAGACACAGACGCTCACAGACTCAGTATGGATTAGACAAGAATATAAACAGCAAAAAAGGGTACTGTATCAGAAGATACCAAGTGTATACAGTGTAGGGGTAATTGTAAATCTTCCGTATATATTTCCGGGTCAGACACAGACGCCACAGACTCGTATGGATTAGACAAGAATAAAAACAGCAGAAAAAAGGGTACTGTATCAGAAATACCAATGTATACAGTGTAGGGTAATTGTAAATCTCCGTATATATTTCCGGAGTCAGACACAACGCTCACAGGCTCAGTATGATTAGACAAGAATATAAAAAGCAGAAAAAGGGTCTGTATCACAAGCGTACAGCTGTATACAGTGTAGGGGAATTGTAAATCCCGTATACATTTCCGGAGTCAGACACAGACACCACAGGCTTAGTATGGATTAGACAAAACATAAAAAGCAGAAAAAGGGTTGCTGTATCACAAGCGTACAGCTGAATACAGTCTAGGGTAATTGTAAATCACCGTATATATTTCCGGAATCGACACAGACGCTCCAGGCTCAGTATGGATTAGACCAGAATATAAAAAGCAGAAAAAAGGGTACTGTAATAACAAGCATACAGCTGTATACAGTCTAGGGGTAATTGTAAATCTCAGATAATATTTCCGGAGTCACACACAATAGTCAGCATGTAATATGTCCGTGATACCACCGTACACGGTAGTTGGAGGACGTAGAGCTCTATAACGGTGTGGGAAAAAATGAATGCTCGGTAACTTGTGCAGAAAGAAAGAATAAAAAAATTAGTGCTGTGTAAAAAAGCAGTCGCACCACAGTGTACACACAGCAATACAGCTAGCAGCAGCCGATTAACCAATGCTTCTGCACACAAGTAAATCCTCCACTGTCACTGCCCCCTAACTGTACAGCACAATTGCTACAGCACAAGCACAAAAGAACATTCTAACTTCTAACTCTCTCCCTACTGATAAACAGCGTCAGCAACCTCTCCCTACTGTTAATATCGCAGAAGTAAAATGGGTCGTGATCAGGGCTTTAAATCCACTATGACGCCTCCCAAAGCAAGCCAATCACTGAAATCCCTTCTCTAAATGTGTGACCGACATGAAATGACACTTGGTGTACATAGGGTTAACCATGTCTTTCATGTCCTTTGCTATCTAATTTGCACAAACAATTAAATCAGACTATGTGTGCAAAATTTCACACCTCTAAGGTTAATTAAAGGTGTAAATTCGTAGCAAAAAAGTCCGTTTTTTTACAACGAATTACACCTTAATTAACCCCTACAGGTGTGAAATTTTGCACACATATTCTGATTTAATTGTTTGTGCAAATTAGATAGCAAAGGACATGAAAAGAAATGTTTAACCCTATGTACACCAATGTCATTTCATGTCGGGTGCTTCTGTCTTTTCACTGAAGCCGGCTTTAACCCGGCAATTGAATCAAAGATATTTTACTATGTAGAAGTGTATAAAAAAGTGCATACAAAATATGGAGCTCTCCTCGCGCTGTACTGGCGTTCTGCACTGTTACGGCTCAGGAAAGGGTGCTGTGGAAAGACTCCCCATTATCATCATGATTGCCTCCCCCATCTCATCATCGCCTCCCCTCATAATCATTGCCTCCCCTCATCATCATTACCTCCCCCTCATCATCAATGCCTCCCCATCATCATCATTGTCTCCCATCATCATCAATGCCTGCTCATCATCATCATGGCCTCCCCTTTATCATATGCCTGCCCATATCACATGTCCTCCCATTATCATTAATGCCTGCCCATCATCTCATGGCCTCCCCATTATCATCAATGCTGCTCATCATCATCATCGCCTCCCCATTATCATCAATGCTGCCCATCATCATCATGGCCTCCCCATTATCATCAATGCCTGCCCATCATCATCATCGCTTCCCATCATCATCAATGCCTGCCCATTATCATCAATGCCTGCCCTCATCATCACTCCTCCCCATCATCATCAATGCCTGCCCATTATCATCATCGCCTCCCGCATAATCATCAATGCCTGCTTATTATCATTAAGCCTCCCCATCATCACACACAACAGCACCACAGCACACAAGCACTCTCTCACATACATACATACATACACACACACAAAGCACCGCACTACATACACACACACTGATACACACAGACACATACACATCACATCTCACCTGTCAGCGTCCGCGCTCTCTCTGCCACAGCCGGCCGCTGAATGATGATGTCAATCAGCGCGCTGCTGTGAGAGGAAGCGCTGGCGCCCCCTGGAGCCCAGAGCTGCGGCAGCAAAGCACGGGGAGAGTAATATTGGCTCCAGCTGCTGCCGGGGCCCTGAGCAAGCGGGGGGGCCCAGTGGCGTGCTGACACCGCTAACGGGCGCCGGGGTGCCCGACGGCGAGTGGGCCCCCCGCCTGCTCAGGGCACCGGCACTTGCCCGGGTGTGCCGGGTGCTGACGCCGGCCCTGACACCGTGACAAGACCACTTATTGCCAACACATAGTGACTGAATAATACCACATACAAGGAACAAGTACTACCATACCGTGACCACACCACATATTACCACCAAATTGTGACAGAATAATTGCACATACAAGGAACAAATACTGCCACACCATTACCAGACCATGATGAAGTAATTTATCTTTGCTTTTCTTCATCCAGAGCAGACTGCCATCACTTCTTCCACCCAGGACTTGTCTCTGACGAAAATATCACACTGTTATCTAGAACATCGCATCCGGAGCACATTCCCCACTTTTTCTTCAACTTTTACACTACGCGAGATGAAGAAAAAACAACATAGTGCCATCCTGCACAGTAATAGGACCTCCCCTAAAATTATCATTTGCTCTCCCTCACCCTCATTTCGTCGTCATTTGCTCTCCCCCACACTCAAGTCATCACCATTTGCTGTTCCCCACTCCCCAGTCTCAATTCACAATCATTTGCTGTCCACCACCTCCCAGTGTCAATCATTATTTGCTGTATCCCCAGTCTCAATCCTTATTTCTTGTACTCCATCCCAGAGTCTCAATAAATTAATTATTTGCTGTTCCCCATACCCTGTCTCAATTCAGCACCATTTGCTTTACCCCACCCACCAATCTCAATTCATAATCATTTGCTGTCCCCCACCCCAGTCTCAATCATTATTTGCTCTACCCTATCCCCCAGTCTCAATTCATTCATTTCATTTCATTTCCCCATCCACAGTGTCAATTAATCATTATTTGCTGTCCCCCACACCCCAGTCTCAATTAATCATTATTTACTGTCCCCACTTCCAGTCTCAATTCATAATCATTTGCTCTCCCTCTCCGCCCAGTCTCAATTCATCATTTGCTGTATCCCATCCCCAAGTCTCAATTAATAATCATTTGTTGTACTCCATCGCCCAGTCTAAATTCATCCTCATCCTCATATGCTCCCTCCCTCCCCTCACTCATTTAATTAATTTTATTTAAAAAAAAAGTTTTTATACTTACCACTCAGACCATGCCCCTGCAGGCGCAGCTCCACTTCTGCTGTCCTGGTGAATGCGCACCGTCACCAGAGCATTATAGAAGAGGTGGAGAGGGCCCTGGAACTGCACAGCTGTTCTATATTGATGACTGTGCAGAACCAGGTAAAATCCCTGCGCCAAAATGTGCACCGCCATAGGTAGTGCACCAGCACACAGTACATTATACTCTGGTACTCGGTGAGCAGAAGCAAAAGGGGCCCGGACTGTGCCCGAATCCTTCCTCTTTCCTTCTCATCACTGAGCCCCAACAGCAGTAATGGCAGTAATGTCCTGATGGCGGCCCTAATTGTCAGAGCCAGTGAGCAGCACAGGAACCAGGAGCAAGAGAGGTGAGTACTGGATTTATTATTTTTGTAATGAGGGTGCATTACAATACAGAGGCTGCCTATGGGGGGCTGCATTATAATACAGAGGCTCCCTATGGGGGGCTGCATTATAATACAGAGGCTGTCTATGGGGGACTGCATCATAATACAAAGGCTGCCTATGGGGGGCTGCATTATAATACAGAGGCTGCCTATGAGGGGTTGCATTATAATACATAGGCTGCCTATGGGGGGCTGCATTATTATACAGAGGCTGCCTATGGGGGGCTGCATTATAATACAGAGGCTGTCTATGGTGGATGCATCATAATACAAAGGCTGTCTATGGGGGGCTGAATTATAATACAGAGGCTGCCTATGGGGGGCTGCATTATAATACAGAGGCTGTCTATGGGGGACTGCATCATAATACAAAGGCTGCCTATGGGGGGGGGCTGCATTATAATACAAAGGCTGCCTATGGGGGTTCATTATAATACAAAGGCTGCCTATGGGGGTTCATTATAATACAAAGGCTGCCTATGGGGGTTTATTATAATACAAAGGCTGCCTATGGGGGATGCATTATAATACAAAGGCTGCATATGGGGGGCTGCATTATAATGCAAAGGCTGCATATGGGGGTTCATTATAATACAAAGGCTGCTTATGGGGGGCTGCATTATAATATAGAGGCTGCCTATGGGGGGCTGCATTATAATACAAATGCTGCATATGGGGGGGCTACATTATAATACAAAGGCTGCCTATGAGGGTTCATTATAATACAAAGGCTGCTTATGGGGGCTGCATTATAATATAGAGGCTGCCTATGGGGGTGCACTATAATATAGAGGCTGCCTATGGGGGCTGCATTATAATATAGAGGGTGCCTATGGGAGTGCATTATAATATAGAGGCTGCCTATGGAGGTGCATTATAATATAGAGACTGTCTATGGGGGTGCATTATAATATAGAGGCTGCCTATGGGGGTGCATTATAATATAGAGGCTGTCTATGGGGGTGCATTATAATATAGAGGCTGCCTATCGGGGTGCATTATAATATAGAGGCTGCCTATGGGGGTGCATTATAATATAGAGGCTGTCTATGGGGGTGCATTATAATGTAGAGGCTGCCTATGGGGGTGCATTATAATACAAAGGCTGCCTATGGGGGCGCATTATACTGTATTGAAGACTATCTGGTGTATTATGCTATATGGATGCTATCTAGGGGGCCATCATACAGTGTGGGGATTATAGTGGCGAGGCCATCATACAATGTTGGAGCCATTAAATAGTTTGCAGATATAAAGGGGTCAGTATATATCCAGTGAGGGGGCATTATTCTGTGTATAGGGGAGCTGTACCGGGGTAGACTTGGGAGATTATTAAATGTAGAGTGGGCACTTATTGTTATAGGGGAACTCGGGTTACTGTGACTGTCAAAGGGACACACACAGGGCAATATTACATTCTAGGGGACAAAATCTGGGCACTGTTTTCTAGGGCACTTGCACCTGGCATTACTATATTCTAGGGGGTTGCTTTAGAATTTAGAGGGTCTCAAGAACCACACACAGGTGCAGTAATAGGGACACATATGGCAGCAGCGGCTCAGTATTGGGGTATCAGCAGGATGAGGAGTTTGTGCAGGTTGAGAATATAATGGAGGAAGTGTGAAAATTGGTGGTCTTTGTTGTATTCTCTGCAGCGAGTCCTGGCTGGAGGAGTCATCATGTCGGTCTGGGCCAGATGGAAAAAACAGGAAAAGTGAACGATTCCATTAGAAAGAACATCAGCGGTAAGTCATTACTGTACCTCTGCTGTAATCTATTATATGTTCTGTAGGACTGGGATTATTTACCACTGACCATATGGCGGTGATATCAATATTGGTCTTTTTATATATAGATTATTTTTGGCAACAGCGCGGTCATTTGCTGAGGTTCTCTGATTAGGGGCCCACTCAGAAGTTTCGCCCCCCCTAAACCAAAACCCTAGCTACGCCTCTGACTCACCTAAAATACTTTGGACTTTCTTCAATGATCTCTTTTCTATCAAGGATACAATTCACCATTTTTTCACAATCACATCACAAGAAAGCTAAATTTCTTCTGCAAAAATAGTATATGAACCATGACATTCCTTTTCCAATTGCATCACCACCTGCTCCTTTCCTTGTACAAAAGAAACCTGATCTGCAGCCTGCAGCATTTCTCAGACCTCAGCTTGGATCCAGATTCACAAGGTTTCAGTAAACGATGAGCTTGTCTCAGCGAAGGGTTTTAACATGCACTCAGCATAATCCGTGAAGCAGCATTTCATGGTAAGGGAGAACCATTTACCCTCCCAGAAGCCCAATGTGTGATACATACTGTGTAATATTGCTGAACTGCTTTGGGATATTTTTAGCATTCTTAAAGTCAAAAGTACCATTAAATGTAAAAGAGCATTTATCCAAAACCAAACAAAATGTAAGTGAAACACAATTGTAAAAAATTCTAAAAAAATGTATATATTAAGCACTTTGAAGTATTTATTACTGTTTTACCAAAATATATGGATTCACAAACTGAAATCAATGCAGTTTTTTTTTATCACACACCAAGCATTTTTAAGTTTAGGAGCTACTGACAGGCAAATTCTGAGTGGCATTTAAATAAAGATTAAGGCTGCTTTCACACATCAGTCTTTTGACGTCAGGCGCGATCCGGCGTGTTTTTAAAAAAACGCATCCGGTAACGGATGCGTTTTTTTACCATTGACTTTCATTAGCGCCGGATCGCACCTGATGTCATTGCGTTGCATCCGTTTTTGGCCGGATCCGTCGGAAATATACATTCCGGCGGCCGGACAAGACGCTGGCTGCAACGTTTTTTTCTTTTTCCGGAGCCGCCTGATAGTGCCTGAATCGGCGCTTCAGGCGGCCGGAAACAATGCAAATCTATGGAACCGGACCAGTGTTTTGTCAAATCCGTCAAAAAACTGATCCGGAAATCAAGGTCTTTCTCTCTCTCTCTAGGGTATGCCACACTAAGCGAGATCGCTAACGAGATCACTAAAACGTCACTATTTAGCGATCTCGTTAGCGACCTCGTTGTGTGTGACATGTAGCAACGATGTGGCCCCTGCTGTGATGTCGCTGATCGTTCACTAGCGTTCTGGACCGTTTTTTGATCGTTGGCGTCCCGCTGGTGAGCCTATATCGCTGTGTTTGGCACCTTTTGCGAACGACGAGCGACTTCGTTTGTGACGCATATGACAGCGCAGGCGGGACTAGGGTTTTTTAGCGTCACGGAGTGGATCGCAATATCTGTAAGTTCTCTTTTGCGTCACAGAGAGGATCGCAGAAGTTGCAAAGCAGGCTAGCAGGACGCAGAGAGCAGGAGCGATGCTGGAAATTCCTATGAATCAGAAGCACTCAGTACATGCTAATAAAATCCTAACGACCGCCAAAGTCATTAACGAGATCGCTGACCGCTGATGAGTCATTTATGAGATCTGTTTGGCAGCTACTAGCGACCTAAAAGCGATCACACCAACGATCTCGTTAGCTTGCCTCGTTATCGTGATCGCTAACGAGATCGCTAAGTGTGGCAGTACCTTCTCTCTCTCTCCCTCTCTCCTCGGTCCGGACATTCATACCTGCATTTTCCACATAGAAATTTTTTCTTTCCGGGTTGAAAAGGTCAGGACGGATCCGCAAAAAAACTGATCAGTTGCATCAGTTTTTTTTAAATCAGCTCCGGATCCGTCCTATCAGGCATAGGACGGATTATGCCTGACACAAAAAGACTGATGTGTGAAAGTAGCCTAAGTATAGAATGCAACAAATGCAGCGCTGTTCACTCTGTAAGGGCTTTTTTACATGACCCTATTTGCAGTCTGAGTGGTGCCCATGAGAAAAATGGACAGCACTTTGACCAAGGTTATTCAATAGGATAGTACAGATGAGCAATGTTTTTCACTGACCGAATTTGTGTGTGAAAAAAAATCACAGCATGCACTGATTTCTTCCATAAATCGGAAAATACTTATCCATTCAAGTCTATGGGTGCATCCAAAAAAATCAGATGCCATACTGAGCCACAGTACAGCATCCGTTGTTTTATGGATACATTCCAATTCTGTAACACAGGAAACTGTAAATGGTCCTGTAAATGATTAATAGCTGCTGCTGTAGAAAAATAGATTGTATATAGATTTTTGAAAAAAAAAATTCGTCCAACTTTTCTGGATGAAACTCTGACCGATTATGTTATACACTGGTGTGAGTGTAGTCTAAAGGTAACACTTAGGTGGTGCTCTGCTTGATAAAGAGAAGTCCAATGAAACATTTTTAAAGTAAAAAAAAAAATGCCACTCACCAATGGTGTCTTGTGTATTTATTATAAATAAAAGATAGCAGCTAAGATTCAGCGGGCCGCAGTTGGTGCATTATTGCAACAGCTGTTTCAGGCTGCTCTACACTTCATCTGGCCTATGTCCAGGCCAAGCATTTTACTTCATATTTGCTATTTGGAATAGTCCACAATGTTGTAATGTTGTAAATGTGTTTTTTTACACAGAGAAGGGAAGGAAACTCCCTACTGTGTTTAAGCCAATACATAAGTGAAGCTGTCAGGACTGTCATTAATGTCCCTTCTTATGTCCTGGTGATACCTGTACTGGAAAAATCAGTACTGGTGAGATCAGTTGTCCGTGTTTGCGTGCCATCCATATGTACATATTTGAAATCTGTGTGACGTCCATGTATCTGTTTGCTGTTTATGTGTCACATCTGTGTGGCATCTGTGTGCCATCCGTGTGCCCATGTGACACGTACCGGTGCCAGGGAAAAGCAGTACAGTTAGCTGTTCCCAAGTGCTGAGTGCTGAAGTCTCCCTGAGAATAGCGCCACAAGACAACAATGATGGGAGTTGCATTCAGCACCTGCTATGTACATTGAGTATAAAATAAATAATAAAAGAAATGGCGTGGGCTCAGCATAATTTTTTGAACCAGCAAAGGGAAAGCCTACCACTAGGGACTGATGTTAATATTGTGGGAAAAGGGCCAATAGCCATAAATGTTCCCAGGCTATTAATATCCGCTCACAGCTGTTTGCTTAGCCTTTACTGGTTATTAGAGTGGAGACCCCCCCAAAAATTGACGTAGAGTCCTCCTTATAATCAAAAACCAGCAGAGGTTAAATAGACAGCTGTGGGCTGAAATTAATAGCCTAGGAAAGGGCCATGGATATTGGCCCTCTCACAAACTAAAAGCATCAGCTCTCAGCCCCCCCAGAAATGGCGCATCCATAAGATGTGACAAAACTGGTGCTTAACCTTTGCTCTTGCCTCTTACCCTGTGATGGTGGCAAGTAGGGTAATAAGGTTGGGGTTGATTACACCAAGCCCAGGGGATAGTAATGGAGAGGCGTCTACAAGACGCCTCCATTACTAACCCCAGAGTAAGTTTTGAAAAAACACAAAGCAAGAATAAAATCCTTTATTTGAAATAAATACTCCCTGACCCTCTTTTCCCATTTATTACTTTATAAATTAAAAATAAAAAAACACCATGTCCCTCACCTGTCTGACGATAATCCATTTGTCCCACGCTGTCATCCATGTTTCATCTGGATGCCTTGCTGAACAGTAGTAGGATAAGACCGTTCAGCCTGACATCCAGGAGACACTGAGCTGAGCATCAGAGTGCATCTTCAGTGACCTGCGGTGACGTCATTGAGGTTACCGCAGGTCACTAAAGCTGCGGTTCTCAAGGGCAGCTCATTGTGAGCGAGTTGATGAACTGCGATGACCTCAATGAGATCATGAAGGTTACCACAGTTCATCAGCCAGGTCACACTGAACTGAGCGTGGGAACAGCTGGCAGTGACCGGCGGTGACCTCTATGACGTTTCCGCTTGTCTCTGAAGCTGCACCCCAAGTTCACCTCAGTGTGTAATTGATTCAAGGCTGAGCAGTCCCATCATGCCACTGCTCAGCCATGTAATCCAGATGCAGCAAAGCTGGAATTCTTTGCGGGACAAATGGATTGTTGTCTGACAGGTGAGAAATATGTTTTTTTATTATTTTAATTTTTACAGCAGTAAATGGGAAATGACAGTGGGGTGTGTTTATTTCAATTAAATGACTTTATTATTGCTGTGTATTTTTTTACAATATGACTATTGGGATAGTAATTGGGGTGTCTTATAGACACCTCTCTATTACTAACCTCTGGGCTTGATGCCAGCTGACAATACAAAGCTGACATCATCCCAAACTCTATTACCTCACTTGCTGTCGTGCCAGGACAAGTGAGAAGAGCGAGGATAAATGCCAGATTTGATTCAACTTATGGATGCGCTATTTCTGGTACAGCTGAGGGCTGATGTTGGTAGCCTGGGAGGGGGGCCAATATCCCTGGCCCCATCCCTGGCTATTAATATCAACCCACAGCTGTCTATTTAGTCTTTCCTCGTTGGAATTTATAGGGGGACCCTACATAATTTTTTTCTGGGGTCCTCCGTAAAGTAACTAGTACAGGCTAAGCAAACAGCTGTAGCTGTTATTAATACCCTGGGAACCTTTTGGGATATTGTTATCTTTCCCCAGATTAGTAACATCAGCTTTCCCTCTGCTGGTTATCAAAATTATGCTGGAGCAAACGTCAATAATTTTAGTTTATTATTTATTTTACACATGACGTACACAGCAGGTGCTGGATACTACTCCCAACACTGTTGCATTGTCGCGCTGATCTCAGAGAGACCATGTAATAATTATCAGAGCTGCCTTCAGCATCCAGTGCCTGGGAACAGCACGAACTGTCACGCTGATGACACACAAATGTCATCCATGTGTCATCAGTGTGCATGTGTGCTGCATGCATTTTGTCTTTGGTGAGTGTAAAAAAATGGCATGTCTGAGGGTCTTTCACACGGACATATGGTCCGTGTGAAAAATCTGAAATGTGTGCACCACAATTGAATACAATGGGTGGACGTGTCCATATTTGCGATCCAAGAAAAGGCACCGCATACGAACACAAAAAATGGACATGTGAAGGGGGCTTAACAGCAGATTATTAATGGAGTTTTGATAATGAAAATATTTGAATAGCAAATATGGTAATGTTAAACACATGCAAATATCTAGCTTGACAAACTCTTAAACTTCCCTCAAGGGGCCCTGCACATAGAACCTTCTTCAGTCTCTATGTGTCCATAAACTGGAACCGTGTATATTGTGTATATGCTAAACAGCACTTTTGTTTGGCAAGTTATATTCTCTTAGACAATGTTGATCTCCGTTTCTAGGAGAGACTATAACCAGAATCCTGTAAGGGATAATTCATAAAGATAGTACATCCATGTGCATGAGCCCTAAATCCGACAATTTCAAAACACCTCTTTTGCAAATAAAGTCTTATGAAAAAGGCAAACAAGAATTGGTGTTGTTAAATGTATTTCAGGGGATGTGGAGATGTACAAACAGACAGAATAAGAATAATGCACATAGAGCAGTTATTGGTAATATTTATTATTAATGAGCAAAAATAAGTTCAGTTCACAAGAACCATAGATGGTCTGGGACACCACCCCATGAGAAATACAAATCTTAGAATTGGTCGGAAATTGGCTTCAGGTTATAATTAACACAGGCTGAAGTATATGTTTATATGCAAATAAAATGTGACTACACCCATAAATTGTAATGGGATGACTGTATGTCAGAAAAGTCCTTTTTTTCTCTGTTGCTAGAGGTGAGGAAGATCCCCAAGAGCTAGGAAAGCCAGAGAGGGGGATATGCCACTTATCCTGAGAACCAGGGCTAAAGTCGTATCTGGTACCTCTGGGAGAGATGACAACACGTTTGGCCTTATCCTTCAAACCTGCTTGTAAATATGGTACAGACTGCCAATTCCCTAAGTAAAAGTTTGGTTTTTATGAACTACATTCTCTTGGACTATTTGCTGCCCTGGTTCCAGAAGAGGGATTCCAGGACCCAGAAGAGGCCTGCTGGCCACAAGTAAGTGGTAAGCACCATATACTCAGCAGCACACCGAGAATGAAAGACACTTTGTCTGTAGGATGCCAGAGCGAGTGGGAACTAGAGTTCACCCATCACTACCTCGCTTGGGCATTTTACATTTGCACCTTTATGTTTTCAGCCTTCAGAGTGTAATGTGGCTTGAATTCAGTTTTTATGGGTAGGGATGAGCAGACCTGTGGATGTCCAGGATCATTGGGTTACTTCGAACTAGAGTTAAAAGTTTGTCGCCGGTATACGAACTTGACCTGAATTTCACTCCTAACCCAAGTCAATAGGAAACCTAAGCTTCGATGCCTTAATAAGGCTGTAAAATGGACATAGTAAGTTGGAAAAAAAGGAAGTTAAATGGGGGTAAGAATAGTACAATTGCCTTGCAAACAAAATTGCTTCCTACTCTCTCTGTCTATACAAGCCATGTAATACTCAGCACTTTTTTTGGGTTCAAAACAGTGGAGGATAGCATTAAACAGGGGACATTGCCATGTTGCTCGTTGTGGTATAGGTGCTGCAGGGAGAGGGAGGGCATGTTTGATCTGTGCCTGTTACGCGCTCAAATTAAACACCTTCTTGTGATGCAAGCAGGTGACAGGACATTCCGTGTAATTTTGTAGAACTGAGTTCCACTAGATGAATGCCATAAACAGAAGAGGTGGTTTTAGGTTTGTTGGCTGAGAATGCCTTTAGTTTCTTCACTTTATCTTCCACACGGAAACCTGCTGAGAGCCAGGTGACAGTTGGTCAGTTTTGGAGGATGAGGAACAACCATGTTCACAGCAGGGTGACACTCAAGCTCACGTACATCACTAATGCGTGGCTGGAGAGATACAGATGATATACCTTCCACCAAGGACAACTTGTGCATGCCTCTGGGAAGCCTGGCACAAATCAGGCAATACATGCTGCTGTGCCTGCGCAACGACCGCCAAGTTGCCTGGATTATTACAATTGCTGATTACTGGATGACTACCCTGCTGGATCCATGCTACAAGCACAACGTACCATCCATACTTCCCGTCACTAGAGAAAGATGTGAAAATGCGAGAATACAAGCTCATGCTTATACAAGAGCACTACTGACGGCATACTCACCTGATAGCGGAGGCTCAGTGGAAGCACAAGGCAGAGGAGGATGAAGTCGCCAACGCAGCTGGGGCACAAGCGCCACCTCAGAAGGGATGGTTTGCATGGCAAAAATGTGTAAAAACCTTTACAACACTTAATTGATTCCACTTTAGTGATGTGTGATAACATTTTTTTGAAATGTGGAGAATTCAAGTTGGCTCTCCTTCATGTGTGTTGCATGTAGAAGTAGGTTTACTTTCACTCAACTACCTGTGTTACTATCCTTACGTACTTTTACCATTAATACTCTATGAAACTGAGGTTTGTGCCATTTCAGTGTAGCTAGGAAAAAAAAAATAGAGCTGATGCATGAGACATCAGAGCTCACAGCAAAGAAGGCTTACACTGCTCCCTTAACCCCTTTATTCCATCAGACGTACTATTCCGTCCATGTGACCCTGGACCTAATTCCCATGGACGGAATAGTACGTCATGGGCGATCAGCTGCGCTCCCGGGGGGAGCGCAGCTGATCGCCGCCGGGTGTCAGCTGATTATCACAGCTGACACCCGTAACTGTGTGTCAGGAGCGGTCACGGACCGCTCCCGGCACATTAACCCTTGGCACACCGCGATCAAACATGATCGCGGTGTACCCGGGGCACAGGGGAGGATCGCGCAGGCAGGGGGCTCCCTGCGCGCTCCCCTGAGACCCTCAGAGCAGCGCGATGTGTCGCGCTGTTCCGAGGGTCCGTCCTCCCTCCAGGTCCCCGGATCCAAGATGGCGCCGGGGTCCTGCAGGGAGGCGGCTTCCTCAGTGCCTGGCAGCGAAATGCCAGAGCGATCGCTGGTGTACAGAGTGCTGTGCACACTGTCACACCAGCGATCTGATAAAATACTGTGATGTCCCACCCTGGGACAAAGTAAAAAAGTAAAAAAAGTAAAAATAAAAAGTGTAAAAAAAAATCATAAAAAAAAAAAAAAATATTCCCCAATAAATTCATTTTTGCCTGTAAATAAAAAAAACAAAACAATAAAAGTACACATATTTGGTATCGCCGCGTCCGTAACGACCCCCCCTATAAAACTGTCCCACTAGTTAACCCCTTTAGTGAACCCCTTAAAAAAAAAAAAAACGAAGCAAAAAATCAATGCTTTATCATCATACCGCCGAACAAAAAGTGAAATAACACGCGATCAAAAAGACCGATATAAATAAACATGGTACCACTGAAAACATCATCTTGTCCCGCAAAAAACGAGCTGTCACACAGCATCATGAGCGAAAAAATAAAAAAGTTATAGCTCGCAGAATAAAGCGATGCAAAAATAATGATTTTTTATATAAAATTGTTTTCATTCTATAAAAGCGCCAAAACCTAAAAAATTATATAAATGAGGTATCGCCATAATCGTACTGACCCGAAGAATAAAACTGCTTTATCAATTTTACCACACGCGGAACGGTATAAAACGCCTCCCCCAAAAGAAATTCATGAATTGCTGATTTTTGTTCATTCTAACCTCCCAAAAATCGAAATAAAAAGCGATCAAAAAATGTCACGTGCTCAAAAATGGTACAAATAAAAACGTCAACTCGTCCCGCAAAAAATAAGACCTCACATGACTCTGTGGGCCAAAATATGCAAAAATTATAGCTCTCAAAATGTGGTGATGCAAAAAACTATTTTTTGCAATAAAAAGCGTCTTTTAGCGTGACAGCTGCCAATCACAAAAACCCGCTATAAATAGTAAATCAAATCCCCTTTATCACCCCCTTAGTTAGGGAAAAATAATAAAATTAAAAAAATGTATTTATTTCCATTTTCCCGTTAGGGTTAGGGTTGCGGCTAAAGTTAGGGTTAGGGTTGGCGCTAACGTTAGTATTAGGGTTAGGGTTGGCGCTAACGTTAGGATTAGGGTTGGGATTAGGGTTATTGGTGTTTGGGGTTAGGGTTGGAGTTAGAATTGGGGGGTTTCTGCTGTTTAGGCACATCAGGGGCTCTCGAAATGTGACATGGCGTCTGATCTCAATTCCAGCCAATTCTGCGTTGAAAAAGTCAAATGGTGCTCCTTCACTTCTGAGCTCTGCCATGCGCCCAAACAGTAGTTTACCCCACATATGGGGTATCAGCATACTCTGGACCCCAAGAGTTATTGTGCAATTTGGCCTATTTCTCCTGTTACCCTTGGGAAAATAAAAAACTGGGGGCGACAAAATCATTTTTGTAAAAAAAAAAAATGATTTTTTTGTTTTTACGGCTGTATGTTATTAAACTTCTGTGAAGTACTTGGGGCTTCATAGCGCTCACCACACTTCTAGATAAGTTCCTTGTGGGGTCTATTTTCCAAAATGGGGTCACTTGTGGGGGGTTTCCACTGTTTAGGCGCATCAGGGGCTCTCCAAATGCGACGTGACGCCCCCAGACCATTCCATCAAAGTCTGCAATCCAAAACGTCACTACTTCCCTTCCGAGCCCCGACGTGTGCCCATACAGTAGTTTTCTCCCACATATTGGGTATCAGCGTACTCAGGACAATTTGGACAACAACTTTTGGGGTCCAATTTCTCCTGTTACCCTTGTGAAAATAAAATATTGGGGGCGAAAAAATAATTTTTGTAAAAAAAAAAAAGGATTTTTTATTTTTACGGCTGTACGTTATAAACTTCTGTGAAGCACGTCGGGGTTCAAAGTGCTCACCACACATCTAGATAAGTTCCTTGTGGGGTCTATTTTCCAAAATGGGGTCACTTGTGGGGGGTTTCCACTGTTTAGGCGCATCAGGGGTTCTCCAAATGTGACATGACGCCCCCAGACCATTCCATCAAAGTCTGCAATCCAAAACGTCACTACTTCCCTTCCGAGCCCCGACGTGCGCCCATACAGTAGTTTACTCCCACATATTGGGTATCAGCGTACTCAGGACAAATTGGACAACAACTTTTGGGGTCCAATTTCTCCTGTTACCCTTGTGAAAATAAAATATTGGGGGCTAAAAAATCATTTTTGTAAAAAAAAAAAAGAAATTTTTTATTTTACGGCTGTACGTTATAAACTTCTGTGAAGCACTTTGGGGTTCAAAGTGCTCACCACACATCTAGATAAGATCCTTGAGGGGTCTAGTTTCCAAAATGGTGTCATTTGTGGGGGGTTTCCACTGTTTAGGCAGATCAGGAGCTCTCCAAACACGACATGGCATCCAGCCAATTCTGCGTTGAAAAAGTCAAACGGCGCTCCTTCCCTTCCAAACTCTGCCATGCACCCAAACAGTGGTTTACCCCCACATATGGGGTATCAGCGCACTCAGGACAAATTGCACAATAACTTTTGGAGTCTTGTTTCCCTTGGGAAAATAAAAATTGGGGTGAAAAGATCAATTTTGTGGAAAAAATATAATTTTTTAATTTTACGGCTCTACGTTATAAACTTGTGTGAAGCACTTGGGGGTTCAAATTGCTCACCAAAGATCTAGATAAGTTCCTTAGGGGGTCTAGTTTCCCAAATGGGGCACTTGTGGGGGGTTTCCACTGTTTAGGCACATCAGGGGCTCTCCAAATGCAACATGGCGTCCAATCTCAATTCCAGCCAATTTTGGTTGGAAAAAGTCAAATAGTGCTCCTTCCATTCCGAGCTCTGCCATGCACCCAAACAGTGGTTCACCCCCACATATGGGGTATCAGCGTACTCAGGACAAATTGGACAACAAATTTTGTGGTCCAATTTCTCCTGTTACCTATGGGAAAATAAAAAATTAGTGACTAAGAGATAATTTTTGTGGGAAAAAAATAGGATTTTTTATTTTCATGCCCGGGCATTATAAACTTGTGTGAAGCACTTAGGGGTTCAAAGTGCTCACCAAAGATCTAGATAAGTTCCTTAGGGGGTCTAGCTTCCAAAATGGGGTCACTTGTGGGGGGTTTCCACTGTTTAGGCTCATCTGGGGCACTACAAACGGAACATGACCCCCATCAATGTTTGCATTCCAAAACGTTACTGCTTCTTTTCCAAGCCCTGCCGTGCGCCCAAACAGTTTTCCCCCCCCACATATGGGGTATCAGCGTACTCAGGACAAATTGGACAACAAGTTTTGGGGTCCAATTTCCTTGGGAAAAATCAAAAATTTGGGACTAAAAAATCATTTTTGTGGAAAATTGTTTTTTTTTTTTTTCACACCCAGGCATTATAAACTTTTGTGAAACACTTTGGGGTTCAAAGTGCTCACAACAGATCTAGATAAGTTCCTTAGGGGGTCTAGTTTCCAAAATGGTGTCACTTGTGGGGGGTTTCCACTGTTTAGGCGTATCAGGGGCTCTCCAAACACGACATGGCGTCCAATCTCAACTCCAGCCAATTTTAGTTTGAAAAAGTCAAACTCTGCCGTGCGCCCAAACAGTGGTTTTCCCCCACATATGGGGTATTGGCGTACTCAGGAGAAATTGCACAACAACTTTATCTGTCCATTTTCTCCTTTTACCCTTGTGAAAATAAAAAAAAGTTTGTAAAAGATCATTTTTGTGGCTAAAAAGTTAAATATTAATTTTTTCCATCCACGTTGCTTCAGCTCCTGTGAAGCACCTGAAGGGTTAATAAACTTCTTGAATGTAGTTTTGAGTACCTTGAGGGTGCAGTTTTTATAATGGTGTCACTTTTGGGTATTTTCTGCCATATAGACCCGTCAAAGTGACTTCAAATGTGAGGTGGTCCCTAAAAAAATGGCTTTGTAAATTTTGTTGTAAAAATGAGAAATCACTGATCAACTTTTAACCCTTCTAATTTCCTAACAAAGAAAAATTTTGGTTCCAAAATTGTGCTGATGTAAAGTAGACATGTGGGAAATGTTATTTCTTAACTATTTTGTGTGACATATTTCTCTGTTTTAAGGGAAAAAAAATTCAAAGTTTGAAAATTGCAAAATTTTTAAAATTTTCGCCATATTTGCGTTTTTTTTCAAAAATAAACGCAAGGTATATCGAAGAAATTTTACCACTAACATGAAGTACAATATGTCACGAGAAAACAATCTCAGAATCGCGAAGATCCGTTGAAGCGTTCCAGAGTTATAACCTCATAAAGAGACAGTGGTCAGAATTGTAAAAATTGGCCCGGTCATTAACGTGCAAACCACCCTTGGGGGTGAATGGGGTTAACAACCAGGCTAACAGCCGCGATGACACATATCTCCCTTCCAGGACTTGTACGGTGGCCATCTTACACCCCCCACAGTGCTTTCCAACACAGCCCCCAAAATGTATCACTGAAAGATGATGCCCCCACATGAAACCACTCCCAAATTTTCCTCCATATCATAACGCCACAACATATAATAACCCCACAAGGTATTAAACCCTTATATGATAGTCTTACAAAGTATTATGCTCCAACATGATGACCTTACACAATATTATGACCTCACATGATAGCCCATACAGAATTATGCCCCCACACAGTATTTTGACTTCACTAAAGGCCCAAACACAGTATGATACTTCCACATAATGTTCCTGCACAATATTACGTCCCCATGCAATATTATGCTCCCACACTGTATTATGACATCATGAGATGCTCTCACACAGTATTATGTCCCCATGTAATGTTCTCACATGCTTTTATGCCTTCACAAACTTCAAAAGTCGAAGGGGACAGAAGTGCATGGGAGATTAGTCGGACAGTCGGATCCTCGGCTTTTTGCGCTAATTTTCCTGCAGTGACAGGTCCTTCCCTTCGTGCACATATAGGAAGAGATCTATCAGTCAGTGGCAGCATGTGGGAAGAAGCTCCTGGGATATGCGGTCCAACTAATCTCCTGTGCTGCTCAGCCCTCTGCAGCTTTTAAAGTAGATTTTTCTCTGATACACTGCAGCATTTCAGACATAACTTACTGAAATCATGCAGCTAGTGTCTGAAATATGCTGCCTGTAGATCAGACAGAATGTATTAGTATTCAGGTTCTATTTAAAGGTGTGTTCCGTTACCTAAAATGTACTTTTTAAAGGAAACCTTTCAGTGGGATTGTGCACAGTAACCTACACACAGTGTCAGGTCCACGTCGTTATACTGATTACAATGATACCTTGGTAGATGAAATCCGTCTTGTGGTTGTTGTTTAATTTTTATTTTCAGTTTTGAGTAAATGATATGCTCGTACCCCGGGGCGGCCTGTGGGGATCAAATAGCAGCGGTCTCAGAGAGCTGCTACTGCACAGGTGCGGAAGCTCCATCTTGGAGGAGGAATTTTTTTTTTCTTCTCCAGCAAGATGGCGCTGCCGGAGCCTGCGCAATAGCAGCTATCGGATCTCTATACACACCGATGGCTGCTACTGCGCAGGCACGGCGGGCATCATTTTCAAGTTGATTTTTTTTTTGTACTTGCTCAATAACATCAAGAATAGTTATGACTAGAACACTAAACATGCGATTATGCTGTAGCACAGATGCCACGGCTGTCGCCTGCCTGCAGAAGGGTTTTTTTATGTACAGGTATTCATTATGCAAACTGTACAGGTATTCATTATGCAAACTAGGGGGCAGGTCACTGAGGGATCAGTGACCTGTCAGCAGTCTGCATTATGAATACCTAAGCAGAGCACCACATAAAGAACCCCCCTCCAGGCCTGCACCGGGGCACGAACATATCATTAATTAAAAGCTGAAAATAAAAATTAAACAACAACCACAAGACGGATTTCATCAACCAAGGTATAATTTTAATCAGTATGATGGCGCCTGCAACAACCCTGCTGACATCACTGCATGGCCTCCCATCTCCCGCACACCAACATACTTACTGCTCCAGGTCTTGCTGTGATTTCTGTCTGCGGCCAGCTGCATGCTCTGTGCCTCTTGTCTCCTATCTACTCTGTGCATGTTTCCTGGCTGTGTGCATAGGGGGCGGTGCCAGAACTCTTTGGTTCTTATGGAGTCAGGGTGTCTAATGTGTCCCTGACCAATCACCAATAGCCCTCTAGTATTTAGGGCAGCTCCACCCTGTGGATCTTGGCTGTGCAATGTGTTAACTCGTTAGTGTCTTGCTACTGAGCTGCCAGTTCTTGCTCTGTGTTCCTCCTTTTTTGGAAGCTTCACTCCTAGCTTTGCCTTGTACCTATCTGTCCTCCCTCCAGGAGGCAGAATATCCTGGTCCCTGTTCTATTGCTCCTGACCTTGTCTTGTACTTGTCCTTGCTGCCCTCCAGGAGGCAGAATATCCTGGTCCCTGTGTCTTTGTCCCTGTACCTTGTCTCATGTCATTACCTTGTCTGTATTCTGTCCTACCTCTGTCTCTTAGTCTCCTTGTCTGTGGTTTCCTTCCCTGCTGTGTCTTGCTTGTGTTCTCTCTGAATCACTTTCTGCCTCTTGTCCGCACTCCTGCGGTTCTGCTCCGTTCCACTCTGCTTTGCTCCTGCTGCTGCAGAAATCTCTTGCTGCAGCTCCTCTCCGCATAGCTTGCGGTTCCACTCTGCTTCACTCCTGCAGCTGCAGAACCTTTTGCTGCAGCTCCTCTCTGCATATCTTACGATCCCGCTCTGCTTCGCTCCTTCAGCTGCAGAACCTCTTGCTGTTCTACAGCCCTTCTCCGCAGCCTTGTGGTTCTCCTGCTGTGTGAACAGGTTCTACCTGTTACTCCATACACCATTCCTTCAAGTCTGTACCAGCACCTGCTCCTGCTGTGTGAACAGGTCTCTACCTGTTTCTCCATACACCATTACCTTTAGTCTGTATCAGTACCTGCACCTGCTGTGTGAACAGGTCTCTACCTGTTTCTCCATACACCATTCCTTCCAGTCTGTATCAGTACCTGTGTGGCACCCCAGGAGTTCGGTTGACACAGTGACTTTGCCTCCCTCCAGGGGGGAGTGATGTCTTGCCTGAAAGCAAGGAAGGATCCCTTTAACAGGTAACACACAGCATATAACACCTTTCCTACTCCAGACCAGAAGGGGGGCTCTAACACCTGATTTCAGGGAGCTTCCTTGGAACATTCTGGCTGTGGGAGGAGTTAGTTAGTGAGTGCTGAGCAAGGGTTGAGAGAGGAAGGACGTGTTGGAGACAAGCTGGGGAAACTGGAGCTAAAGCTGAGCTCACCCCTAGTCCTGAGTGCCAGAAACCGGACCCCGGAGTCCGAGACTGAGTGGGTAAACTAAAGCCCCAGCAACAGAATCTGGAGGGCAGAAGACAGCAGGTCCTCTGTCCCAACTGAGACTTGACTACACAGCAGCACATGTGAGCCGGAGACGCCATATAGCAGAGATCCCTGAAGCAGGCTACAGCTGCCTGTCATGAGAGTAGAGTTCTACTTAAAAGTGACAGACAGAGAGAAAGAGGAACTTGAACAGAGCTTACAGCAGCAAGTACCTCAGAAAATAGCCCTAGAAAGGAGGCCTCACTAACTCACCTGAAATAAGGAGATTCCCAAATTGCTTTCAGGCTGACCGACTCCAGCACCATCTGTAACCTGATCCCTGGACACTTTGCCTGCAGAACTGTGAGTAAAGCTTTGGAAACTGCATCTGACTGTGTCCTCTCAAGTTCTAACTGCAATACTCACTCAATACTGCTACATCCCTTGCTAAATACTACATCTTTACCATCTATCTTACATTACATCTGCCAGGGACTTAGCTCCACTTGTGGGGAGCTTTACCAACTCTACTGCATCACCATCAGTCTCAGAGAATCTGCACTGCAGCACTGGTAACCTCTGACCAGAAACCACAGGTGGCGTCACGAACACCTTATTACAAACTCTATTATCCCCTGTAAATATTCCCCTTTTATTGGACGCCCAAGGCCATGGACCGGGTCACTGCCGCTGTGACACTTCCCCTTTTAGAAGTGGCCCAGTACCGAGTACCCCTGTAAGGTTCTATGTATATATTCCTGAAACTCAGTTTGTTCGTCAGCCATTTTACTTTCTGTCTTGCTGCAGCTATCTTGCCCTCAGTCAAAATGGAGTTTCCAGCTTGCATGTTCCCGCCCTGATTCTCTCCTTTGCTTCTTAAGCAGCCACAGCAGAGCAATCAGTGCTTCAGAATCTAGCCTGCAGTGAACCTGTGACTTGACTCCTGTAAGCCTTGGACCTTGTACTCCAGCTATTCCTACTGAGGAACTCTGAAGCACTTGTGGACTCTGAACCCTGCTCTTTGAAAGACCCACGTTTGCATGGACTTACGGTAACAGAGAAGAAGATCCTGAATCTGTATTGGAGAGTGATTGCTGAGTTTGGATTACTCTGGCCTGCTGTGTCTCCTGTTTCTGTGTCTGCAAACTGTGTGACTATTTCTGCCAACTTGTATGAAGTAATACAGGACTTTTCTATATCAAACC
Source organism: Oophaga sylvatica (assembly GCA_033576555.1). NCBI lineage: Eukaryota > Metazoa > Chordata > Amphibia > Anura > Dendrobatidae > Oophaga > Oophaga sylvatica. The sequence goes on from JARQOD010000002.1 coordinate 522,986,441, forward strand.
TGTGACTCCTGTGTTTTCATCGCACCCAAGCACAAGACGCTATATGAACTGTACTACATACATTACAAGATTCTGAAGCCAAAACGTTAGTGTCTGCTGGGTCTGGAAGGCTGTGTCTGCTGTACTGTGGATATCAGACGTCCGGTTGTACTTTCTGTGATGACAGTGGTTGTGACTTCTCACAACCATTCCAGGTGAGCAATTCCCTTAAGTTTTTTCTTTTTGCAGTGTTACCACAGGTAAACACTATTGTTTTTTTTTTTTCCTTTCTTTTCTCTTTTTTGTCTGCTGTAACTCTGGATATCAGATGTCTGGTTGAAACTTTCTGTGATGATAGTGGTTGTGACTCCTCACAACCATTCCAGGTGAGCAGTTCCCTTAATTTTTTTTTCTCTCTGCAGTGTTGCCACAGGTGAACACTATTGTTTTTTTTCTCTCCTCTTCTTCCAGTAATCCTGTCTTAAAAGATCTGGAAAATGGAGGCCCGCATAAAGGAACTTTGCGGAGTGACTGATAATATCCTTGCAGATTTGCAGAATATAAAGACCCGTTTTACAAATCTACAGGACCTCAATAATCACAATTTGCAAGTGGTTGGACAGACTACCCAGGATTTGCGAGCCAGGATTGAGGTTCTAGAGGGGCGAGTCCAGGCTCCTGCCGTAGCCCCGAGTGCTGGGATTCCCAAGTTGCCCCCTTTTCGTTTTGGCGGTGAACGTGAGAAATTCAGGGGATTTATTAATCAATGCAATCTTTTTTTTCTGCACATGCTTCACAATTTCCCACTGAACGATCTAAGGTGCTTACTATAATTATGTTGCTTACCAACAAGGCTTTAATGTGGGCAAACCCTCTGATTGAGACTGAGGATGATTGTTTGAATCACCTTGATGATTTTATTTCAGCCATGGGGCAGGTGTTTGATGACCCCAATCGAGGTGCAACAGCTGAAGCAGCCATGTTAGCTTTGCGCCAAGGTAAGCACTCGGTAGCTGAATATGCCTTGGATTTCAGGAGATGGGCCCTTGATACCACCTGGGACAGTTCCGCCAAAAAATCTATTTTTCGAAAGGGGTTATCTCCACTGATTAAGGATGAACTTGCTCGTGCTGACCCTCCCACTGCGTTAGGTGACTTTATTAACTACTGCATCCGTATTGATACTCGTCTGACTGAACGCAGGCAAGAGAGATGGTTCGAAAGCAATCGTACTAACCTTTTCCTACCTTCCTCTCCAGCTAAGGAACCTTTGAGTAGGATTACACGGGAACCTGAACCTGAACCCATGCAGGTAGACTCTTTACAACGACGGGTTAGTGATGCACGCAAGGAACATCGTTTTAAGTAGAATCTATGTTTCTATTGTGGTAAGTCAGGGCACTTCATTATAAACTGCCCCAGCCGTTCTCGTAAGACTACTGCAGCACTCATTCATTGTGAGTGTTGCGAGAGGGGATCTGTCAGGTCCGAGCCTCAGGCTCCAGAGAGATCTGCAGCAACAGATCTTGATTTCTCGGACTTAAACTCCGTTACCTCTGAGGACGTTGACTGTGTAAACGCTGCCATTTTTCAAGTTTCCTCAGCGGTGTCCCAGCTGAGTTGTAAGAAAAACAATTCTCATTGCTTTCTTTCCATCAAACTCTGGGTTGACTCAGCTTGGGTGTCTAGCTCTGCTATGATCGACTCAGGGGCAAGTGGAAATTTTATGGATGTCTCCTTTGCTCTGAAACAGGGAATACGTTCAGTGAAGAAGGCTACTCCAGTACAGATGGAAACTGTGGATGGCTCCCTGCTGACCTCTGGACCGTGGATCAGGAAACAGAGCCTTTGAGGGTTCTTATGGGTAAAGATCATCAAGAGAAACTGTCCTTTATGCTTATCTCTTCTCCCCACTTTCCCATTATTCTAGGGCTACCATGGCTGCAGGCTCAGAATCCTACCATTAACTGGGAGACCAAGGAATTACACTTTCCAGAGAAACAGATGAGTCCAAAAGTTTCAGCTTGCTCTGTTCCTAAAGGAATCATGTCAGTCCCTGAACTACCAGCTGTATACCAGGACTATGTGGATTTATGTGACAAGAAGAACGCTGACCAGCTTCCTCCTCACCGTCCATATGATTGTCCAATTGAATTATTGCCTGGAGCAGAGATACCTTTTGGTAAGATCTACCCCCTGGCGGGGCCCGAGCTAAAGGCTTTAAAGGATTACATAGATGAAAATCTAGCCAAGGGCTTCATACGCCCCTCTTCATCTCCTGCAGGTGCACCCATCTTCTTTGTAAAGAAGAAAGATGGATCTCTGAGACCATGCGTAGACTATAGGGAACTCAATAAGGTTACTATTAGAAACCGTTATCCATTGCCTTTAATCCCTGAGTTATTGGAGAGAGTGCGACATGCCAAAATTTTTTCTAAACTAGATCTTCGTGGGGCCTATAACTTAGTCCGTATTAGACCTGGGGATGAATGGAAGACTGCATTCAGGTCACGCTATGGACACTTTGAATATCTAGTTATGCCTTTTGGTCTGAGTACCGCCCCAGCCACTTTCCAACACTTGGTGAATGACATCTTCAGGGATCTCCTAGATACATTCGTGGTAATTTATTTGGATGATATTCTAATTTTTCTAACTCCACAGAGGAACATCATGGACATGTGAGAATGGTCTTGGAACGTCTAAGACAAAATCATCTTTACATCAAACTTGAAAAGTGTGAATTCCATAGGACCGAAATTCAATTTCTGGGGTATGTACTGTCTACACAAGGAATTAGTATGGATGGAAGCAAAACCCAAGCCATCAAGGATTGGCCAAGTCCTAGAAATGTGAAGGAGGTACAGCGCTTCATCGGGTTTGCCAACTTCTATAGACGTTTCATTAGAAATTTCTCTGAGGTAGTGTCACCTATCACTCAACTTACCCGGAAAGAGTCTAGGTTTTCCTGGACTCCCCAAGCCCAGGAAGCATTTTCCCGTCTAAAAGATAAATTTACCACTGCACCTATCCTAGTACATCCCAACCCCGAGCTTGCCTTCATAATAGAGGTGGATGCTTCAGACTGTGCCGTTGGAGCTATACTCTCTCAGAGAACAGGTGAGAAGAATGTCTTGCATCCCTGTGCCTTCTTTTCCCAGCAGTTGTCTTCGGCTGAGAGGAACTACGATGTGGGCAATAGAGAGTTGTTGGCCATTATTGCCGCCTTCAAAGAATGGAGACACCTTCTTCAGGGAGCTGCACAGCAAATAGTCGTCCTGACAGACCATCGTAACCTTGAGTTTATCAGGTCGGCTAAGTGCCTGACTCCTCGCCAGGCTCGCTGGAATCTTTTCTTAAACCAATTTAATTTTATCATCTCTTATAGACCAGGATCGCGCAATGGAAAGGCTGATGCACTCTCTAGGATTTACTCAGCAGAGACACGTCCAATTACTCCTCCTAAGACTATTCTTCCTGACTCTAGATTCCTAGGAGTAATTCATAATCAAGACCTACTTAAGGACATCAAGGAAGCATACCATGCGGATTCCTTTTTGGCACAACCCCCAAGGGACGTAAGTCTTGTCTTTAAGAATGGTGTGTGGATTCAGGGACAACGTCTGTATATTCCTGAAACAGTCAGATTAAGAGTATTGCAACTCATTCACGATTCCAAGATAGCTGGGCATAGAGGAATTCTAAAGACACAGGAATTTCTTTCTCGTTTCTTTTGGTGGCCCACTTGCAGGAAGGATGTTTTGAATTATGTCACTTCATGTGAGGTCTGTGCAAGATGCAAAACACCTCGCTCCTCACCAACTGGTCTGTTACAGCCTCTTCCCACCCCGTCCCGCCCGTGGGGATCCATTTCTATGGACTTCATTGTGGAGTTACCAACCTCTCAGGGGAAGAACACCATTCTAGTGGTGGTTGACCGTCTAACAAAGGCAGCTCATTTTATCCCTTGTGTCGGCTTACCCACTGCAAAACAGACATCAGATTTGATGATTAAAGATGTGTTTCGCTTACATGGAGTACCGGATGAGGTTATTTCGGATCGAGGGGTGCAATTCACTTCTAGGTTTTGGCAAAATTTCTGTGCAGCATTGGACATTAAAGTAAACCTTTCTTCTGCTTTTCATCCCCAGACTAATGGACAGACCAAACGAACCAATCAAACCCTGGAGCAGTATCTCCGCTGCTTTATCTGCCACCTACAGGATATTGGGTGGATCTACTTCCATTAGCTGAGTTCTCGTATAACAACTCTCAGAGTGCCTCCACTAAACAGTCTCCTTTTTACTCTAATCTAGGTTATCATCCTAACATTCTACCACGATTTCCCATAGAAACGCCTTTACCAGCAGTGGCTGAAAGAATCACGTCTTTACAGAAGAATATGGATCTTCTAAAGGAAAATCTGGAATCGGCTCAAGAAAGGTACAAGAAAGCAGCAGATAAATTTCGTAAACCTGCACCAGCTTTCAAGGTAGGAGACTTGGTCTGGCTGTCAACCAGAAATCTTAAGTTAAGGATTCCATCGTCTAAGTTGGGACATAAGTACATTGGACCCTATAAAATCAGTAAAATTATAAGTGCCGTTGCTTGTCGTCTTCAACTGCCCAGAACTATGAGAATCCACCCTATCTTTCATGTATCCCTACTAAAGGCTGCGACACCCAATACGTTTCCTGGACGTTCTTCTCCTTGCCCTGACCCAGTGCTAGTCGATGGTCAGGAAGAATTTGTGGTGGAAAGGATTTTAGATTCCAGGTTGTATAGAAATCAGTTACAATATCTGATTAAATGGCAGGGCTACCCAGTGGAGGACAACTCATGGGAACCGGTCAATAACGTTAATGCTCCTCGCTTGCTCCGTCAGTTTCATCAGAGGTACCCACACAAGCCTGGTCTGAGGTCATCCGGAGGTTGTCCTTAAGGGGGGAGTAATGTAAGGTTCTATGTATATATTCCTGAAACTCAGTTTGTTCGTCAGCCATTTTACTTTCTGTCTTGCTGCAGCTATCTTGCCCTCAGTCAAAATGGAGTTTCCAGCTTGCATGTTCCCGCCCTGATTCTCTCCTTTGCTTCTTAAGCAGCCACAGCTGAGCAATCAGTGCTTCAGAATCTAGCCTGCAGTGAACCTGTGACTTGACTCCTGTAAGCCTTGGACCTTGTACTCCAGCTATTCCTACTGAGGAACTCTGAAGCACTTGTGGACTCTGAACCCTGCTCTTTGAAAGACCCACGTTTGCATGGACTTACGGTAACAGAGAAGAAGATCCTGAATCTGTATTGGAGAGTGATTGCTGAGCTTGGATTACTCTGGCCTGCTGTGTCTCCTGTTTCTGTGTCTGCAAACTGTGTGACTATTTCTGCCAACTTGTATGAAGTAATACAGGACTTTTCTATATCAAACCTGTGACTCCTGTGTTTTCATCGCACCCAAGCACAAGACGCTATATGAACTGTACTACATACATTACAACCCCACTGCCCTGGCGAGCGATCCACCTTCACCTACTGTGTGAACAGCCCTGCGTCTCAGCCGTGCCTGCCAGCCCTGCGTCTCAGCCATGCCTGCCATCCCTGCGTCTCAGCAGTGCCTGCCAGCCCTGCATCTCAGCCGTGTCTGCCAGCCCTGCGTCTCACCCGTTCCTCCCAGCCCTGCGTCTCAGCCGTTCCTGCCAGCCCTGCGTCTCAGCCGTGCCTGCCAGCCGTGCGTCTCAGCCGTGCCTGCCAGCCCTGCGTCTCAGCCGTGCCTGCCAGCACTGCGTCTCAGCAGTGCCACTGTCCTCCCAAGTGGGATCAGCAGCCACAACCAGACACCACCCTAGAGTGGCACCTGGCAGCTGCCTGCCGCACAAGCCTGACCTCACCAGAGGCTCCAGTGAAAACCAAGGCAGCTGTCCTAGTCACGCCCCCTCCAGGGTAGTCTGGTTTGTGGCACATTGCGGCCACAACACCCTGGCTCACGCCCACCAGTCGGCGTGAGCGTGACAGCGCCGACCTGACACTGTCTGTAGGTTACTGTGTAGAATCCTGCTGACAGGTTCCCTTTAAGTGTTAATTTTCACCCTTTAATCACTTTTTTAATTAGCTTTACTAAAAAACATCCTACACTTCTCCGTATACAGCTAATCCATAAATATATTTCTTTACTTCCTGTGAGGTTTCATTTTAGAGGAGTCTCAAATTGAACGCCAAAGCAGGATGGGAGCTGTACCTCGTAGTATCTCTTACTCCTCCAGGAACAGGACCTCATCAAGGGGAGCTGCAGTTACTTACTACAGTTCATTTTATTGCCGCCATCTTAACCCCTTCATAACATCCACTGAATGCGGTGCTGCGGGAGGTGCGAAAATAAGTGCTCAGCGTAGATAAATGTGATCTAAAAGGTTATGTAAAATGTTCCCAAAAAAAGCTACAAATGAACCACATAAAAAAGCAATTCCTCACTCAGGTCCATCATCTGTCAATGAAAGTATAGGGAGCTTCCATGTTACTGGTAGCATAAAATCTATGGAAAAGGGCCATGGCTCTTTGCCTTCAAAAAATCCAGGGAATTCTGCGCTTCCAAATGCCCCATATCTTCTGAGCCTCACAGTGTGCCAAACTGCAGTTAGCATTCACATGTTTGGCATCTCTGTAGTGATGAGATCCAGCTTAATTTATGGCGTACATGTCTCCAGAATCATGATCTTGGCACATACAGGCACTACAATGACAAATTTGCAATTTTCACTCAGCAACATTCACTGCTGTTTCTTTCTGGCAAACACCCATGTAGTCGAAATCATCACTTCAGCCGTAGATACATTTCCACAGGTGATTACTCGGGTCACTGGAGGGGGAATTTTGCTCTTCTGGCACTTAGATGCTCTGTATATGGAGTCCAAAAACTATCCTACAAAAATTTGTTCTGCAAGAGTCAAATAGCACTCCTGTTTCGAGTCTCGTCCTGTAGCTAGATAGTACTATACAACCACATATGGGCTATTGCCACATGCAGCAGACATTGTGTGACAAATTTTAGTGCCATTTTTACCCATTCTCCGTGTGAAAATGTAAAATCTGGAGCTAAAATTATTTTTTTTGTTGCAAAAATGTAACTATTTTTTTCATCATACTATGGTATAAAATTTTGTGACACAAGTTGTGTCAATATGATCACTGCACCCCTAGATGAATAAATTGAGAGGTGTGAAATGAGGTCACTTTTGGGGGAGTTCTCCTTTTCTAGCATCTCAAGGGCTCAACCAATGTGACGTGGCACCCTCAAAACATTCCAGCTAAATGTGCTCTTCTATTTAGCGCTCCTTTTTCTCTGAGCTTTACATTGTGCCTCAAAAGCAGTTTTTGACCACACATAAGGTACTGACATACTCATGTTGAAATTGCACAACATTTTTTTGTGGTTCATTTTCTTCTATTATCCCTTCTGAAAATTGAAAACTTGGGGCCAAAGTAACATTTTAGTGGAAAGAATGGTAATTTTCCAGTGACTCAGACCAATGTAATACAATTTTGAGAATCGCTTTAATAATGCTCCCTACATGTCATGTTAGGTAGCTGAGGACAGGAACAACAGCCGGGCAGCCGAACACCTGAGATGTTGGTAATTAATGGGTTGCAGATTCCTAAACTAACCACACAACTAGAGGTAGCCGTGGAGCATTCCTACGTTGATCCTAGACGCCTCGTCACAGCCTGAGAGATAACTACACCTAAAGGCAGAAAGATGAAAGCTATCTGCCCCGGAGCAGATCCCCAAAGAAAATAGGAAGCCCCCAAACATGTAATGGCGGTTAGACAAGAAGAAGCACGGACACAGACAGAAAATAGAATGAGCAAACGCTGGGGCCACAAGCTGACTAAATAGGATAGGACAGGAGAGATTACTTTCTGCAACCCAGAAAACCCTACAAAAATCCAACAATTCTGATTACAAAAATACTGAGATCACACGATCTAGCCACCCACTAAATCAGATCTCAGTGTGAACAAAACCAAGCCGCAGCCGCTGAAAAGCAAGAAAAAGCAAATGAAAAAACAACAGTGGCTACAGACAAACTGTGAGGAGCACAGGCCCCAGGAGGGGACCCGGCTGTCCTCCACAAATGTGCAGAAAACTATGCAAATAGCAAGCACAAAAAGAAAAGCAGAAAATATCTTATCTGAATGCAGCAGACGCAGGCAAGACACCATCAAACTTCCAAATGAACCAGGAACCAGAATTGAGACCAGAACAATTGATCATCGGCGACCATCATGGGAGGGAACCTCCCTTATATCAGTCCAGTCAGTGATCCCAGATTGCCATTCCTCGCTGGAAGGTTCAGTACTGTCTGTAACCATCAGAGGGAGCCTCTGCTCATTCACAACACCTACACCACTAGATTAATTCATGAAAAGGTTTTGTTTCCAAAATGGGGTCACTTGTGGGAGTTTCTGCTGTTTTGGCATTTCAGGGGCTCTTTTTTGGTATGACATGGCATCCGCAATCTCTTCCAGCCAAAATTGATCTATGGGATATCGTTTTCCACCATACAGCTCTGGCAAAACTTAAGAGACCACCACATCAAAACCTGTCATGGGCAGCCCATTCTCCAGACCTGAACCCCATTGAAAATCTCTGGAATGTGATCAAGAGGATGATGGATAGTCACAAGCTATCAAACAAAGAACTGTTTACATTTTTGCGCCAGAAGCATTGTGAAACACTGGTGTAAAACATGCCAAGACGCATGAAAGCTGTTTTTAAAAATCATTGTTATTCCACAAAATATTGATTTCTGAACTCTTCCTGAGTTAAAACTTTAGTATTGTTTCTAATGATTATGAACTTGTTTTCTTTGCATTATTTGAGGTCTGAAAGCACTGGGTTTTTTAATAAAAAATTTGACCATTTTTCTTTGTCAGAAAAAAAATACAAAATTTATTGCTTGGAAATTCGGTAACATGTTGTCAGAAGTTTATAGATTTAATAGAACAATTTACATTTTATCTAAAAAATATACCTATAAAGAGAAAAATCAGACAAACTGAGCATTTGAAAATGGTCTCTTAATTTTTGCCAGAGCTGTATATGGAGTATTCGTGTATTCAGGAGAATTTGCACAACAAATTGTATGGTCCATTTTCTCCTGTTACCCTTGTGAAAAGGAAAATTTTGGGTCTGAATCAACATTTTTCTGGGAAATATGTATGTTACATTTTCATGGCTCAAAGTTACAAAATTCTGTGAGGCACCGGTGGGTTCGAGGTGCTCACTACATCTTTAGATAAGCTGCTTGAGGGGTGTAGTTTCCAAACTGGGGTTAATTGTAAATGATTTCTACTGTTTAGGCACATCGAAAGGGCTCTGCAAACGCGACATGGCGTCCGCTATCTATTTCAGAACAATTTTGCTCTTCAACGGTCAATTGGGGCTCCTTCGATTCTGAGCCCTTGCCATGCACCCAAACAGTAGTTTTTCACCACCAATGTTGTATCGACATACTCTGGAAAAAGTGCGCAACAAATTGTATGGTCCATTTTCTCCGGTTTTCCTTGTCAAAATGAAATATTTTGGGTTAAATTAGAGGTGGGGAGCCTTAGGCCGCAGGCAGAATATGGCTCAGGATGTCCTTTTCTACAGCCACCAGGTAGATTCCTGGTGAACACAGTTCTTGGACCGGCAGCCATGTTTTATGGCCACTGGCACTTTAATTTCTTCTTTAATTTCTCCCTTCTAACTGCTTAACAAAAAAAATATGTTTAAAAAATGATGGGGATGTGAAGTAGACATGTGGTAACTAGGGTTGAGCATTCCGATACTGCAAATATCGGGTATCAGCGATATTAGCTGTATCGGAATTCCGATTCCGAGTTCCGATATTTTCGTCATATCGGATACCGGAATCGGGATTGTCACTGTCACTGTCAGTGTCCGTCGGTCGGGTCTGTCAGGAGTCAGCGGCACTTACCTGGCAGAAGATCTCCGGCGGTCACGTCCTGCACTGCTTCATGGCCGCCATCACCTTTCCCCGGCGGTCACATGCAGTTTCTCGCGATAACTGCAGTGACTGCTGGGTAATCCCGGCCGTAAAGCAGTCAGTCCGATGACGTCACCGCCGGGGAAGCAGGTAATCAGCTGTGCTGCGTCGGGATGACAGGCTCTGCCTGTCATTGCGATGTAGCAGAGCTGGATCGTCGTGGGACTGTCGTTACTATGGACTGCGTCGGACAGGTGGTATACTGTTGGTTTTTTTTTTTTTCTTTTTTTACAGGAGATCGATGGCGTCGCAGGAATGAGTGTATAATAAAATTAATGAAAACTGTGTTGTCTCTTTTATTTCATTAAAAGACTTTTTTCTTGCTTTGTCTTTTTTTTATACATTTAATAACTTTGGGATTAATAATGGATCGGTGTCTTATTGACACCTCTCCATTATTAACCGGGCTTATTGTCACCGTGCAATCAACGGTGACATTAACCCCTTATTACCCCACTTGCCACCGCTACAGGGCAGTGGGAAGAGCCGGGTAAAGTGCCACAATTGGCACATCTTTTGATGCGCCAAATGTGGGGCTGCTGTAGCCTGGTATTATCAGGCTGTTGAGGGCCAAAATCCATGGGCCTTGACAGTCTTTTAATACCAGGCCGCAGCAGTCTGCATTTTACTTGGCTGGTTAACAAAAATAGGGGGACCCCTACGCCGTTTTTTTTTTCGAGGGGATCCCCTATTTTTGTTAACCAGCCAAGCTAAGCAGACTGCTGTGGCCTGGTATTATCAGGCTTGCAAGGTCCATGGATATTGGATCCTTACCAGCCTGAAAAACCAGGCCTCAGCGGTCTGCTTCATCTGGCTGGTTAACAAAAATAGGGGGGACCCCACGCCAATTTTTTTCGAGGGGATCCCCTATTTTTGTTAATCAGCCAAGATATGCAGACTGCTGTGGCCTGGTATTATCAGGCTGGCAAGGTCCATGGATCTTGGCTCCTTAACAGCCTGAAAATCCAGGCCTCAGCGGTCTGCTTCATCTGGCTGGTTAACAAAAATAGGGGGGACCCCACGCCATTTTTTTTTCGAAGGGAACCCCTATTTTCAGTTCCCTCTGACGTCACTGATTGTGTCCCTGGCTGACCTGAAGTGAAAGTGGAAAGCAATCAATTAAGCTTTCCACTTCCTCTCCTGTCAGCCAGGAGAGGAACTCATTCATTTGGGGGTTTACTGTGAGGCTGCAGCATTAGCTGCGGTCCCTGCAGTAAACATTAACCCTTTCTGAAGGATTACACCGTGGGACCTGACTGTACATCGGATTGGTAAGAATAATTTTGCTTTATTATTTTATTTTTATTATAGGAAATGGTTTTAGCAGGTAAATAAAATATGGTCAAAAACTGTGTGATTATTTCATTAAACTTCTTTTTTATTAAAGTGTGTGTGTTTGATTTTTCTTTCATACAATAGGATTAATAATTGATAGTTGTCTAATTGACAGCTCTCAATTATTAACCTGGCTTAAAGTGACCTTTCAATTGCAAGGTCATTTTAACCCCTTATTAACCCATTCGCCACCGCTACAGGGCAATGGGAATAGACGGGCAAAGTGCCAGAAAGGGCAAATCTAATTAGAGATTTGCCCTTTCTGGGGTGTCTGGGGGCAGATTTTAGTAGCCGGGGGGGGCCAAAAATAATGGTCCCTCTCTGGGCTATTATTATCAGCCCCCACTCACTGGCTTTGTCTGTCTGGTTGCGAAAATAGGGCGGGAGCCCACGCATTTTTTTTCAGCAATTTTACACCTCATATATATATACATGTCATTGAGTTTGTGACACATATATATATATATTTATAGTTCATACATTCTACATAGTATAATAGCCGCTAATTCAATTGCCGGCTTTTGTGAAAATGCAGAACCCGACATGAAATGACACTTGGTGTACATAGAGTTAACCATGTCTTTTCATGTAGTTTGATATCTGATTTGCACAAACAATTACATGAGTGTAAGTGTGCAAAATTTCACACCTGTAGGGGTTAATTAAAGGTGTAAATTCGTAGCAAAAAAGTCCGTTTTTTTTACAACGAATTTACACCTTTAATTAACCCCTACAGGTGTGAAATTTTGCACACATAGACTGATGTAATTGTTTGTGCAAATCAGATTGCAAACGACATGAAAATACATGGTTAACCCTATGTACACCAAGTGTCATTTCATGTCGGGTGCTTCTGTCTTTTCACAGAAGCCGGCTTTACCCGGCAATTGAATCAGAGGATATTTTACTATGTAGAAGTGTATAAACTATACATATATGTATATATATATGTCACAATGACATGTATATATATATATATATATATATGTATTCTATGTGTCTATATTTAGTGTTTACAAGGAAATAAAGGTTTTTTTTAGTTGCGATATTTTGTTCCCATAGACTTACATGGGACTTCCGGTATCGGTATCGGGTATCGCCGATATTTTAATGGTATCGGCGATACCATTCCGATTCCGATACTTTTGGATATCGGAAAGTATCGCTCAACTCTAGTGGTAACTGTTATTTATTAACTAATTTGTGTGACCCTCTGGTTTAAGAGCATAATAAAGTTAGAAAATTGTGAAGTTGTAAATGTTTTCACCAAAATTCTGATATTTTCACAAATAAACTTCAAAAATTTCAAGAGTGTGATCGCAGTGTGATTTGATTTTCTTGGATGAGAAGAAGATGGACATTTTTTTTTACCATCTTCTCTATTTTGTCTGTCCGTGAAAATTAGACTGTACTCAGATGTCATCTGGGTGCAGCCAGATGTTTTCCACAGACTCAATGACTTGCATGGTCAAGTTAGATCCAATAATTGGATCCAACTAAGGCATGCTGCCATTTTTTTCTTCAAACCGGCTCAGACATGTGCCTAAGTGGATCCGATTGCAATCCATTGTTTTTTCAGATCATACGCAGTCCAAAAATACGGTAATGTGCATGAGCTCTTATATGAATAAAGAACATTTTTTACTTGTGTTGTCCATTTTATAACTTGTACTCATATGACGTTTCAATCAGTTAAAGTAAAACAGTTGAAAGAAATAAAATCTGTAAAAATGACAGACATGTTTATCTTATGGAAATCGTGAACAAAATTGGGGCAAAAGAACATACACAAAATGAGTAAGCAATATAATGCAGGAAGTGTTTGATAATAATGTATCACAGGGTAAAACAGTGATATACTGTATATACAAGAAAAAAAATCACATGAAAATGTCGGCTAGACAAAAAATTGAGTTTCATTTTTATTATGAAGTAGAGTTCAGGCTCCTGGTAATGCGAGTGAAAAATTTAGCATGATTTGCATTTTAATGATTTATCCCTTTGTATGTAGATTTTGGCAAATTTATGAGAGAAATAGGACACTCGATTCTTCAATTACATTCCATGCACCAAGGATTCGACAAAATAGCTAAACAGGAAGATTGAAAACTGATTTGTTCACCTTGAATCCTGACGAGAGCTTCGCATAAGGTTTCATCTACAATTCAGTTTCTGTATGGAGTATGCCCCCCTTCAGAGTTGTATATTCTACTAAAGGGAATCTCACCAGATTTTTGTGCTCACTCTGTTAAAATAAAAGTAAAACCTGCTTCTCCATAATACAAAGGAAATTATCTGATTGGCAATGAAATGTATTTGAGAGAAGTCTTAGAATGTCATTTACTGTCATTTTCTTGGCTTTTTCCTCAGAAGCGATAGTTCCTCTTTAAAGGTGGAATGACAATTTGTGTCTCTCAAAAAGGGACAAAATTATATGTAATAAAAGCACAGCTTTGTACCACTCCGCCATGTCTCCTCTGCTCCTCTCAGTCTTATTCCTGTGGATATAGTGGTCATCGCATCAGAAGGGTACACAGAGGGCCATCCAGCATCCAGTGCAAGAGTAAAGAAGAATCAGAGTATATGCGGACGATTAGGAATTGGAAGCACTTTGGAGGCAGCGCATGTCCGCCGTGTCCAAAGCGCTGCGGCTACTGTACGCAGGTGAATCCATATGTGTTCACTGAACCGTGCGGATTCACCGCATCCAATATATGTGCATTTGCTCTTGTGTAGATTCCGCAAGAGTAATTGACATGCCACGGTCCTTTATCGTGGGTGATCCGCAAGCGTCTGTGGACGCATAGTGGGCATGGGATTTCTTGAAATCCATCCACTATATTGTAACATCTGGACGCTGCGGTTTGGACGCTGCGGTTTGGACGCTGCACAAGTACACACCATCCAACCCGCAGCGTTTACTGATCGTGTCCACATACCCTCAAAAGTAAAGTTCAGATCTTTTTCTGTCACCATCATTCAACATGACAAAATGATTTATGTGAGGTCAATATTCCAAGTAAGTGTATGAGATAAAGCAAAAATAGCTTATAAAAGAAAAAACATTCAGAAAAGCTGAAAAGAAGGTTTCAAATGAGAGATGCAAAGCGTGATCTTGCTTCTATATGAGACACGCTTGACACTAGTACTATAAGGACTAAGTTATGAGCTTGGTACATGTGCACCAGGGCATTGTCACATTATGCTTTTTAAAAATATTGCAACTTGCATAGTCATAGCCCATTGCTTTAAGGGATTTTGCTAACAGATACATTTAATTTTCATGAACATGTCTTTCAAATATAGACATTGCAATAGAACAAACATTGAACTCATTACCTACTAAGTAAAATGCACAGAAATCTATGATAATAGTGCCTAACATATCTGCTTTGAACAGGGAAAAGCATATCCACTTTGAATTAAAACTTTGCTATGAAAAGACACTATTCTCAGAGAAAACTTTGCCAACTGCTTTGCCGTGTTTGCAAAGAAGACTGGCAGTATTCCCAGTACATACTATTCACATGCCTTTAAGAATCAAAAAAGATATAAAATGTCATAATGTTAGTTTGTTTTAGTCACTTAATCTCCAGAATGACCACACAGCATTTTTCTGTACTTCCATTTATGCCTTACAATAATTAAAAAAAAGAGGTCCCCCATAGTGGTGAGAGAATCTTGAAATTCAAATTTTCTATATTTGCAGAATTTGGCTTGGAAATTCAAGTTGCAGAAAATTGACTCACCACAAACCCAAAGTACTCCAAAGTCTGCAATTGTCCTGAAAAGATGTGTATGACACTACGAGTTATCCATCCCCTTTCAGTCTCCTTAACACAAAGACAGCCTTAGTAATGTCAATCTGACCTCAAAATTTTGCTATAGGTAAACGGACATGGCAACTGGTGGTAAACAACAGCCTGTTTATTAACGCTCTGCACTTGAGGACTTTTCATGCTTTATAAAATTAAAAAACAGTTACAAAATTATCTCTTATTGGGATCAGATGCCTACTGTTCTAGTAGTCAAACACATGTATATGGAAGAAGCCATGGCATTTTTATAAGTGGTTGTCGAAAAATTATCCCTCTTTTGGGAGATGCAACATGTTTGGTGTTTGAACACTAAAAAAGCAATGGCTTGGCTTCTGATAGCTGTAAAAAAAATTGTCCTTATTTGTGGAGTACCAACAGGTTTGTTGTTTGTTCATAAAATGAATAAGCAATGGAGGAAGCACCAGGACCTGGACAGAATGTTAAATAAGGAAGCAATAGGAAGCACCAGTCCAGGGACCAGAAAGTGTGGCTCATGAAAGGAGCTTGTCATTTCAGTTGTGATTTTTTTGGTAGCAGTAATAACTAATTACATTTTTTCCTTGCCTGCAGCAACAAATCAACATCTTCCTTAGTTTCAGAAAAAGCAAAAAAAAGCATTGGCTTATTTCACCTGTCTGTGACAAGATCGAAAAAGATTTAAAAATTTGTATCAGTAAGCTTTTGGTTTGCAAACATTTTTAAATTTCTTGGTGATATTGTGGACCACCAAGAAACAATATTTTAGCTGGCCCATGACAATTTACAAAGTGTATATTTTTCTTTTGTGGTGACAATAAAAATTTTTAAAAGAGTTTTTCCCTTTGTATGGTATAATTTTATGCCCACAGCAGCAGGAGAGTTTGGTTATCCGTACTTTCCCAAAAAATGATGAAGTAATGGCTTATTTCAGCCGCATATGACTGCAAATATTTCTAGCTTTTCCACTACTTAAAGACATTGTAGATCACCAAGACGCAAAGGTTTATTTTTCTGTTTTGGTCCAGTCCAACCCGCAGCGCAGCGTTTTACTGACTGTGGAAACATAGCCTAAGGGATTCGTGGCAGCTCTGGGTCTGCTGTAATTTAAATGTAGTTTTTTTCCTATGGTCCAGCAAGCGTTAATGGCAGTCTCTTGCTGGCAGTTTATTTTAGGCTGGTCAGCTGATATTGGTTGGTAACCACTCCCAACTCCCTTTACATAGTCACAAGACCCATCAGCTGATCGTCAGTTATAGAGTTTACTTCTATGCACACCAGCTCGGTGTGTGGAGCTCTCCAGTGACTGTGGTATTGCTGCTGTTGGACTCCTGTTTATCTGATGTCGTTCACTCTTCTGCTGTGGAGCGTAGCAGCAGATTCTGAGCTGAGTTGTATCCTTTCTGTTAGTCCCTTGTTTGTCTCTTTCCCTGTGTTATATTGCCTGTAGTGACAAGGCTAGCGTCCTTGCCGTCCAATGCACTAACCAGGGATAGCAGAGGTGACAGCTAGGGACTAGGCACGTGACGGCAGTGGGGGTAAGGACCCTTATAGGGCATTAGGGGAAGTTTAGGGACAGACACAGGTTGGTATCATTCGCTCCTCATCTTAGGGCCTTACTCTTCCTTTATCACCCCGTTGTACCTATAAGTTGTGTCGTCTGCCGGACATACCCCAGAAGCTGTTATTGCTGCCACATTTTATCATAATATTACACTGTTTAATAGAGGGAGAAGGGTTTTGCAACAGGATAATGCCCCAAAACACACAGCTAAAAACACCCAAGAATGGCTAAGAGGAAAACATTGGGCTATTCTGAAGTGGCCTTCTATGAGCCCTGACCTAAATCCTATTGAGCATCTTTGGAAAGAGCTGAAACATGGTGTTTGGAAAAGGCAACCTTGAAACACGAGACAACTGGAGCAGTTTGCTCTTGATGAGTGGGCCAAAATACCTGTCGAGAGGTGCAGAAGTCTCATTGACAGTTACAGGAATCGTTTGATTGCAGTGATTGCCTCAAAAGGTTGTGCAACAAAATATTAAGTTAAAGGTACCATAATTTCTGTCCAAGCCTATTTAATGAGTTTTATTTTTTAAAATTCTGTGGAAGCATGGTTGAAAAGCAATGTCTGACTTTCATTTGTTCATTTTCATAGATTTTTGATTTATTATTACTTTTGTCAGATTCAAGTCATTTCTGTCACCATTGTGGGTTTTTCTGTCATTAAACGAGGAGTATCAACAATTTTGACCATGTGTGTAGCTGTCATAATATTAGGATTCCTGTTAACCTGGAAATTCAAACAGCAAATCGCAACATTGGATCTATCAAGGGTTAAGACTCCACATTCACTGAAGGATGGATGTGTTACTTTGTAAATATTGCAATGCTTCTTTGAACTATATTAATCAAGGTAATTTACTGTAGCAATTGTGTCGTATATAGAATATAAGAGCTGTACTTTCAAGGGAATCTATTCAGAAATGTGATTTACCTGCAGATATAGAGTTAATCTGCAGGTAAATCATATTAAAATGATGTTAGGTGACCTTACTGGAGCAGTGGCTACAGGGAGAAAATGAACTTATATCCTCCTTCAGCTAATCCTCTTCCAGTCATTGAGTGGTGCAGGGCGCCATAACAGCCACCACTCAATAGACAGTAAGCTCAGCTGTAACCTCACCCTGAAACTTTGATTGACAGCCTGCTCTGCACACAATGTACACTAACACTATATTCACAGGTAAATATAATTTCTGGAAATGACAGGTTCCCATTCACTGACCATTAGAAAATTGAGCTTGTAATGATTTTCTAATTATGGGGCAATATTATATAAGCTACTAAATAAGGCATCGTGCTTTTAGGCTAGGTTCACACAGTGCAGACTCTGATGTGCTTGAAAACAGGCGTTAATACTAAACAAAGGACACAGGTAAATTGAAATATTCCTTTTTTCTAAAATCAAGAAATGAAGCCATATTATGCAGATCAAATAGATATCTCTAGTGAAGAAATCTGCATGCTGGTTTTTTTTAAATCAACATTTGAGGTTTTTGTGTAAAAAGCTGTAGGAGCATGGGGGCATTGTGGGTAGGGACTTCAGCTGCTGCCCCAGCCCCTCCGCTTGCTTCTGGTGTCTGTATTGCAGGTCCGCTGCTTTCTGAGTGTCTTGGCTCCTATTTGAAAGCGGGTGGCTCTTGCACAGACTGACCTCAAGGCAGTCTTCAGTAAAATGGTGCGGCGCCCATGATGGCACATGCACAGTTTGAGATCAATCTGAGCAAGCGCCACCCACGGTGGTGATGGCGCCTGCACAAACTTTTAAGTTATTATTGTAACTTCTAGTTTTATAAAATATGAATTATGTAACTTTTTGGTTAGAAACCATCTTTTCTACATTTCAGAAAGTTCCACTATTTCACTCTGGATCAGTAAAGTGAATCGTATCTTTAAAATGTTTCCAAAGATGGATTTAAAAAAATAAATTGGTCACTTTAGTTTTGACTATATCTGCAAAGATTACAATGACAGCAAGTCCATATGCTTCACAATATAAATAACTAGGATTCATAGAAAAAGGTATATACACTGTGGTTCTTCAATTCCATTGCCAGTAAATTAATTCCTAATGGAATATTTACCACTACGCTGACTGTCTAATAATATATTAATTCTAGTTCTGATTTGCTGTCAACTGCTGTCAGATCGTGAACATAATTTATTCTATATGAGAGCACTTTAATAAATAATTATATAACGCTTCACTATGATTTTTTTTGCAGTTATTTCTACCTTGGATGATTTCAAGACACACTCACGATACTTATACGAACAATCTGTTCCTATCACTATACTTTATTACAGACAGTGAGTTACTCTGCTGCTTAAAAATACACAAAAGAAGAACTTTCTCTTCACGGGCCACTAGCTAAGCTAATGGTACTGCCACACTTAGCGATCTCGTTAGCGATCTCAATAACGACGCAAGCTAACGAGATTGTTGGTGTGATCTCTTTTAGGTCGCTAGTAGCTGCCAAACAGGAGATCTCATAAACGACTCATCAGCGGTCAGCGATCTCTTTAACGACTTTGGCGGTCGTTAGGATGTCATTAGCATGTACTGAGGCTTCTGATTCATAGGATTTCTAGCATCGCTCCTGCTCTCTGCGTCCTGCTAGCCTGCTTTGCAACTTCTGCAATCCTCTCTGTGACGCAAAAGAGAACTTACAGATATTGCGCTAAAAACTCATATGCGTCACAAACGAGGTCGCTCGTCGTTCGCAAAAGGTGCCAAACACAGCGATATAGGCTCACCAGCAGGATGCCAACGATCAAAAAACGGTCCAGAACGCTAGTGAACGATCAGCGACATCACAGCAGGGGCCACATCGTTGCTACATGCCACACACAACGAGGTCGCTAACGAGATTGCTAAATAGTGACGTTTTAGTGATCTCGTTTGCGATCTCGTTTGCGATCTCGTTTAGTGTGGCATACCCTTAAGTGTGGGAGGGAAATATCTTTCAAGCTGTTTACTGATACCTGATTCACTTTCATTAGTGAATCATCACTAGGACTTGTTTCATCTCAGGGCACTAAACACTTCATTATCATTAGCCTCTAATTTATAATAAATATATAATAATGTCCCTAAAAATGTTTAAAATTACACATAATAATACAAATAATAATACTAATAATAATAATCTTTATTTATATAGTGCAAACACATTCCGCTGCATTTTACAGTTTAACAGTTCATAGACAACAATCATAAGTAGGGTTGAGCATTCCGATACTGCAAATATCGGGTATCGGCCGATATTAGCTGTATCGGAATTCCGATTCCGAGTACCGATATTTTCGTCATATCGGATACCGGAATCGGAATTGTCACTGTCACTGTCAGTGTCCGTCGGTCGGGTCTGTCAGGAGTCAGCGGCACTTACCCGGCAGAAGATCTCCGGCGGTCACATCCCGGACTGCTTAATGGCCGCCATCCTCTTCTCCCCGGCGGTCACATGCAGTTTCTCGCGATAACTGCAGTGACTGCTGGGTAATCGCGGCCGTAAAGCAGTCCGATGACGTCACCGCCGGGGAAGCAGGTAATCAGCTGTGCTGCGCCGGGATGACAGGCTCTGCCTGTCATTCCGATGTAGCAGAGCTGGATCGTCGTGGGACTGTCGTTATGGACTGCGTCGGACAGGTGGTATACTGTTGGTTTTTTTTTTTAATTTTTTTACAGGAGATCGATGGCGTCGCAGGAATGAGAGAGTAATAAAAAAAATGAAAACTGTGTTGTCTCTTTTATTTCATTAAAAGACTTTTTTCTTGCTGTGTCTTTTTTTTACACATTTAAAAACTTTGGGATTAATAATGGATCGGTGTCTTATTGACACCTCTCCATTATTAACCGGGCTTATTGTCACTGTGCAATCAACGGTGACATTAACCCCTTATTACCCCGCTTGCCACCGCTACAGGGCAAGTGGGAAGAGCCGGGTAAAGTGCCACAATTGACACATCTTTTGATGCGCCAAATGTGGGGCTGCTGTAGCCTGGTATTATCAGGCTGTTGAGGGCCAAAATCCATGGGCCTTGACAGTCTTTTAATACCAGGCCGCAGCAGTCTGCATTTTACTTGGCTGGTTAACAAAAATAGGGGGACCCCTACGCCGTTTTTTTTTCGAGGGGATCCCCTATTTTTGTTAACCAGCCAAGCTAAGCAGACTGCTGTGGCCTGGTATTATCAGGCTTGCAAGGTCCATGGATATTGGATCCTTACCAGCCTGAAAAACCAGGCCTCAGCGGTCTGCTTCATCTGGCTGGTTAACAAAAATAGGGGGGACCCCACGCCAATTTTTTTCGAGGGACCCCTATTTTTGTTAATCAAAGATATCATGGCGCTGCGTGACGCTCTACACTGCCATGGTTGTTCCCGGCTGTACATGAACGATGAAGGGAACCCTATTTTTGTTAATCATTCCCTCTGACGTCACTGATGGTGTCCTGGCTGACTGAAGTAAAGTGGAAGCAATCATTAAGCTTTCACTTTTCTGTCAGCAAAGAGGGCTCATTCATTGGGTTACTTGACTGCAGCATTAGCGCGTCCTGCAGTAAACTTACCTCTGAAGTCCGTGGGACCTGACTGTGCATCGGATTGGTAAGAATAATTTTGCTTTATTATTTTATTTTTATTACAGGAAATGGTTTTAGCAGGTAAATAAAATATGGTCAAAAACTGTGTGATTATTTCATTAAACTTCTTTTTTATTAAAGTGTGTGTGTTTGATTTTTCTTTCATACAATAGGATTAATAATTGATAGTTGTCTAATTGACAGCTCTCAATTATTAACCTGGCTTAAAGTGACCTTTCAATTGCAAGGTCATTTTAACCCCTTATTAACCCATTCGCCACCGCTACAGGGCAATGGGAATAGACGGGCAAAGTGCCAGAAAGGGCAAATCTAATTAGAGATTTGCCCTTTCTGGGGTGTCTGGGGGCAGATGTTAGTAGCCGGGGGGGGGCAAAAATAATGGTCCCTCTCTGGGCTATTATTATCTGCCCCCACTCACTGGCTTTGTCTGTCTGGTTGCGAAAATAGGGCGGGAGCCCACGCATTTTTTTTCAGCAATTTTACACCTCATATATATATATACATGTCATTGAATTTGTGACAATATATATATATATTTATATTTATAGTTCATACACTTCTACATAGTATAATAGCCGCTAATTCAATTGCCGGCTTTTGTGAAAATGCAGAACCCGACATGAAATGACACTTGGTGTACATAGGGTTAACCATGTCTTTTCATGTAGTTTGATATCTGATTTGCACAAACAATTACATGAGTGTAAGTGTGCAAAATTTCACACCTGTAGGGGTTAATTAAAGGTGTAAATTCGTAGCAAAAAAGTCCGTTTTTTTTACAACGAATTTACACCTTTAATTAACCCCTACAGGTGTGAAATTTTGCACACATAGACTGATGTAATTGTGCAAATCAGATAGCAAAGGGCATGAAAAGACATGGTTAACCCTATGTACACCAAGTGTCATTTCATGTCGGGTGCTTCTGTCTTTTCACAGAAGCCGGCTTTACCCGGCAATTGAATCAGAGGATATTTTACTATGTAGAAGTGTATAAACTATACATATATGTATATATACATGTCACAATGACATGTATATATATATATGTATTCTATGTGTGTATATTTAGTGTTTACAAGGAAAGAAAGAGGTTTTTTTAGTTGCGATATTTTGTTCCCATAGACTTACATGGGACTTCCGGTATCGGTATCGGGTATCGCCGATATTTTAGTGATATCGGCGATACCATTCCGATTCCGATACTTTTGGATATCGGAAAGTATCGCTCAACTCTAATCATAAGTAACAACGTTAAAAATAATACAATAATTAAAGCAAAATAAGATGACCCTGCTCGTTAGAGCTTACAATCTACCCTTCAAGTTACTGTTCAAGAAGGTGACAGAGAGATAAGAGTCTTGTATTTAGAAACAAATCCATCCATCGATGTAATTGACGCATGTAATTTAGTCAAGCATCTTTTGTAGTAATTAGAGATGAGCGAGCACTAAAATGCTTAAATGCTCATTACTCAAACCAAGCAATTCCTAATACTCGCATGCTCGTTTCGAGTAATGAGTATAATGGGAGTAAATGGGAAATCCAAGCTATTTTCCAGCTGACCCTACAAAGAGGTCTGGGGGCAGTGAAAATGTTGAAATGGATGGGAAAATTGTTGAGTGGAAGAAGAACAGCATGGGGAAGACGCCTGGAAGCATCTTCGATTCCCAGATCACAGCTAAGAACAATGCTGTCACACTTTTACTCCAATTTAAGGAGTGACAATAAAACATTCCAAACCCACGAGAAATATCATTTTACAGACATTTTTTCTGTATAATGACTTGCATATAAGGCAAAATGTAAAAATTTTGAAGAAAAATCTATAATTTAAGGAAACCAAAATTGTTTTTTTTTTTAATAAAAAAATAGGAAATCTCAGTTTAATTAATGAAGGAAGCAAGAACTGCCAAAAATAAGGGACTCAGATACACCATGTATTAGACTTAACACCTCGCCCCTGTCTGTCGGAGTTCCCCAAGGATCAGTTCTAGGACCCATACTCTTCTCCATCTACACCTTTGGCCTGGGACAGCTCATGGAATCCCAGGGTTTGCAGTTTCATCTGCCGATGACACGCAGATCTAACTATCTGGACCTGACCTCACCTCCTTACTGACCAAAATCCCACAATGTCTGTCCGCTATTTCAGCTTTCTTCTCTACTCGCTTTCTAAAACTGAACATGAGCAAAACAGAATATCTTTCCCCCATCTCACTCTAACCCTCCACCAGACCTATCCATCAATGTCAATGGCTGCTCACTTTCCCCAGTCCCGCATGCTCAGTGCTTTGGGGTGATCCTCGACTATGCCCTCTCTCTCCCACACATCCAAGCCCTTGCCTCCTCCTGCCGACTCAAACTCAAAAATATTTCCCTGATCCGTGCATTCCTTGACCATGAAACCACAAAAACACAAGTGCACACCCGACTACTGCAATCTCCTACCCTCTGGCCTCCCCTCTAGCACTCTGGCACCACTCCAATTCATCCTACACTCTGCTGCCCGACTAATCTACCTGTTTCCCCATTATTCCCCAGCCTCTCCTCTCTGCAAAGCCCTTCACTGGCTTCCTATTGTCCAGAGGCTCCAGTTCAAATCCCTAACCATGACATACAAAGCCATCCACAACCTGTCTCCTCCATACATCTGTGACATGATCTCCCGGTACTTACCTACCCGCAACCTTCGATCCTCTCAAGATCTCCTTCTCTACTCCCCTCTTATCTCTTCTTCCCACAACCGCATACAAGACTTCTCCTGTGCTTCCCCCTTACTCTGAAACTTTCTACCCCAACACTTCAGACTCTCGCTTACCACGGAAAGCTTCAAAAAGAACCTGAAGATCCACCTCTTCTGACAAACCTACAGCCTACAGTGATCCTCAGTCTACAGAACAGCCGCACGACCAGCTCTACCCTCTCCTAATGTATCCTCACCCATCCCCTGTAGATTGTGAGCCCTCGTGGGCAGGGTCCTCTCTCCTTCTGTACTTGTGTGTGCCTTGTTTTGCTCATGTTTATTGTCCTTCAAGAAAAACCTGAAGACCCACCTGTTCCGACAAGCCTACAACCTGCAATGATCCTCAGTGTACTGAACCATCGCACGACCAGCTCTACCCTTTCCTAGTGTATTCTCACCCATCCCCGCAGACTGTTAGCCCTCTCGGGCAGGGTCCTCTCTCCTTCTGTACTTGTGTGTCCCTTGTCTAGCACATGTTTATTGTACCTGTCTATATTTTTCCATTTTCATATGTAAAGCGCCATGGAATAAATGGCGCTATATAAATGTATAATAATAATAATATTTGCCCCTTCCACATGTAAAGCGCCATGGAATAAATGGCGCTATAAAAATGTATAATAATAATAAAAAGGAGGGCCTCATACACATTTTGTTCAATTTGTCATGTATTGATACTCCTAGACTCATAAGAACTATGCACTTTTGAGGTTTCTGTACCAAGGAAATGTACTCCAGATCATGGAATAAGGTGAGCAATATAATACAGATAATGGAATGTGCACACATAGAGTAAAATTTCTGCACCATTTCTGCATTTCTTGGCAGGAAAAACCCAGCTGCAAAGCGTGTGTCTTTGATGCGTTTTTGCTGCTTTTTTTCTCTGTGTTTTTGGTTGATTTGCGTGAAGTCAATAATGAAAAAACGCATGGCAAAAACGCACAGAGAATTGACATTCTGCAGATTATTTTCAGCGCCAAATCTGCAAGAAAAACACACTTAACACGTGCAGGACACTTTAAGTTTCTCATTCACTTTGCTGTCATAGGTTTTGATTCAGGGTTTGTAACATATAGCAACTAAATCTACCCAAGAAGAAGTAATACCCTTTGGGTGAACAATATGATACTGATGAATTTGAAACAAGTTTTTTTAACCTTTTATAGCAACGAAATGTACCCAAGAAGATGTAATACACTATGGGTGAGCAATATGATACAAATAAATTTTAAAAACATTTTTGTAGGCTTATATACCAACAAAATGTCCCCAAGAACATGTAATACTGTTGGGCTGAGACATGTAAGGCCTCTTTCACACATCCGGTTTGCGCCTGACGGCGCCCGCGGCATTTTGCCGCAGCGCCGCATCATAAAACCGGATGCGCCGCATGCGTTTTTTTTTGCATTGACTAACATTAGTGCCGTATGGCGCTGCATGTCCCTGCGGCGCGTCCGGTTTGTGCCGGATGCGGTGTCTGGTCGCCGTCCGGTGTCTGGAAAAATCGTTGCATGTCACGTTTTTTGTCTGCGGCGAAAAAGCCGGAAGCGCCGGATGCGGCGCATCCGGCTTTTTTTACAATGAATGTCTATGGACGCCGCAATGCGCTGCATCCGGCAAGAGCCGGATCCGGTAGCCGCATCCAGTTTTTTAATTGAGATACCAGCCCACAGCAAACAGATACCAGACAGATACCACCCCTCAGCAAACATATAAAAAAAGCATTTTGTGGGACATCAGACACATCCACATGAGCCAGACCCAGAGCCAGACCCACCAAGAGAAGCAGCCACGAGAAGCAGCCACGAGAAGCAGCCACGAGAAGCAGCCACCGGACGCAGCCACCGGACGCAGCCACCGGACGCAGCCAGGATCCGCACCATGGAGCGGGAAAACAGAAGGTAAATATGCCCCCCCCCAAAGCCAAAATTTACAATGCATATGTCACCAATGCTGTGTGAGCTACTGTTTTTTTTTTGCACCCTGGTACATTTTAAAATTAATGTCTTTTCTGTGATGGGGATTGGTTCCCCTGGTACTGTAGTAAATTTAATTTCCGCTGATGGGGTGGGTCCCCGCTAGTAGTGTTTAAAATATGTATGTTTGGGAACTTATTGTGTATCCCCTGCTACTGTTGTGAATGTTGATAATGTAGATCTACTGGTACTGTTTATTTTCAGTGATGTGCTTGGTCTCCCTGCGACAATATGAAATGTGGATGTATTTGTGTATCATAATGTTGAATTTTTTTTTTTTAATTTTTTTTGGGCCTGTGATGTGGTTGCTTGTCCTGCTACTATCTGAAATGTTCATGTTTTTACTATCCTAATGTTGATGTAGTGTTTCATTGTTTTTAAATCTTTTTTTGGTGGCCTGTGACAGTTTATGCTGCTTTGTGTAATGTGCATTTTTTTTTAGCAGAATGCTGTTTTTTTAAAAAAAAATTTACATTTTCTTGGCCATGTGATGCTTTTGCTAGTCATCATGCTATGTGAAATGTGCATGTGTTTACTATCCTAATGTTGATGTTGTGTATTTTTGTTTTTAATTTTTTTTTATGGCCTGTGACGGTTTATTATCTACTCATGATGCTATGTGAAATGTGCATTTTTTTTTTAGCAGAATGCTGTTTTTTTAAAATTTTTTTTACATTTTCTTGGCCATGTGATGCTTTTGCTAGTCATCATGCTATGTGAAATGTGCATGTGTTTATTATCCTAATGTTGATGTTGTGTATTTTTGTTTTTAATTTTTTTATGGCCTGTGACGGTTTATTATCTACTCATGATGCTATGTGAAATGTGCATTTTTTTTTTAGCAGAATGCTGTTTTTTTAATTTTTTTTTTACATTTTCTTGGCCATGTGATGCTTTTGCTAGTCATCATGCTATGTGAAATGTGCATGTGTTTACTATCCTAATGTTTATCTACTTTTATTTTTTTTGCAATGTTTATTTTTTGGGGCCTCTGACGGTTTTTCTACTCATGCTGCTATCTTACATTTGCATTTGTTTACTATGCTAATGTTGATCTTTTTTTTTTTTTTTTTTTTTGAAATCTTTATTTTTTGTGGCCTGTGCCGGTTTATCTACTCATGCTGCTATCTTACATTTGCATGTGTTTACTATGCTAATGTTGATCTATTTTTTTTTTTTTTTTTAAATCTTTATTTTTTGTGGCCTGTGACGGTTTATCTACTCATGCTGCTATCTTACATTTGCATGTGTTTACTATGCTAATGTTGATCTATTTATTTTTTTTTCCAATGTTTTTTTTTTGGTGCCTCTGACGGTTTTTCTACTCATGCTACTATCTGAAATGTGCATGTTTTTAGTATCATAATGTTCTACTGTTTTTTTTTTTTTTTGGGGATCGGGTGGTTCCCCATGGTACTGTATTTATTTATTTATTTTTTTCCAGGGATACGGTTTCCCCCTGGTACTGTTTATGGCTACAATTAATGATTGCATGTTGTGTTCGATAGACATTAAGCGGAATAATGTCCTTGTTTGAATGTTATATTTTAAAACAGGGACAATCAATACATATAAACAAAATTCCTTTTTGTCTGTTAATTCCACAGCAGAAGAATTGATGCTGGAGATGCAAGGGCGCAGGAGATCCTGGATGCAAGGAGGCAAGCCAGTAGAAAGTAAATGACATCCCCCATTTTGCTATAAATTACATGTTTGTTTTTTTCTTTCAGCCAGGGCAAAGGAATAGACATATATTCACTGTCCCTTTTTGTGTCCTTATTCAACAGCAGAAGACTTCAACGAGCAGCGGCGGCTGAAGCCCAAGTGGAGCAGAGGGGAGGAGAGGACCTCCAAGCTAGGAGGATAGCAAGCAGAAAGTAACTATTACATCAACCATTTTGCTCTAAATTACATGTTTGTTTTTCTTTCAGCCATGGACAAGGAATAGTAAATTCACAGTCCCTTTTTACTTAACAGCAGAAGACGTCAACAAGAGGCGGTGGCGGCGGCTGTAGAGAGACGAGAGGAGGAGAGGTGGGCAAGGAGGGAAGCCAGAAGAAAGTAAATATTACATCCCCCATTTCACTAAAAAATTACATGTTTGTTTTTCTCTTTCAGTCAGGGACAAGGAATATAGAAATATATTCACTGTCCCTTTTTGTTTCTTCCACAGCAGAAAACGTCAAACAGCTGCTGCAGCTGCCGCAATGGCGGTGATGGCGGAGGAGGCAGCGGCTGAAGCAGCAGCAGCGGCGGCAGCACCACCAGCATCGCCATCTCCTCCCTCCCAGCCAGAGCCAGAGCCAGAGCCGCCACAGCATGACACGTCTTCTTCTGGGAGCCCTCCTAGCCATCGTCAGCAATTGGCGGTAAAAATATCTATTTTTTTTTTCTATCCACAATCCATCTGTGGGCTCTATGTCTTGATTGTGTTTTTTTCATAACAGGAATCGGAAGATGACGAGGAGCTCTCAGAGGAAGAAGGACGGTGTGGAGAGATACCCGGAGTGGGCTCACAATTCGTAAGTATCCTGCATCAATCGCAGAAACACAACATCACAGTACACACAACACATAGAAAACCATTTAGTACATACAGTTAGGTCCATAAATATTTGGACAGAGACAACATTTATTTAATTTTGGTTGTAGACATTACCACAATGAATTTAAAAAAAAACAATTCAGATGCAGTTGAAGTTCAGACTTTCAGCTTTCATTTGAGGGTATCCACATTAAAATTGGATGAAGGGTTTAGGAGTTTCAGCTCTTTAACATGTGCCACCCTGTTTTTAAAGGGACCAAAAGTAATTGGACAATTGACTCCAAGGCTATTTCATGGACAGGTGTGGGCAATCCCTTCATTATGTCATTCTCAATTAAGCAGATAAAAGGGCTGGAGTTGATTTGAGGTGTGGTGTTTGCATTTGGAAGGTTTTGCTGTGAAGTAAACATGCAGTCAAAGGAGCTCTCCATGCAGGTGAAACAAGCCATCCTTAAGCTGCAAAAACAGAAAAAAACCCATCCAAGAAATTGCTACAACATTAGGAGTGGCAAAATCTACAGTTTTGTACATCCTGAGAAAGAAAGAAAGCACTGGTGAACTCATCAATGCAAAAAGACCTTGGCGCCCATGGAAGACAACAGTGGTGGATGATCGCAGAATACTCTCCATGGTGAAGAGAAACCCCTTCACAACAGCCAACCAAGTGAACAACACTCTCCAGGAGGTAGACGTATCAATATCCAAATCTACCATAAAGAGAAGACTGCATGACAGTAAATACAGAGGGTTCACTGCACGGTGCAAGCCACTCATAAGCATCAAGAATAAAAAGGCTAGGCTGGACTTTGCTAAAAAACATCTAAAAGAGCCAGCACAGTTCTGGAAGAACATTCTTTGGACAAATGAAACCAAGATCTACCTCTACCAGAATGATGGAAAGAGAAAAGTATGGCGAAGGCGTGGTACAGCTCATGATCCAAAGCATACCACATCATCTGTAAAACACGACGGTGGCAGTGTGATGGCTTGGGCATGCATGGCTGCCAGTGGCACTGGGTCACTAGTGTTTATTGATGATGTGACACAGGACAGAAGCAGCCGAATAAATTCTGAGGTATTCAGAGCCATACTGTGTGCTCAGATCCAGCCAAATGCAGCCAAACTGATTGGTCGTCGTTTCATACTACAGATGGATAATGACCCAAAACATAAAGCCAAAGCAACCCAGGAGTTTATTAAAGCCAAGAAGTGGAATATTCTTGAATGGCCAAGTCAGTCACCTGATCTCAACCCAATTGAACATGCATTTCACTTGTTAAAGACTAAACTTCAGACAGAAAGGCCCACAAACAAACAGCAACTGAAAACCACCGCAGTGAAGGCCTGGCAGAGCATCAAAAAGGAGGAAATGCAGCGTCTGGTGATGTCCATGAGTTCAAGACTTCAGGCAGTCATTGCCAACAAAGGGTTTTCAACCAAGTACTAGAAATGAACATTTTATTTACAAATATTTAATCTGTCCAATTACTTTTGGTCCCTTTAAAAACAGGGTGGCACATGTTAAGGAGCTGAAACTCCTAAACCCTTCATCCAATTTTAATGTGGATACCCTCAAATGAAAGCTGAAAGTCTGAACTTCAACTGCATCTGATTTGTTTTGTTTACAATTCATTGTGGTATTGTCTAGAACCAAAATTAAATAAATGTTGTCTCTGTCCAAATATTTATGGACCTAACTGTACTTCACACAGCAGCCAACACCTGCCAATATCCTAATTTTTATTTTCATTTTTAGTCTCTCGGATCTGGGAGCCAGAGGGTTCCTCCCAGCGCCTCCCAGAGTCGTCGTGAGACTGTCGGCGGTTCTTAACGTGTAAGTTTTTTTTTTTTTTTTTTTAAAGTTTATTTCATCATTTTTATTTTTTAATCATAAATTTTTTTTTGGGGTGTTTTCTTAAACATTTTTTTTTTTTTAAACATTTTTGAAACTACCATTTTTGTTAGCATTTTATATAATTTTTCATTTTTCCAAAACGTCTTATCTCAAAATTTTTGTTGCAGTAATTTTTAAAGTTTAACATCTATAATTTTGACTTTTTAAAAGAATGTGTATGATAATTCTTTTTTTTCTTTTTTTAATTTCACAGGCTTCACAGCGTGCTCCCGACTCGGACACGGAGGAGGGCCTGGATGTGGAATTAATGATAGATCTTGTCCGAGAAAGGGAGCCGCTGTGGAATATGGGGGACCGCCGGCATTCCGATCAAATAGTGACCCGACGGCTCTGGGAGGAAGTGGCAGCGGGATTGATGCAACTCTGGGAGGACCTCAATCCTAGGTCCCAGACTAAATTCCGTAAGTATAGTTCATGTTGCTGACTGTAAAGGTGTGTTTCCAAAACTTCAGTCCTCGTGTCACCCACGCTTCATGTTTTCCTTTTGTGAAACACTATGGAAATAATGAAAACATGAACTCTGGGGGACACGAGGACTGAAGTGTGGTAAACACTGATGTTGTATAGTAACCAATGTGTGCTTTCTCATTTCAGGGGAGAGAATTATGAAGCGGTGGCGGTCTGTGAGGGATCGCTTTAAGAAGGAATTCAACAAAGAGATGCGGGCCCCGAGTGGTTCTTCAGGACGCCAGAGCAAATACAAATATGCACGAGCTCTGGCGTTCCTGCGTGAAACCATGGTCACCAGAAGGTAAATATTACCATCAAATGTTAACCTTTTTTTTTCTTTTGCAGCCAGGGCCATTCCACATCTGTATATTAATTTTCTTTTTTTTTTCTTCCACAGCACGGTGACCAGCACTCGGGCGTCCGCAGAGTTGGAGCCTTCTAGAGCGATCCCTCAGGAGACCGACACCGAGGGACACTTCTACCGCCCCTCTACATCTGCCCCTTCCCAGCCTTCCCACACACTTGATCCCGCTGTCCCTCCACCAGCGCTGGAGCAGCGTGGCCGGCTGCATTACATGAATCTGCTGGTCAGGAGATAGCATTCCCTTTACTCCACCCTTCTGACCCTGCCACCTCTAGTACAGCTGCGGGTACTGGGCGGCAGCGTCAGAGGGGTCAGGAAAAGAACTATGCGCCCGAGTTCTTACATATGAACGCATCTTTCCAGAACTGCCTTAAGGTGCTATCTGAACAAGTTGCCGCAGGCGTTAGTCAGATAACCTCCCTAGTTGGTGAGGTGAAGACACTTCTGGAAACTGTGCGTTCAGAGTTAAGAGCACCCCCGAACCACAGCTTTTTTAGGTCGGTTGCGGAGCGCATAGATCCGCTATCTTATGACCAGCAGATGTATGTGATGCACACGTGCCACACTGCTCTAGTGCAGGTTGTCTCCCATCCTCAATCCACCCCAGTCATTCCTCCACCTCCCCCCCCTACAGCCGCCGTCCATCCCCCCCCCTCCACCTGCCATACCTTCTCCCCCTCCTATTTAATACCAACCACCTCCCCAGGTCCATCAACCTCCCCAATTCCAACCACCTCCCCAGGTCCATGTCATGCTGTTACTGCATAGAGGAGGTCTGGGGTCTATGCTGACCCTAAGCTGGGGTCCTGACTAATCCCTCTACCTGGAGGTACTGTTGATGGTACAGAGGTCCAGGCCGCCAGCGTAATCCCTACCTCCTGAGGATCCCTGAACCTCAGTGATCCAGTCCTGAGAAGGACCCTGATCACACACCGGGGACTGGTAGGTATATGTCTAAACACAGTAATAAACAAACGAGACAGTACAAGGGGTAAACTAAAATCCACCTTGCATACAAAAATCACACCACAGGAAACAGAGGGGACACCAACGGGTACAGAGATAAATGATAAAGCGAGGAGGGGAAAAAGACCACACAGGTACTCTTAACTTCAGCCTTCACCATACAACGATCCGCTCTGCTGGTCTGCATGAATGCTTTCACCGACACTTCCCCAGCAGACAGGCAGGTATTTGAAGGAAACCAATTATCACAACATTAATTGCAGCTGAGCGAGGCTGGTGTAGTCCAACACAGAGAGAGGAAGAATTAACTCTCTCTTTGCCGAAAAACACCCAGCACCAGAAACTCAGCTGTGAGAAGTCAGGGTGTGCAATCGCGACGATCTTCGCAGCGACACACCCGTGACAGTCCATCAACCTCCCCAATTCCAACCACCTCCCCAGTATCAACCACCTCCCCAACTACAGTCACCTCCCCAGTACCAACAACCTACCCACTACCAGCCACCTACCCTACACAGGGCGTAACTAGGAACGGCAGGGCCCCACAGCAAACTTCACAATGGGGCCCTCCCCGCCTCCGGCCGCCATTTTAAAAAAAATATATATATTTTTAAAAATCACTAATCGCAAACGGCGAATGGATTGAATAATCCAGTCGCCATTTGCAAATTTTTAGCCGCTTTGGCGACCATTTTGGTCGCCATCTGCAGCACTGTAAAGAGGCCTGCTGTTTTCGGGGCCCCATTAGGGGCCTGCTGTTTCCTGGGACCCTAGGCCCCTGATGGGGCCTGCTGTTTCCTGGGGCCTGCAGTTTCCTGGGGCCCTAGGCCCCTGATGGGGCCTGCAGTTTCCTGGGGCCCAAGACCCCTAATGGGGCCTGCAGTTTTCTTTGGAGCTAGGCCCCTAATGGGGCATGCTGCTTCCTTTGGACCTAGGCCCCTAATGGGGCCTGCTGTTTCCTAGGGCCCCATTAGGGGCCTGCTGCTTCCTGGGGCCTCTAATGTGGCCCGCTGTGTCCTGGCCCCCCCCCAAGCACACATGCGATTTGCACACTTAGTCATGTACCCACGAGCTGCTCTCCCTAATGCTCTCAATGTTCAGTGAAAAACGGAGAGAAGCAGGAAGAGAAGCTCGTTGTCACAGGACCATAAGTATAAAAATCGCATATGAGTGAAGTGTCCATGAAATGACTGCTGGAACCTGCAGAGCTGAATCCTGACATTGCAGCTTCTGAATTCTCACAACGAATGCTCTGCACACTTTTAGGATTCTCCCTTACCGGTGGCAAGAGTACACGGTCATGTCAGCACAAGCATGTGATTTATATACTTCTGGCCACATTCCGACTAGACGTGCCCGGCCTCGCTCCGTTCATTTTCATTGAGGCCACACGTCTAGTCAGCATGTGACCGCTTGTATGTAAATCACCGGCACGAGAGAATCCTAACAGCGTGCAGTGTGCACTGTGAGAATTCTGAAATTGACTAATTCTCATGTTTTTATTTATGTTAGGAGCATTAAAGGGGTTGTCCAGGTTTGTGCTGAGTCTGCAGTCATTCTATGTGACACAGACCTGGAGAACCCCTTTAATGCTCCTAACAAATAAAGACATGAGAATTAGTCAATTTCACAAATAATATTTACATCCAGGTACCTTATAGAGGACGTCCTCTCTGGAGTCGTTCTCCTTTTCTTCATCTTGTCCAGATCCCATGATGAGTTTTCTCATCCACAGTCGTCTCTGCAGATTTCCATCTTCTCCGCTCTTCTGCACCAACTCTCCACACGATGCCCTTAAAGACAGAAGAGTCATTATAATGCCCCTAAATAAAAATATCTGCAATATACTGTCGCCTCACACTATTCTCCTCCCTCCTCACACTGTCTCCTCTCACATCCCCCTGTTCAGCATACTGTCTCCTCATATATTTACCCCCTCACTCTCTATACTGTTTGCTCACACACACCCGACTCCCCATACTGTGTCTGCACACATCCCATCACCCTCACTCCCCATACTGTGTCTGCACACATCCCATCACCCTCACTCCCCATACTGTGTCCACATACATTCACCCGTTCGCTCCCCATACTGTCTGCACCCATCCCCCATACTGTTTCCTCATACATACTCTTCAGTACCCTCAAATCCCCCCACACATATTAAATGCCCCCATCGCCACTCCAAATCCCCCCACACATAAAATAACCCCCATCCCCACTCCAAATCCCCCCACACACATTAAATCCCCCCATCCCCACTCCAAATCCCCCACACATAAAATAACCCCCATCGCCACTCCAAATCCCCCACACATAAAATAACCCCCATCGCCACTCCAAATCCTCCCACACATAAAATAACCCCCCATCGCCACTCCAAATCCCCCCACACATAAAATAACCCCCCATCCCCACTCCAAATCCCCCCACACATACAATAACCCCCATCGCCACTCCAAATCCCCCCACACAAAAAATAACCCCCATCCCCACTCCAAATCCCCCCACACATAAAATAACCCCAATCGCCACTCCAAATCCCCCACACATAAAATAACCCCCCATCGCCACTCCAAATTCCCCCACACATAAAATAACCCCCATCCCCACTCCAAACCCCCACACATAAAATAACCCCCAATCCCCACTCCAAACCCCCCCACACATAAAAGAACCCCCATCCCCACTCCAAATCCCCCCACACATAATGTATCCCCCCATCACCACTCCAAATCCCCCCACACATAAAAGAACCCACATCCCCACTCTAAATCCCCCCACACATAATGTATCCCCCATCCCCACTCCAAACCCCCCCACACATAAAAGAACCCCCATCCCCACTCCAAACCCCCCACACATAAAAGAACCCCCATCCCCACTCCAAATCCCCCCCACACATAATGTATCCCCCATCCCCACTCCAAACCCCCCCACACATAAAAGAACCCCCATCCCCACTCCAAACCCCCCACACATAAAAGAACCCCCATCCCCACTCCAAATCCCCCCCACACATAATGTATCCCCCCATCACCACTCCAAATCCCCCCACACATAAAAGAACCCACATCCCCACTCTAAATCCCCCCCACACATAAAATAACCCCCCATCCCCACTCCAAACCCCCCCACACATAAAAGAACCCCATCCCCACTCCAAACCCCCCCACACATAAAAGAACCCCCATCCCCACTCCAAATCCCCCCCACACATAATGTATCCCCCATCCCCACTCCAAACCCCCCACACATAAAAGAACCCCCATCCCCACTCCAAACCCCCCACACATAAAAGAACCCCCATCCCACTCCAAATCCCCCCACACATAATGTATCCCCCCATCACCACTCCAAATCCCCCCACACATAAAAGAACCCACATCCCCACTCTAAATCCCCCCCACACATAAAATAACCCCATCCCCACTCCAAACCCCCCACACATAAAAGAACCCCCATCCCCATCCAAACCCCCCACACATAAAAGAACCCCCATCCCCACTCCAAACCCCCCACACATAAAAGAACCCCCATCCCCACTCCAAATCCCCCCCACACATAATGTATCCCCCATCCCACTCCAAATCCCCCCACACATAAAAAAACCCACATCTTCACTCTAAACCCCCCCCATACACACACACTCACACAGTATGTCCCCCATTTATCTTCTGTGGTATCTTCAGCTCCATAATGGAGCACACTCACCACAAATCTTCACCCTTCTGGGCGCCGACGACGAGTGACGTCAGCAGCGTGATCACATGACTGATCACGCTGCAGACGTCGCTCTGACCCGGCGGTCAGAGCTTCAATTGTACTGGCGTCTGTATAGACACCAGTGCAATTGATTCCTGGGAGCCGGCACGCAGCAGCTTCTCTGCGCCGGCTGTCAGCATGACAGCCAGCACAGGGAACCGCCGACTCTCAGGCCATGGGCGGCGGAACACAGCCGCAGGGGAGACAGCTGCAGCAGGGACGGGCCCCCTTCTAGCCCGGGCCCTATGGCAGCTGCTTCCCCTGCTTCCACGATAGTTCCGCCCCTGCCCTACCACACTTCTACCTCTTACCAATCTCCTTCCCCCTTCCAATTGCCTACTATGTCATCTGCTCCTCCTGCCCATCCCTCCACTCCACCACCACACACCTGTTCTGCCTTGTCTTCCCATTCTTTCAGTCTTTCCACCCTTCACCTCTTCCTGTTCCTTCCCCACCACCATCCCGTTCGTCCCTCCACACTCCCACGGTCGAAGTGTCCCGCAGCCCCTCCAGCAGTATTTCCACCCCACACTACACTGACCTGTAGTGTCTGTAAATATGTTATTTGTTGTAAAAAATAAAGTTAAAAAATATATATATATATTTACAAAATGAAAAAGTTGATTAAAAAATAAATTTTAAAGAAATAATAAAGTTTAATAAAAAAAAAAGTTAATTTCAAATTGAAAAATTGGACCAAAAGGCCAAGTTTGAGAAATATATTAAAAAACATTTTCTTAAATAAATTGTTCATACTTTTAACATTGTTGTCTGTCTTTAATTTATAGGATGTTAAGTTTTAAATTTGTTATACAGGTACACCTAACTTTGGCTAAAAGGTTCATAAATGCAACCTTTTAGCCAAAGTTATGTCCCAGGTTGTGTAGTATGCAAAGTATATTCTCTTTTTAAAAAAATTGTGTATTTTTTTTAGATTATCCCCTACCCAGGTTTCCCATACTCCAGTCCTCAAGGCCCACCAAAAAAATATCATGTTTTCAGGATTTACTTTGTATTGCACAGGTGAGGCAATTATCACCTGAGCAATACAAAGGAAATCCTGAAAACAATACCTGTTGGTGGGCCTTGAGGACTGGATTTGGGGAACCATAGCCTACAATTTACACTTTTTTTTGGAGAAAATTTGAAATACTTAACAATTTCGCCTTTTCTGCTAAAAAAGGGTACATTGTAGCCCAGGTTTCCCCTACTCCAGTCCTCAAGGCCCACCAAAAAAATATCATGTTTTCAGGATTTACTTTGTATTGCACAGGTGAGGCAATTATCACCTGAGCAATACAAAGGAAATCCTGAAAACAATACCTGTTGGTGGGCCTTGAGGACTGGATTTGGGGAACCATGGCCTACAATTTACACTTTTTTTGGAGAAAATGTGAAATACTTTTGTCAAACAGCCATGGACACAACAATGGCAAAAAGGTTACAGTAGAAAACACACAAGAAGGTAGACAAGTAAACTATTAAAGGTTTATTGTGGGAAAAGAAACAATACATTTATCACACTCTGTCATCCTGCCAGTCAACACTACCTTCTGGTGACACAAAGTATTGAGCAAACTGGTCCCTCATTCTTGAAACCGCGACTGTACTGCGAGTGGTATTGTTGCTGTAGTCGTGCAAAGTTGTTTCTTGATTGTGGTCCTCCAAAGAAATTGGTTCCTTGGTTAGGACAAAATTATGGAGGACCACGCACGCTTTCACTACATCATCAACAGTCTCGGTCTTCAAGTTAATTGCAGTCAAAAGGACACGCCATTTTGCTGTCATAATGCCAAAGGCACACTCCACCATCCATCTGGCTCTTGTGAGGCGGTAGTTAAATATCCGCTTTGTATGTGTCAATGCTCTGCTGGCGTACGGCTTCAATAGGTGTTCGGACAGCTGGAATGCCTCATCACCTACACACACGAATGGCATCGGTGGGCCTGAGGTTTGAGGCAGTGGCCTAGGGGGGGGGGGAAACTGAAAACTGTTTCCATACAGTTTACGTCCCATAGCAGATAGTTTAAAGACTTGGGAGTCATTAGACCGTCCATAAGATCCAATGTCCACTGCGATAAACTTGTATTCGGCATCTGCAATAGCCATCAGGATGACAGAGAAATATTTTTTATAGTTGAAAAATTCAGATCCGGTTCCTTTAGGCTTTTGAATGCGGATGTGCTTTCCATCAACGGCACCCAGGCAATTGGGGAACTGGCAGATGCATAAAAACTGGTCCGCTATTTGAAGCCATCGCTCTGTTGTTGGCTCTGGAATAAATTCTCCAACCAAACTATCCCACAGAGCACGACAAGTGTACTTTATTATCCCGGATAGTGTGGAGATTCCCAGCCGATACTGAAAATGTAGCGATGACAGCATTTCGCCAGTTGCCAGAAATCTGAAAACAAAATAGAAAATACAAATTAGTTCAGAAACACAGCATTACATAACAGAACTCAGCTAGAACTATTGGAGATAACAAAAATAATAACATCTATGAGAAACACTGTTTTATAACTAAATTTTTGGCTACTGATATGGTTTCCTAGTTGCCCTGTGATGTTAAATTAATGATAAAATTACAAGTGTGCTGAAGAAAACAGATCCAATACATATAGTTTACCTTATAGTCACCATGAGACGCTCCGCCGGAGATATCGAGAACCGACAGTAGGTGTCCGATTTTTAATTTGGTCGCCAACACGCTCCAGCAAATCATCAAAGTTTTCTTTGTTCATCCGCAGATAGGCAAAAAACTTCTCTGGATTTTTTTGCAGCTCCATGTTCAGTGTGGAATAGACACCACGAGTTAATCTCTGTGCCGTGATGGGGTGGATCCACATACGGCGTTGTCTTCGCAGGCGCTGACGCCTAATGCGCTGCTCCTCAAACTTTCGCTCCTTCTCCAGAACGATAAACCTCAATCGATTCATCTCCGCAGTAAAATCAACAAGATTCCTGAAGATATTGCCGATAATGACATCCATGTTCGCCAATCACTTGCTACTTGCTCTTCTCTCCAACCTGCACTTGCTCCTCTACAACCTGTCAAAGATGGGATGTAGGAGCAGTGTATATATAGGATTACAGTAGCCAATCATGTTTGGAACCCCAAAAAGGGCGTTCTTAAAAACCAGATCCGGCGCATTATGGCGCCAACGGATGCCAAACCGGATACACCGGATGAGACGGATGCGGTTTTTGACCGCATTCGTGAACCGGATCCGGCGAAAAAACGGATGCGGCGCGTCCGGTTTTCATACTTGATGCCGGATGCGGCGCTGCGGCAAAATGCCGCGGGCGCCGTCAGGCGCACAACGGATGTGTGAAAGAGGCCTAACCCAGCAAAATTTGTAAAAACTTTTTTGGAGTCTTATATATCACAAAATGTACCCCAGAAAATGGAATAGTGTATGGGTAAGAAATGTGAAGAAACATGCAAAATTTTCAAATACTTTTTTATACTTTTATATACCACCAAAATGTGACAGAAAGCACATAATACTGTGTGCATGAGTACTCTAATCCTGAACTACTTTTCTACGCTTTTTTGTACTTTTTACATACCACCATAATGCAACAATAACCGTGTTAAACTGTTTGGATTTGTTATTGAATCCTTAACAACAATTTGGAACTAAAATATTTTGATGGATGGAATTTTTTCAACATATTTTCCACAATGGCCTTCTTGTTTAACACCATTTTAGAAGATCTCTCTGCCTCAGGAAGAAGAGATGCAAAGTTCTCCTTGTAGCGTGCGTCTAGCAGGGTGAACAACCATTACTCTTTTTTGGCCAAGATGAATGTAACTCGAGGGTCAAGGCAAATGCAGCAGTCCATAAAGTCGACCTTATGTGCCAAGCTCTATACAGCCAACACTACCCTTTCTCCACCACGATGACTGCTCTCCATCTCCTACTCCGTATCTTCTTCCTCATTCCCAGAAGGTTGTGTGGCTACTAGCCTCTGTTGCGCTAGCTACCAGCTCCTGTTCTTCCTATTCCTCCTCCTCCCAATCAGCGCTGAGAAGATGAGATGAGGCTGGGCTGATTACAATCTCTATATATTATGTCTTCCTCCATCCCAACCTTGTTCACATGCAGTGCTTCATAATTAATTGTGAACAGCGACTGTTTAAGTAGGCACAGAAGTGGGATAGTTGTGCTGACTATGGTGTCATCGCTGCTCACCATGTTTGTGGAGTCCTCAAAGTCTTGGAGAACAGCACAAATGTCAGACATCCATGCCCACTTTTCAGTTGTTATGTGTGGAGGCTGACCAGAATACCGACAGACGTGTTGGAGCTCGTACTCAATCACTGGCCTCTCCTGCTCGCAAAGTCTTGCAAGCAAGTGCAACGTGGAGTTCCAGCGCCTGGTGATGTCGCACACCAGTTGGTGAGCTGGCACTTGCATGCACTGCTGCTGCACTGCCAGAGTGGAGGCAGCTGTAGCCAACTTGCGGAAATGGCCGCTGATGCAACGTACCTTGGACAGATGCTCTGTAAAATCTGGGTTTGTTTTAAAAAATTGCTGAACTACCAAGTTGAGCACATGTGCCAAGCATAGTACGTGTGTGAGCTTACCAAACTTCACAGCTGCCACCAGGTTACGTCCATTATCACACACGACCATGTCTGGTTGGAGGTTCAGTGGCAAAAACCACAGATCTGTCTTCGATTATGCCTTTAAGTAACTCTGCCACTTGTTTCTATTACAATTTTTCTCTTATTGTTTCATTCCTGGTTCTGGCTTACAAATACTGAGATAAAAAATCTCACTAAATACTCAACCTGTGCACGTGGCCCAAGAAGAATTTCAGAATTGGTTTATTAGGGGGAATTCAAGAACTTGTGTAAGAGACTTGTCAGGAAAAGTGACAAGATGACCCAAAATTACATAGGGAGAGGGAGGAGGACAAGGTAATGATAACGGAAAAGATTTTGAAAGTGCCAGATAATACATTTACTGCAATATTTTGTTTCATTTGGAAAAGCAGAGAAACATTTTGAGGCTGGACATGAATTATTTTCGGGGCCTATTTGATGGGCTAAATCTCATGTGCCAGACTCTCTACCGGCTACAGAGATTTAAATCTAACATCATATTAATTATTTGGTACACTGGGCACAAAGGCAACTAGACAAAAGGCTCATGAACAGAGATGAGTGAATGCCAATCTCAAATTTGGCACAAATGTAGCACTTTTGGATTCGTGCTCGGTTTCACGAGCATTTTCACTCAAAGTTGGCAAAAATCAGTCACAGTTTGGTAAATCATCACGTTTCCACTAATTCTTTTGTTATTACTTTTGCTCTGATGGTGGTGCTGTATGATGAGGGGAGGGGACAGGGGGACATGTTTGATGAGGGGAGGGGGTGTGGAGAGGTTAGAAGAGTGGCGTACTCTTTTTTTTCTTCCCCTTAACTTTGTGTATGTTGATTCCTGCAGCCTATGAGCGCACAGAAACAATCTACAACGTCATAACGTCATGACACATGGTCTTCTGTAGTGGGCTGCCAAAGTCACATGTCCCTGGCCATAGAAAAAGCGGACATCTTGTTTTGCTGGTGCCATTTTCTCAGTGTCACTCCTGATAGTGCTGCAAGTGAACTTGTCAGTAAGCTAGATAGGATCCTGTCCTGTCTGAAATCAATCTTCCAGCATCTAACTAGATTGTGCAAAAACTGTGTGGTAGTCTCAGGAGGTTCCATTTGCTAATAAAAAATAATTTGTGATAAAAATGTGTTTCAGTGAGATATCAGAAGGCCAGATTTCCAATTAAAAATCATTAGGCCTAATATTGTGATGCAGTCAGGAGACCCAACTATCTAATCCAAATCATTTGTGATAAAACTGTGCTTGGGAAACAAATCAGAAGGCCATATTTCCACTTAAAAATCGTTAGGCCTAATATTGGGGTGCAGCTAGGAGGCCCAATTAACTTATCCAAATCGTTTCTGATAAATCTGTGTTTCAGAGACAAATCAGAAGGCCAGATTTCCACTTATAAATCGCTAGGTCTAATATTGGGGTGCAGCCAGGAGGCCAAATTAGCTACTCCAAATTGTTTGTGATAAAAACACACTAGCTAGGAAAATAAATAGTAATTGTTCATTCAGTGACAGGTGACTGACAGCTGTGGGACTAAAGTTGTGAAACAATAGGCAACAAGAGGGGAAGGCTACTTACAATATTATTGGGAAAAAGTGAGGTCGTGGTTGAAAGGGGAATAGGCTTGGTGTTCGACATGTATGTGGGTTAGGTGTTAATGCTAATGAAAGCTCAACTGAATAAACACTGTCTTGTCCTATCTTAATACCACTGACAACATCTGTTACTTGATGGGCTACTCGACTCCCTTTCTTTGGCAGCCACACAACGGTACGCCTTGTAGATGAGGCTCAGAAAGAGCATGTGATACAGTGGCTGTCAAGACCTGCATCAAGTGACCACTCTTCCTCTTCCTCCACCTTATCACACACAGTACAATCCTCAGAGATGGCACCACAATCACCCTTGTTTCCTCCTACATAACATATTTCCAAATGCCCAACTGACTGTGGGTAACCACAGATAGGCAATTTTGCAGAGCTCTTCACACATTCTATTCCATGGGCATCAGAGGTCTGCTCCGAAGAATCACAAAATCCAGAGGAGAAAAGCATCTGCACCGATGTTCAAAATTTTTTCATGCTGGATCCGGGGCCAGATGAAGTAGGATCCAAGCAGAATCCAGATCTTCATCACCAGACATTAACCACCGGGGTGTAGGTGATCTTGATGAGACTCAGATACCAGAGGCCCATGCAGACTGTACTATGGTGTCAGGGCAGGAAGAGGAGAAGGGTGAGTCTCAGGCAGAGGAGTGTGAGAATGGAGAGGATGACTATGAGGTTGTAGATTCCACTTGGTGTGATCCCAGAGGTACACAGGTAGTTAGCTCAGCCGATGAGTTGGTAAAGGAGGAAGATGAGAAGGTTATGTTGTGGCTTCCCACACAGATGTTAGGGGGTGATCGGGTGCGTCAAGTGCCTCTCCCCCCTTGATGCTGTTCACATGTGTCTAATGCGGCACCTTGACAGTTATTCATGCATTGTACTGTGTTGTGTATTGTGCTTTAGCTTAGGGATAGATTAGTAGGTAGTGCAGGATTAAATAGGGGGATTAGAATAGAGGGGGCACACCTACCATGAGGCGAGTTGAGTACTCT
Organism: Oophaga sylvatica; assembly: GCA_033576555.1. Lineage (NCBI taxonomy): Eukaryota > Metazoa > Chordata > Amphibia > Anura > Dendrobatidae > Oophaga > Oophaga sylvatica. Next base: position 523,029,700 of record JARQOD010000002.1, read on the forward strand.
GCCTCAGGCGGTGGTCCCTCCCTCAAGAAAGGGGGCAGCAGATTCTACTTTACTGCATTTGCTCCTCTTGCTCATGGATTGCTGCTTTGTGTGCACAGGACCTGTGATGATGTCACAGGAGGGGTGGCGTCAGGCGTCACGTGATCAGGGGCTGCCCTCAGTGTATGCAGGACTCTGCTGTGCTGGTTGTCATGGTGCTGGATGAGGGAAGTATGTGTGTGGGGTCAGGAGGGGTTTACAGGGTGGATATAGCAGAACCGTGTGTGTACGAGGTGTACGGATCGGAGCCGTGTGTGTATGGGGTGTACGAGCCCTGTGCGTATGAGGTACGTGGAGTGGAGCCGCGTGTGTACAAGGTGTATGGAGCGGAGCCGTGTGTGTACGAGGTGTACAGAACAGAGCCCTGTGTGTATGAAGTGTACGGAGCGGAGCCACGTGTATACAAGGTGTACGGAGCAGAGCCATGTCTGTACAAAGTGTACGGAATGGAGCCCTGTGTGTATGAAGTGTACGGAGCCACGTGTGTACGAGGTGTGCAGAGACCTGTGCGTACAAGGTGTGCGGGCGCGTGTGTACGAGGTGTGCGAAGCGGAGCCCTGTGCGTATGAGGTGTGCGGAGCCCTTTGCGTACGAGGTGTGCGGAGTCGCATGTGTACGAGGTGTGTGGAGCGGAGCCCTGTGCATACAAGGTGTGTGGAGCTGCATGTGTGCGAGGTGTGCGGAGAGGAGCCGCGTGTGTACGAGATATGGGGAGCAGAGCCGCATGTGTGCGAGGTTTGCGGAGCAGAGCCACGTGTGTACGAGATGTGCGGAGCGGAGGCCTGTGCGTACGAGCTGTGCAGAGCCCTGTGCTACGAGGTGTGCGGAGCCCTGTGCGTATGAGGTGTGCAGAGCCCTGTGCGTACCATGTGTGCGGAGAGGAGCCGCGTGTGTATGAGATATGGGGAGCAGAGCCACATGTGTGCGAGGTTTGCGGAGCAGAGCCACGTGTGTACGAGATGTGCGGAGTGGAGGCCTGTGCGTACGAGCTGTGCGGAGTGGAGCCCTGTGCGTACGAGGTGTGCAGAGCCCAGTGTGTATGAGGTGTGTGGAGCTGCATGTGTACGAGGTGTGCAGAGCGGAGCCGCGTGTGTACGAGGTGTGCGGAGAGGAGCCGCGTGTGTACGAGGTGTGCGGAGCAGAGCCGTGTGTGTACGAGGTGTGCGGAGCAGAGCCGCGTACGTACGAGGTGTGCGAAACAGAGCCCTGTGCGTACGAGGTGTGCGGAGCCCTGTGCATACAAGGTGTGCGGAGCGGCATGTGTACGAGGTGTGCGGAGCAGAGCCCTGTGCGTACGAGGTGTGCGGAGCCAAGTGTATACGAGGCATGCGGAGCGGAGCCGCGTGTGTATGAGGTGTGTGGAGCGGAGCCGTATGTACGAGGTGTGCGGAGAGGAGTCGCGTGTGTATGAGGTGTGCGGAGCCGTGTGTGTACGAGGCATACAAAGCAGAACCGTGTGTGTATGAGGTGTGCGGAGCCGTGCGTGTACGAGGTCGGTGTATCGTGGGGAGCATACCTCCCAACCGTCCCAGATCCAGTGGGACTGTCCCGATTTTGAGTGTCTGCCCCAATGTCCCAGCCGGGAGCTTACTTTTTCCGTGGACACAGGGGTACACGCAGAGCCTCAAGGA
>JARQOD010000002.1:523031469-523062754 GCA_033576555.1 Oophaga sylvatica
GTGTGTGCGGAGCCTGTGACGGTCCCACACTGAGAACCAGGCGGTTCTATTGAGGAGTTTGGCTGGAGTTAGCCTGGAAGTGACTTTCTGTTACAATGTGTCAGTGAGCACTGGAAGCAAGTCCAGATCACCCGGGAAGGCACCTGGCGGTCCCTGCTGGCTTGCAGCCGCTTAGTCAAGCCCGTCCCATGCAAGGGTGAGTCTGGGACCAGTAGTTGCAAAGATAGAATGCGCTTATGTTTTGTCATATTGTTGTTACCTGGTCTGAAAGAGACAGTAAACCGTTATTTTTGGACTTAATGCCTGTGTGTTGCCTCATTACTGCGTGCCCGGCCTGGGCCTACCAGAGCGAATCCCTACACATATCATGTACTCAAAAATGGGAAAAAAATTCCAAGTGTGGTGAAATTGAAAAAAAAGTGCAATTCCACAACTATTTTTTTTTTTTTTTTTTTTACCATATTCACCAAATGCTTAAACTGACCTGTCATTATGATTCTCCAGGTCATTACGAGTTCATACATAACAAACATGCAAACATGTATAGGTTGTTTCTTTATTTAAATGGTGAAAAAAATCCAAAGTTTGTTAACTAAAAAAAATTGCCTAATTTTCTGAGACCTGTAGCTTCTCCATTTTTTGTGATCTGGGCCTGGGTGAGGGCTAACGTTTCTAAATATACCTTTTTGGTGTGGATATGTGCTTTTGATCGCCCGTTATTGCATTTTAATGCAATGTTGCGGCAACCAAAAATACGTAATTCTGGTGTTTTTACTTTTTTTCTCGCTACGCTGTTTACCGAGCAGATTAATTCTTTTTATATCTTGATTGATCAGGCTATTCTGAACACGGCGATACCAAAAATGTTTTTTCTATTTTGTTTTATTTTTAATGGGGTAAGATTTGATCATTTATATTTTTCATTTTTTAAATATTTTTAAAACCATTTATTTTACTTTTTGCATGCTTCATTAGACTCCATGGACGACTGGAAGCTGCAGTTGTCTGATCGCCTCTGCTACACACAGACGATGATCAGATCACCAGTGTGTAGAAGAAATGCACACTTGCTGTGAGTACCTACCGCTAGGCGGCACTCATAGTAATCCGGCAACGACAACCACAGGGGTCTCCTGCCGACCCCAGGTTGTCATGCAAACCCATCGACAACCCGCGAACATGTGACACTGGTGCCAATGGGCGGAATTAGTGACATGCTTCTGGGCGATCACATTAAATGCCTCTGTCAGAGATTGACAGCTGCATTTAACGGGTTAACAGCCGCGGGTGGATTGCGATTCCACCCGCTGCTGTTAGGGTCACATGTCAGCTGTTCAAAACAGCTGACAAGTGCCGGGAAAGATGTAGGCTCAGTGCTGGAGTCCACATCAAAGGGAGGGACACGACATGCTCAGTACATGTACAGCGCATGTCGTGAAGGGGTTAAAACATGAGTTTTAAAAAGAAAAATGTAAAATTCTAATAACAAAAACATGCCAAACAAAAATGGAACACAGGTCTAACAGTTTCAAGCTGTAAAGCTTTAACTCAGCATAATTAAGAGGATGCTTGAACCCCTTGTTTTTCCACAATTTCTCCGCCACTATGCTGGCCTCAATGTGCTGCTGCAGAAAGCACAGATGCTGTGTGCTCGCTTCTGCTGATTGCACACCGCAGGTTATTAACTTGCATTATTGCAGAGGTCTTTCGGCCTACCGGTTAAACGTTTGATTTGCAATATTCTGATACAGTGGAATTCCACTTTGCACATGTTGCAGCAACTGTGACAGCAGCGACAAGCCCTTGTGAAGTATGGCCTTTTGCATAGCCTAGGTCAATGCAGTAAGGAGAAGTGGTGCAAATAATTTTGCGGAGTGGGCACAGATGAAGGACCTCTGCACCCTTTGGCACAGTTTTGAAATGTCTACTAAGAAGGTAAGTTAACACTGACAATGCCATCATCAGCATCACTATTCCGGTAATTTACGTGCTGGAGAACACTTTTAATAGTCTGCGTGAGAAGGTAGTGGTCCCAGAGGAAGAGGTGGAAGCAGAGGAGGATGCGATAGGGATAACAATATCTCAAATTTGTAGACTGTCGTCACACAGGTGGGTTCCATGGGGGGTGGCTTACAGCGATCGAAGGATCTCATGGTACCAGACAAACTGTTAGTGAAGGTACAGGAGCCTATGAACAAATGGAGGAGGCTGAGGTGATGAATGCACAACAGTCAGGAGATGAAAAGGATAATGATCCCCTCTCCATTATCTGGTTTGGTGGGATGGGACCGAGGAAGCAACCTTGAATGTTACCCCACCACCAATACACCATGGACATGGACCTCATGGAAGCACCCGACACATGAGTGACTTCAACATTATGCCAGTATTCTTAGGGTTAGAAATAGTGCTGACTACTTGGTTGCCACGGTTAGATCCACAGTACAATCCAGATGCATCTTCCCCTGGAAACAGATGTGTGCATGCTGCAGTATCGAAACACGCTTGCAGACATCTTAAGAATGGTTTTCCCAAGACAGCAGTGAGGTACACATTGTGTACTTGACATCCAACCCTGGGAGCATCAAGGCATCATTGCAAAAACAGAAGCAGCTGTGTATATGGCATAAGTCATTTCTGTGAGTCGTTTCACACATTTTTTAGACCAGGCTGTGCACTAGCAGAACGAGTACAAGCCTGACAACCTGACAAGACTGGAGAGGATGGTGCAGGAGTGTCTGGAGCTCAATATCAATGCCATCGAGGGGGGTTGGACCCTTTTGCATTTTAATCTTTAAAAATGGAAGAGTGACTCAGCTCACTTGTCACATCTTGGAGGTTTTGCCATGCATGGCAGCCAGTGTTCTTTCAGAATGTGTCATCAGCGCTGCTGGTGGTGTCCTGCCAGATAAGCGCATCTGGCTGTCCCCTGAAAGTGTAGACCACCTAACTTTCATCAAAATAAAAAAAGTCATAGAGATCCAATGACTTTTGCACCCCTGTCGCAGACTGTCCAAAATAGGCGATAATGTGGTTTTCATTGTCATATATAGATCTCGCGTTTTTGCAGTTTGTGCCATCTTTGTCTTGGATTCTGTGTCTGCTGTTGCTACTATTGCTGATGTTACAAAAAATGTTTCAAATGTGGAGACTCCAAGTTGGTTCTCCATCTGATGGGTTGCGTGTAGTGGAAGGTGTGTCAAAGGCTTATTATACTGTTTCTACTCTGTGGAAATTGATGCCACTTTAGTAATGTGTGACAATAATGTTTTGAAATGTGCAGAATCCAAGTTGTATCTCCACTGGTAGGTTGCCTGTTGTGGAAGGGGTGTCAGAGGGCCATTATACTATTTCTACTCTGTGGAAATTGATGCCACTTTAGTGGTGTGTGACAATATTTTTTTAAATGTGGAGACTCCAAGTTGGGTCTCCATCTAGTGGGTTACATGTATTGGAATGGTGGTCTGAGGCTTATTATACTGTTTTTACTCTATGGAAATTGATGCCACTTTAGTGGCGTGTGACAATATTTTTTCGAAATGAGGAGAATCCAAGTTGTGTCTCCTTGTGGTGGGTTGCTTGTAGTGGAAGGGGTGTCAGAGGCCAATTATACTGTTATTACTCTGTGGAAAATTGATGCCATTTTAGTTGTGTGTGACAATAATTTTTTGAAATGTGTAGACTCCCTGTTGGTTTTCTATCTGGTGGATTTCCTGTAGTGGAAGGTGTATCAGAGACCTATTAAACTGTTTCTACTCCGTGGAAATTGATGCTACTTTAGTGGTGTATGACAACAATTTTTTGAAATGTGGAGCGTCCAAGTTGGGTCTCCATCTGATGGGTTGCCTGTAATGGAAGGGGTGTCAGAGGCCTATTATACTGTGTCTACTCCGTGGAAATTGATGCCACTTAAGTGGTGTGTAAATTGTTTTTTGAAATGTGGAGACTCCAAGTTGTGTATTCATGTGGTGGGTTACCTTAAATGAAAGGGCTGTCAGAGGCCTATTATAATGTTTCTACTCTGTGTAAATTTATGCCACTTTAGTGGTGTGTGACAATATTTTTTTGAAATGTGGAGAATCCAAGTTGGGTCGCCATCTGGTGGGCAGTGTGTTGTGGAAAGGGTGTCAGAAGGCCATTATAATATTTCTAATCTGTGGAAATTGATGCCACTTTAGTGGTGTGTGACAATAACTTTTTGAAATGTGGAGACTCCAAGTTGGGTCTGCTTCATGTGTTGTGCCTGTAAAAGTAGGGCTCCCAGACAGGCAGGCCTGCATTTGCTTTCACTCAACTACCTGTGTTACTATCCTTACAATTTTCTACCATTAGTACTCTATGAAACTTATGTATGTGCCATGTGAGTGTGGCTGGAAATAAAAAGAAAAAATTGGAGGTGTTGCATGATATATCAGTGTTCCCAGCTAAGAAGGCTTACACCGCTCCCTTAACCACCAGGTCCTCATTGAAACTTCAATTTCAAGCTGTAAATGCTGGGTCAGACACTGATACCTTATGCATGGCCCATGACTGACTGCTTCTGTGCCATTAAAAAAGGTTGTACTGTGGGTCAATTGATCAGTCAACAACCTGTGTTACTTTCCTTACGTTTTTCTACCTATATTACTGCATGAAACTGATGTTTGTGTCATCTTAGTGTGGCTGGAATAAAAAAAAAATTGGAGTTGTTGCATGAGATATCAGGGCTTCCAGCTAAGAATGCTTACACCGCTCCTTTAACCACCAGGTCCTCATTGAAAATTCAATTCCAAGCTGTAAATGCTGGGCCAGAACCTGATAACGCATGCATGGCCAATGGCTGTCTGCTGCTGTGCCAATTGTAGGTCAATTGATGCCACTTTTCATGGTGTCGTCCCCTAATTTTACATGTTTGGGAAGATTTTTGTCACCCCTTAAGGTGTTGTGTTGTGTATACGTTTGGTTTAGCCTCCCATTGAATCTAATCGGGTTCGGATATGTTCATCGAACTATTCAGCGAATAAACGTTTGGCGAATAGAACAGATCAGAACCTTGAAAGGTTCCCTCATCTTTACTCATGAACATGACCACAAAATTATGCAGAACTGTTTTATATCAACCAGAATACTATGGGCTCCAGACTGTACCTCAATATACTGCTGAGTTCAGATATCAATGATTGATCTTTTTCTGTAGCACCAACATATTCCACAGCACTTTACAAGTAAGCGGGTATAATCTATAAGGAAATTGGGGAGCACAAAAGATAAAAAGTGCTAGGCATGTTTGGTCATGCCATAATTATAATAATAGGGGTTATGATATACTGTAAAGCTGCATGTTCCGGTCATCAGCCAGTATCTACCTGCAGTTACCAAGTGCTATTGAGTGCATGGAGGATATGGAAAAAGATGAATAGGAGGCACCAGATTCTGAGGAAAAATGTAGAAAAGGAGAAGAGGGGAGAGTTAGGTTAGTGATGTGAGGTAATAGACCAGTCTAAAGAGATGTGTATTTAAAAATGCTTAAAAATGTGGGAACTAGGTAATAGTTGGATCATCCAGGGTAGTGCACTCCAGAAAAGTGAGCAGCACGAGAGAAGTTTTGGAGACGAAAGTGGGAGTATGGATTATGCGGGATGCTAGTCTTAAAACAGCAGAACAGAGAGCATGACTTCTGTTTAATGTCATATGTATCCAACCCAATAAATAGTTGCGTGCCTCACCATGTGCAGTATTATTTAGATAATCTATTCTAAAAGCATTGTTTTTAGGGAAGAATATCACTTTTATATTGTGTAATATGTAGAGATGGATGACTAAAAGCATTTTGAATCAAAGGATGAGGTGTGGCACTATATAGGTTTCATGCACACAATTCTGTGTGTTCACGAGACGAAAAGTAAATAACCAACACCAGAAAAAAGAATGACCTAATGATACGAACATTGGCATGCTACACAGGATAAAGGTCGGAATGTTTGCACCATAACCTTTATGTGCAGTGGGACTTAGTTCATCAATTATTGAAGTCTAGCTGCTAGTAATACCATTATGTTTACCAAATGTAAGTAGATTTGAGAAACAGGTAGAATTATATGGTTGTATCATCTAAACTTCTGAAGTAGGTGTAATTTATAGCCGATTTTCAGATTTCAATAGTTCTAACACCAGGATATCCATTCCAAATTAGTCTCCATTGCCGATAACAAAGATAGTGCTCACAGATTTCAATTCTCATCCTTGCACTTTTAATAGGAAGAATTTAAAAAGTAATAAGGTTACAATGGACATAGAATGCAATTTAATTTTATAAACTAATACAAAGATAAACTAGAAGTGTCGCCTTGGCAACCAATTACCTTACAACTTTCATCTTCATACAACCACTAGAATATTATCTGATAAAATCTGATTGGTTGCCATGGACAAAGCTTACTTTTTCATTATTTTATTTTATAATTTGGACACATAATTTATATATGCTAGGTAATATAAGATTTGATAAGGAATCGAGGGAAATCTTGGACCTATTCAAAGTTGGTCTTTATACAAGATGAGGAATATTTATTGCATTAGCTGAACAAGTACTCTGTAACACCACTTCACATGATGCTGTGTTTAGACGGCTGCTACCTAGCCACTATATTTATGAGGCTGTTTTCTCCTTATAAATATAATTGCTATCTATAGTAAAGAATATGTATATAAAGTATATATAAAAATATATATAGTGCTCAGAATAAATGACAACATCGTCTCTGAGAAGTACGATTTTTATCAGTATCTCACTGAATACAAGAACAATTTCCAAAATTTTGACAAGACTGAGTTTCAAAGAACATTTATTTTTTAACCCATAACATGAAGTAAGGTTAATAATATAACTCAGTACTAAATCTTCAGCTTTAATCAATTAGTCGATGGAAAAATAAAAACACCCACATCAAAATCTACAACATCTAGTATTCTGTATCATTTTCATGATTATTAAGACAGCACCAAGTCTTTTTGGCAAGGAATGAATAGTTGGCGACATATTGCAACATGAAGTACCTCTTTTAGAGCCTGGATGCCGGATGGAGGGTGAAGCTCAATTTGTCTCTTCAGAATTCCCTATATGTTTCAGTTGGGTTCAGATCAGAAGTACTGCACTTGACCACTGAATTACTTTCATCCTATTCTTCTTCAAAAATGCAACAGATGTGTGTTTTAGATCTTTGTCATGTTGGAAAAGTGCACCTCCACCATCTTCTCTTTCAATATGCAGCAGTACATCTGTGAATTCATGATATCATCAATGAAATCTAGTTTCCCCAATACCAAGAACACTCACGAAGAAGCACATTAGGACACTGCCACCACCATAATTCACTGTAGACTCTAGAGACCTGAGTAGTCTCTGAAAGCTTGCAATTTGTTACCATCTTTTCAGTTAGCCATTAAAAGGTATCAACCACTGAGGACTCTCAAGTCTAAATATTTTTCTATCTACTGGCTAACACGGTACGAAGATATACATCTTTACTATATCACTGTAGACTCTAAGCATTTAGATAAAGGAATTAAGAATAAATGCTTGGTGACTACATTGAAACATGGTGGTGGTAGTGTCCTTATGTGAGGTTGCATGAATGCTGCTGGTGTTGGGGAGCTAAATTTCATTGCACAATTGTTTCTGCTACATCAAAATGTCTGATTGCCATCTCAGTTCAGTTGATCCTAGGTGCTGCCAAGCTCTTCTGTTCCAAAGTGTTATCTGCAGACTCAGCTTTGAAACTGTAAGGTGCCTGACTATCATTTCACTCTGCTGTTTCAAGGTGTTATGCAGACACTCATCTTTGCTATGATGCCTGACTGCTGTCTCAGCCCTGCTGGTCCAAGTTGCACTACTACTAAAAGTGCCTGTCTGCTGTCTCACTTCTGTTGTCTGTCTTCACAACTCTACTGTTTAAGGAACTGTTTGCAAACTCGGCTTTGCTGTGCAAGGTGTCAGACAACGTACATTGCACTGCCTCTCCAAAGTGCTGTCCTCAAGCCTGACTGCTAATTCCAAGGTGTTAGTCCAATTTTCTGTTCCGCTGACCCACAAGTTATCCAACATATACAGCTCTACTGTGTCATGTGCCTTCTAAGCCTATCCAACTTCACGGCATAGTAATATTCAGATTGGGCTACTTAGTTTGATCTATGGCTTAACACCAGATTGATGTAGAATTAGAAATGAGAGGCTTTAGAGCCCTTTAATTAGAACATAAATAATAGTGGCAGCTCCAGTAAATCTATAATAGTAACAACCAGAGGAAACCAAACAGAGCCACAAGGTCTAATTACAATTATGACCACAGAAACCAGTTAACAAACAGCCATTGGGCCCAATTAATCTTTGTTTTTTGGTAAGTCACTTTTTAAGTTAATGGTTATCATTTCTTTTGTTTCAAAACCAACAAAATGGATGTTTTTTTGCGCAAAATAAAAACTACTCTTTATTTTTGTTTTGACCTGTTTCGCAACTTTTTAGCACAAAAAGTGGCATGCCTCTCTAAATGACACAAAATTTGTGCCAAAATAACTGGCGTACATAAAATCATTTTGTAGGTGGGGCAACAAATTTTGAGACTGTTTAAAAAGTCACAAATAATTTAATCAGCAGAGTGTATCTGTAAGCCCCAAACACCCACCCACAATGGTGAATAAAAAAATGACAAACACATAGAAAATTGATTTAAAAAAAAGGCGCAAATTAAAAGTAGAATTAGTTGCAAATTAAAAATTTGAAATACCAGCATTGCATTGCGGACAGTACTGCCTAATCTGTATAGTCTTCTATGATGTTTAGGTCATTCAGGGGGTCACGTGATGCTCCATGGTTCAGTTTCCGAGGCTAGATGGCGTGAAAGACCTGCAATGAAATTATGGGCACATAGCCATGAGGTTACAGGACATATACCAAGAAATTAGCTCAATGGAGGAGCCTGAAGAACTTTCCTGACACTTTCACTATCAGATCTACAGTAAATGATTTCCAGAATTTGCCCTTTACTTGCTGTGGAAACAGACAAAACTTAATATTATTGCTTTGATTAACTATCGTTTTGTTTACTGAATAGTGTTGAAGTTCCTAAAGGAGAAAAATGTGGTGCTATCTAAATGCCCCCGTCACACACTAGTTTTGTGACGCAACAGCGATCTCCCCAGCGATATCGCTGTGTGTGACATTCAGCGACGATCAGCCCCCCTGCTGGGTATCGCTGATCGTCGCTGAATGTCCTGGACATTTTCTTGCTCTTTGGTCTCCTGCTGGCCAGCACGCATCGCTGCATGTGGCAGGCAGGAGACCAGCGATCAGCTGGTATCCAAGGTAAACATCGGGTTTCCAGAAACCCGATGTGTACTTGGATACCAGCGCGCGCTGCAGGGGAGCTGGTAACCAAGGTACACATCAGGTTTCCAGGTGCCACGCAGCGCCTGAAAACCCGATGTGTACCTTGGTTACCAGCTCCCTGCACCAGCGGGCTGGAATTCAACTACACTGCGGGTAACTAAGCGACGTTACCCGCAGTATCGCTGTCCTAATCACTGCCGACGGGCCCTAAGTGTAGTAAGAAATAATCAATAGAGAAGGTGAGTACTATAGGAATTTGCTCACCTGATAAAGTTGTGCAAACAGAGGAACAACTCCCACTTGAAGTATGGATGTATTTGCAAGAGACTGCTGCCAACCTGGTGAGGAAGGATTGGACCCTGAAACAGGAGTATCCCGTAAAGTAGATTCCAGACAGGAGGACAAGGGAATGGCTCTGACTTTGCCACCGAGAGAAATCAAGGTGCAGATATTTCAGGTTGCTTGTGCCTAAAATTTTATTAAAACTGATAAAAACGATATACACAGCGCATTTCGGGCTGTTTACAGCCTTCTTCAGTTGTATGGAGAAAATGAATTTGATCCTTCTTATATAACATATACATATATATATATATATATATATCATATTTAAACATGACATATAAAATGTATAAAAAAAATTTGTTTTTGAGTACTGTAAGGCAAGGGTGGGGAATCTTAGGGCTGCAGCAGTTACGTACCCTCGAAGACTTTTATCGGCCTCATGGCAGATTCCGGAGCTTAGCGTGTATTTCGATGCCGCAGTTCCATTTAATTTTTTTTCTTTGTGATACGCGATCAGTGTTGCTATGAATCTAGGCCAACAATGAATGTTACATCCTGACAAACTGCCATCCAGGTCCTTGGTAGAAAAATGATTCCCTACCCGGCTTAGGACTCATACAGATGGTTGATGGATAACTCGTCTCCATTTCCATGGCTGTCACATGTACATTTTCTCTCAGACAAATCTGCAGAGGAAAAATCACAGCAGCATGCACGATGAGATTCTAGTATGCTGATTTCACAGATGACACTATAGAGAAGTGGAAAAACTTTTTTTCACTCTACCTCCAAGAATACAACACACTCTCATCAAGTCTGACAGAGTGTGACTAGCAAGTGGAATGATTTCTCGATGGTCTGCACCTGTCTGCTCACACCTAGCTGAAAGCAGCAGCCAAGTCTGTTTTTCCAATAGCTGAACCAAATATTTTTTTTCCTTCGCCATCCTGCAATCTTTCCTGCATGTTCTATCACCTAGAAAGCACTACTTCATGGCCAGATCAAGGACTAACCACCTCATAATCTGAACTCCAACTCTATGCCCAAAAGCTGTCCTTGAACTGCCCATTTTCAACCACAAACAATTATCACATCCTCAGCTTTTACCTCGTCAGAACAATTTTCAGCATAGACATAGGTTTCAAAACATTACCCAGGGTCTGTTCATGTTGACAGAAGAGCCTCCAGAGCAGACAATTATGAAAGTAACTACTACACGTAGTTCCAATGCCAATGTGCAGCATAGACATAGTGTCTTAAAACATTAACCCCAGGGCGTATCATGGTTGACGCAGGAAGGAGGCCTCAAGAGCCAGACAATTATGAAAGTAGACTACTAGCACAGTAGTTTCAGTGCCCAATGTGCAGGCATAGACATAGTGTCTTCAAAACATTAGCCCTGGTTTTGGTTGATGCAGGAAGGAGGCCTCAAGAGCCAGACAATTATGAAAGTAGACTACTAGCACGGTATTCCAGTGCCCAATGTTCAGGCATAGACATAGTGTCTTCAAAACATTAGCCCTAGGCTGTATCATGGTTGACTCAGGAAGGAGGCCTCAAGAGCCAGACAATTATGAAAGTAGACTACTAGCACGGTAGTTCCAGTTCCCAATGTGCAGGCATAGACATAGTGTCTTCAAAACATTAGCCCTATATCATGGTTGATGCAGGAAGGAGGCCTCAAGAGCCAGACAATTATGAAAGTAGACTACTAGCACGGTAGTTCCAGTTCCCAATGTGCAGGCATAGACATAGTGTCTTCAAAACATTAGCCCTATATCATGGTTGACACAGGAAGGAGGCCTCAAGAGCCAGACAATTATGAAAGTAGACTACTAGCACGGTAGTTCCAGTTCCCAATGTGCAGGCATAGACATAGTGTCTTCAAAACATTAGCCCTATATCATGGTTGATGCAGGAAGGAGGCCTCAAGAGCCAGACAATTATGAAAGTAGACTACTAGCACGGTAGTTCCAGTTCCCAATGTGCAGGCATAGACATAGTGTCTTCAAAACATTAGCCCTATATCATGGTTGACACAGGAAGGAGGCCTCAAGAGCCAGACAATTATGAAAGTAGACTACTAGCACGGTAGTTCCAGTTCCCAATGTGCAGGCATAGACATAGTGTCTTCAAAACATTAGCCCCAGGGGCTGTATTGTGGTTGATGCAGGAAGGACGCTTCAAGAGCCAGACAATTATGAAAGTAGGCTACAACGCGGTAGTTCCAGTGCTCAATGTGCAGGCATAGACAAAGTGTCTTCAAAACATTGGCCCTAGGGGCTGTATCGTGGTTGACGCAGGAAGGAGGCCTCAAAAGCCAGACAATTATGAAAGTAGAGTACTAGCACAGTAGTTCCAGTGCCCAATGTGCAGGCATAGAGATAGTGTCTTCAAAACATTAGCCTTAGGTACTGTATCATGGTTGACGCTGAAAGGAGGTCTCAAGAGCCAGACAATTATGAAAGTAGACTACTAACTCAGTAGTTGCAGTGCCCAGTGTCCAACATAGCCATAGTGTCTCCAAAAATTAGCCCAAGGGGCTGTATTATAGTTGATGAAGGAAGCAAGGCAGGTCTGAAGGGTCAAATAATTATGAAGTTAAGACTACTAGCACAGTAGTTGCAGTGCCCAGTGTCCAGGCTTAGCCATAGTGTCTCCAATAAATTAGCCCAAGGAGCATGATACCATGGTTGGGGAAGGAAGAAGGGTCTCGTCACAGGTGCCTCCGATGGGAAAATTAATGAATGGAACATTGTTTTTAGCTTATTGACCATGAGGTACATGTGGCAGAAGCAGGAGTTGAAAACATGTGTAAGAAGAAGAAAAGGGGTTTGTATGGGAAGGGATGGACGTGATCACCAGTTGCATCAAATAACGTTTTGGGTGACTGTAGGTTGGGATACTGCCTTCTGGAGGACTTAAATATGATTGTGAAATCCAGTCCTTGTTACATTTTATCAGAGTCAGTCTGTCAGCATTCTATGTAGTCAACCGTGTGCGTGTATCTGTGATGATTGCCCAGCGGCACTGAAAACACACTCTGACATCACACTAGCACCAGGGCAGGCCAGCACCTCCAAGGCATATAAGGAGAGGTCTGGCCAAATATGCAGCTTGGATACCCAGTAATTAAACAGAACAGAAGCATCAGGAAGGACACAGGTATGGTCGCTTAGATAGTCGTTGACCATCTTGTTCAACTTCTCCCTCCTTGACATTGTTACTAGTCCAGCTAGTCCTTGCTGATGAGCCGGTTTATTGAAGATGGCACAGTTTGTGGACATTTTACCACCACCTCTTTTAGATCAGTTGGCGTGTCTCTCCCCATTAATGCATGCTGTTGCACAGAGCTGGTACCTCTGCTAGCAGTGGTGTCTGAGGGTGCTGTTGCCATCAAATGATCGACAATGGCCCTCTTGAAGGATTCAATTGTGCAACCCCTTGGTGACTGCAACAGTAGCAAAGGAAATTTGTCCTTGTACCATGGATCTATTAAGGTGGCCAACCAGTATAGGCTGCAATTGAAAATGTGGATTACGCGAGGGTCTTGGCACAGACAGTCTGATATGATGTGTGCCAAGCTGCAAAGAGGCAAATCTTCTGTGACCCCAGAAGGAGGAACAATACCCATCCTCTCTTCACACTGACTCTCCACCTCCTCTTCTCCAGCCCACCCATGCTGGACAGACATGAAGCTGGGGTTGGGAGTCCCCTCTGTAGCATGAGGTGTCCCCTGGGTACTACTAAAAAAGAAGTCCTCTCCCTCATCATCTTCATCCCCCAATCTTGCCTGATGATATTGGCTGGGCTGGATAGGATCACACATTGTGAAATCTTGCTCCATACCCAGCTGCTGGGCACTCAAAGATTCCATTTTTAGATTATGCAGTGATTTTTTCAGCAGACATAGCATAAGGATGGTTACGCTGATAATAGCCTGATCACCGCTCACAAGCTTCGTGCAGTACTCAAAGTTATCAAGCACCTCACAAATATCAGCGATCCACACCCACTCGTCAGTTGTCTCGGCTGAGTCTCAGAGTGACGGGCATGTTTAAGCTGGTATTCAGCAAGTGCCTCTGCTGCTCACTTATCCTTGTCAACATATGATATGTTGAGTTCCACCGTGTTGGCAGGTTGCAAATGAGTCGGTGGTTTGGCAAATTAAATTGCTTTTGAAGCTCTGCAAGAATGGCAACAGTGGTGGAGGAATGGGAATGGCCAAATACGGCGCACCTTCTCAAGTAGGTACGGCAAGTCAGAGTATGTTTTTATAAATTTCTGCACTACTAGGTTCAGCACGTGAGCCATGCATGGCACGTGTACCACCTTCCCGAGCTTTAAAGCCGCCACCAGGTTAAGCCCATTATCGCAGACAACCAGACCAGGTTGGAGTTGCAGTGGGGAGAGCCATTGATCGGTCTGTCGTTTTAATCCTTGCCACAGCTCTGCCAGAGTGTGTGTTTTACCTAAGCAGATCACCTTCAGCAGAGCGTGTTGCCACTTTGCCGATGCGCGGCTGCACAGCTCCCAACTTGGGAGTGATGTGGAGGGTAATTCAGCATAGGATGAAGAGGTGGAAGAGGGGAGGAAGAGGGGAGACAGGACGTATATGATGAGGTGTAAACCCTGATTGAGGTTGGGCCCGCTATTCGTGGCATGGGTAGGATATGTGATGGTCCAGTTTCAGACTTTGTCCCACCCTCCACCAGGTTGAGCCTGTGTGCTGTGACAGAGATGTATCGTCCCTGGCCACAAGTACTTGTCCACATGTCTGTTGTAAGGTGGACCTTCCCGGTTACGGCACTGGTGAGAGCACACTTTAGATTGTTTAAGACATGCTGGTGTAACGCGGGGACCGCACAACGGGAAAAATAATGCTGGCTGGGAACCGAGTATCGTGGGGCAGCCACAGCCAACAGATCATGGAAAGACTGTGTCCCCACAAGTCTAAACGGCAACATCTCCATGGCTAGCAACTTGGCAATGTGGGTGTTCAGTATTTGTGCTTATGGGTGCGTGGTTTGGTATTTACGCCTCCTTTCACACATCTGGGGCATGGACAACTGGACACTTGACTGGGACAAACAAGTGGATGAGCTTGTTGTGTCCTGTTTCTGTGCAACTGCAGCTTGTGAGCAAGAGGTATGATGATCACCTGCTTCCTGCCCAGAAGTTTGGGAAGAACGGATCACAGACGACATGGCAGTAGTTTGACCCCCAGACACCGATTTGGTACCCTGTTCCAGCCACCGACTAGGGTGCTTGGCTGCCATGTGTTTCAGTATACTGGTGGTGCTTTAGTTGCCTTTGCCCTGGCCTCTGCTCAGCTTCATAGGGCAGATGCTGCAGATGACATTTGGTTCAGAAGGACTATCTGAAAAAAATTTCCACACAGCGGCTGAAATCACCCTTGCCTTGACTTGGGGCACAGAGAGATTGCTCTTGGCAACAGTTGACACACTTCACACTCTGCTCAAACCAGTAGCCCTTGGTGCCTTTGTTGGTGCTATGTATCCACCTTCTTCCTCTGTGCTACTGTGCTGGCTATGCGTGCCAACGGTCCAGGTCGGATCAGTGGTCTCATGATCGACCACCTCGTCATCCATGTCATCCTCCTTCCGTGTTGATATTGTTCACTGGCCAGATGGCAACTGTGTGTCTTCACCATCAGCCTCCACCTCTTCACCCAGTATATCACATGGGTGAACGTGGCTTTCTTCTGGCCTTAGGGTTTCAAATATTTGGCCATCATCAACAGACGATACCTCCTCACGTTCCTCTTCAATGTCGCGTGGTGAGAGGCCAGAGGCAACGAAAGGAAATGGACCAAATAGATCCTCGGAGTGGCCAAGGTTGGGGTCAAATGTTTATTGTGACTCCTGACGGAGTGATGAACTAGGAACAGGTTGAGAATAGGATGACCCAGAGTTCTCTGTATGGACAGGAACTGTTTTGTCATGGACGATTGGGTGCTGCTAGAAAATTTCATTGAGGCCTTATCAGCCATCCAAGACAGTATCTGCTCTTGTTCTTCTGGCTTCCAGACCCGTTTACGTTCCAGACCAGGAAATTTCGCCAGGAACCTAGATGCATCAACCTTCTTCGGTCTCCCAGACTCTGGACCTTGTTGGGCACCAATGACAACCCCATGTCCACATCCACGTCCATGTCCCTATCCCTTCACAACAGCCTTTTTAGGAATTTTGGATTTTTCTGCCATAGTTGCAGATATTCAGATGCAGATATTGGGGAACAAGGAGCAGTAAGGCTATGGTTCCACGTCCGGAACCATAGCGCTTTTGACGAGCGGAAATCCGCTCATCTAAGCCCGCCCCCTTTCTGACGGCTCTTTCGAGGTGTTCAGGACACCTCCGAACACCCCGGAAAGCGCAGGCTACATAGCCCTGTGTTAATTATGTTGCGCGACGCACCGTCGCCGCAATACCGAGGACATGCTGCGGTCTAAAAAACGCCCGCATGTCGTTTACGCAGGTTAGCCACCTGCGTATGTTACGCATAGTGGAGACGGGATTTCTTGAAATCCCCTCCACTAGCTGATAACATTGGACGCTGCGTGTTTGGCGCTGCGCCACGCACAGCGCCAAACACGCAGCGTTTCCTGACCGTGGAAACTCACCCTTAGTGTTTGTGGGAAGGTAACACTACAGCCTAGTTGCTTTGTGTTTTACAAACAACACCGCAATGGCACAAAAAAATTGCCCTGAGGTTTAGCAAGTTACGCACCCAGTTACCACCAAACAGCGGTGCTGCCACGAAAAATTGCCTGAGTTAAGGCGAGATACACACCCAGTCACCACACAAGACAGCGTGCTGCCACAAAAATTTGCCTGAGTTAAGGAGCTTAGCACCCCTCTCACAACACAGACAGGTGCTGGCTGCGTGTCAGTTGTGCAGTACGTGCGGCATTTGCGCAAACAAGCACCACAGCATCACAAAAATTGCCCTGCAGGTAATGTGACCCAAAATAGCTGGGAAAACTTCACACTCAATCCCTGACCTATACTTCAGCTCTGAAAACAGCTTTTGCTTTTACAGAGAATTTCTGGACGATTTGCACAAACAAACAACTCGCCCTAGCAGCTGCTCACACTCTCCTACACTAGCTGTGTTGCAGCAATGTGAGAAATGGCGGCAGCAGGACTTATATAGACCTATGAGTCATAGGCTATGAGTCATACTTAATCATGATGACGCTGGCGGCCAGCAAATCATAGTAATGCCACAACCAAGAAGGCTGTGGCATTACTGTGATTTGCAAATGCTGGGCGGAGATCTGAATATTGCGAGGCGAGTAGTGAAGTAATACCGAGTACCGTTAGTACTTCATTACTCGCCAAGTACCTAAAAGTCACGATTATGCTCGCTCATCTCTAGTCATCACAATTGTTAATTTAGCTTGTTTTATGAATGGATAGTGCAAAGTTTGTGGATATTTCATAGAAATAAGTAAGGTTTTCTTACAAATGAAAGTGTGCTTCTCAGGCACATTGTTCCCTAACATATATTCTATCTCTTGCTTCAAATTATCTGGTGGAATGAAGAGGAAAATGTATGATTTGTCAAAACCCCTTCATGTTGATGAAGTGAAGATGCTATTAGATGATGATGATGATGATGATGATGTTGATGCAGATCCCACACTGCATGAGGATTTAGGAAAAGAAAGTGAAATTGATTTGCATGATGAGGTGGAAATATGTGAAATTGATTTTGAAACAGAGCAAGATGGTGAGAGTGATGAGGATGAAGAGATAGAAACACATTATATGGGAAGAGATAAAAAATAGAGTAATAAGCCACCCATGCAAACTAAACATAAGTAACCTCAAAACATTCTCACTCACCTACCTGCAGTTAAAAGAACAACAAAGAATGTTAAAACTGCAGCTGAATGCTGGAATAGTTTATTCACAGATGACATTCTAGACTCTATTGTCACATACACAAATCAATATACAGACATTATAATTGTTCTGCCCATCTGAGTATAGGGCAGTATGTTTGTATTGTGTGCTGGTTTTGTTGGTTATAGCACCATCTAGTGGTGGCTGAATTTATAGCCTGTGCCTTTAACAAGCAGATAGTGTTTCATTGTGAGATTGAAGCAAGGTATGCTGGGAAGAAGAATCTCCATTTTCTCCTGTGTACTTCAGGGAATGCACATGTTCATGTGCTCTCCTGTAACCTCTCCAACTTGAGTTTGCTATTCTGGTGAAGCATATCTGGTAAGATCAATATCTTCCCTAGCAATGCAGTGTTTAGGAGGTTATTAACTGTATAGAAGCCAGTGCATAGGAGATGTTATTAGAATTCTGTGTATTCCCATGTTAAAATTTGCATCATACTGTATACTTTCCATTTAATTGTAAAGTGTCAGCTGTGTGATTATTGCCCAATACTTATCTATGTCATTTGTATTTTTATAGTTTTACTGCGCATGTTCTATACTGTTCACCAATAAACAAATAAGACTACAGAGAACAGTCTGCTTATTTGGAAGATAGAATGGTGGTTTATGCTGTATGCTAGATTGCACACCGTGTCAACGTGTATGAAGACAGAACAATAATGGACATGTTCATCTGCAACAGAATCATCAAGGCCATAGATGAAATAGAACTGAGGGCTTTTTTTTGGATTGTTATACCTTTTGTTATAAGCTTTTTTGGAGCTTATAGGGCAAATCTCCAACGTTTGGAGGAGACACGTTTAGATGAACTTTGGGGTATAGATGGTAATGGAAAAGAAAAAGTTGTCCTTGTTATGTGTTTAAAAATATTGAAGATTCTAATTTGTTGCCTTCGGTTTGATGAAAGAACTAACTGAACCCAAGGTAATATATATGACAGGCTTGCTCCGATATGTGATATATTCCAAAAATTTGTTGAAAACTGTAAGAAAAGTTATTACCTTGGGGGGAACGTCACTATTGACGAAATGCTCCCAGGTTTTCGTGGCAGATGTGCATTTCGTCAATACAGACCATCAAAACCTAGCAAATATGTAATTAAAATGTATGCCCTTGTTGATGCCAGGATGACCTACACATACAACCTTGAAATTTATGCAGGAAAACATCCAGAAGGTCCATACCATGTCATCAAACTCAGTGATGTTGTAAAAAGAATGGCTGAACCCTTATTTGGATCTGGTTGCAAAATAACAGCTGACAATTGGTTTTCAAATTGTGATCTGATTATCTGAAAATGCAGGATCTTTCATTTGTAGGTACTGTAAGAAAAAATAAACAAGAATTGCCACCACAGTTTGTAAATGTGAAAGGGAGAAGACAGTACAGCCGTATAGAATGGTTTTGGTCAGTAATGGAAAGGTTTTGGTTTCCTATGTACCGCAAGAATAGAAAAATGTAATTCTTGTCTCAACACTTCTTGATGAAGATGCCATTGATCCTGGGTCTGAAGCACAAAAAACCCCGGAAATAATTACATTTTATAATGCAAGCAAAGGGGGTGTTGATACAGCTGATCAGATGCGCTCAACTTTCAGCGTCAGAAGATACTCCAGGCGCTGGCCAACAGTCATATTTTTCACTATGTTGAATTTGGGTAGTGTAAATTCACAAGTGATTTACCTTGAAAACCAGCTTGAACCACTCTGTAGAAGACCCTATCTAAAAAAATTGGCTCAAGAACTGATGCTTGGAGAGGAACGCATGAGAAGTATGAAAACTATCGGTATCCCTTTCTAGCCTTCAAGTTCAGCTCAAAAGATTCTGCCCAAAAATGATAGTGTAAAGGGGTTAAGTTCATAATGTTCATTGTTGGTTTTATGCCTTTTTGTTTACTGGTATTGCTACATGTTACATGTACTACCTCATGTATTGGTTGTTCCTCATTGTATATGATGTGATAGTTTACTATGTTTTCATGTATAGTATAGGGAAAGTGTATTGGGCGGTAATGGCCACTAGATGGGGGGCATCCTAGCACACACTAGTTGTAGTCAGAGATAGGTTTATGTAGGGTTAATGGATCGCCCGCCAGGGCAGTGGGATACTCGGTACCGGGCCGGTGTCTTAAAGGGATGTGTCATGGCAGCAGAGACCCGGTCCGTGGCCCTGGGCGTCCAATTAAAGAGCAATATTTACAGGGAATGATAGAGTTTGTATTGAAGTGTTCGTGACGCCACTTGTGGTTTCTGGTCAGAGGTGACCAGCGCTGCAGTGCAGATCCTCTGGGACTGATGGTGTGATGCAGCAGAGTTGGAATAGCTTCCCACAGGTGAAGCTTATTGTCCCAAGGCAGAGAGATATAATATAAGTAAGGTGGTAAAGATGTAGTATTTAGCAAGGGATGTAGCAGTGTTGAGTGGGTGTTGCAGGAAGAACTTGAGAGGACACAGATGCAGTTTCCAAGGCTTTACTCACAGTTCAGGTGCATGCAGTACAGGTGCCCGCTTGGTGCCATGTCCTCCAGGTGAGGAGTCCAGCCAACTCCCAGGTAGATGGAGAACACCAGTCCAAAGCTCCCTGTCAGTGTATGCCTTCCCTGGCCATTTTACTGTGCTGATTCCCACTCCTTTCTTCCTTCTCAGCACCTCGCTAAGCAGTGTCCCAGTCTGGTAGCTGCGGATCCTGTAGGACAATGTGATCCAGGCGTTTCATTGATCCTATATAGCTTTCCTTCCTGGAGAAGATGCTTGCGGTTGTGGCTGTAACCCCTAAAGTTTCACAACTGTCGGCTTGCTAGCTGAGTCCTAAAGTTCTCCACTAGGCTAGGGGCCGAGTCCCTTCTGCAACCTGGATTCTCCCAGCTGGCATTCGCCAGTCCTGGAAAAAGCCCCACGGGTAGCTTTCTGCTCAGCCGTGTCTCTGAGAAATCCCTTTTCCCTTCCAGCGAACCTTCTGTTCTATCTTTCTCTCTGTGAGCAGCTCCTCAGGACTTGGAGCCTGCTGCACGGTTGTATCTCTTTCCCCTCTCCCCTATGGGAGAGCTGCCTAAGTGCATCTGTCTTCTTCCTCCCCAAAGGGAAGACTGTCCTCTAACTTCCCTCTAACTCCTGCTCTGACCCACAAGTTCCACTCACCATCTAACACCCTTTGCTAGCTGCAGACATGCTAGAGGAACTCAGTTAGTGTGTGTGATGGATGCAGTGTTGCCAGAGCCAGGTGTAGTGTCTCAAGCTTACCTGAAAGATACCACATCTCTGGCTGAGATGCAGTACCTCTGTGGTGACTGAACCCTCAGGGGCACCACATTAACATAATAGGAGGGGCTGCCGGGTGGTAAGTAGTAGGTCTGAGGGAAGTTAGTTCAGATGGGGCCAGGGTGCCTTTAGTGTCCACACGGGCTCTAGGCCCTGGATGGCTTGACAGCCTCATAACGTTCAGCAAGTGTTAGTCCCAGGTATCCACAGTTAAAGAACAGAAGGACAGTGGGACAGCAGAATGCAGAAGTTGTGGTAAATGATGGCCTGGATGGACTCCGGGAGGTCTGGAGTTAGATGGACTGAGGAAAGTTCAGATTCAGTGAGAAAGAAAGGAACGCTGAAGCTTCACAGGGAACAGTACGGACGGGTCAGATGCTTTGTCATAGGCAGCCTAACTTAGTGACTGATGATCACTATCCTGGGGCGAAGCAGGCAGAGGGAATTGTCATTGTGGCGATGTTGAGCTGGGAGGAAGCTGGGAAGCAGTCTAAGATGGTCCGGTTCAAGCACGTACTGCAAGGAAGCGTCAGCAGTGCTGGGAAAGTTGAGGAATCCCATATGGAAGAATATGTAACCTGAAATGTAACAACTGTGGATATGCTGTGCAAAGTTTATAGTAAAGAAACCATTCCAGTTGCAATGGACTGTGTTATGTTTCGGTAGCTGAGGAGTGCAGGTAAAAAAGGCAATACACCAGAGCAGTTGGAATCTATGAGATTGCAGTACCCTGACTAACCACCACAACTAGAGGCAGCCGTGGAGCGTTCCTACGTTGGTCCTAGACGCCTCGTCACAGCCTGAGAAACTAACTACACCTAAAGATAGAAATAGGAAAGCTATCTGCCCCGGAGCAGAACCCCAAATATAATAGAAAGCCCCCAAACAAGTAATGGCGGTTAGACAAGAAGAAATACTGACACAGAAAGAAAATAGTATGAGCAAACGCTGGGGGCCAAACTAACTAAATAGAAAAGGATAGGAAGGGTACTTACTGCAATCCCAGAAAACCCTGAAAAGCACCAATTCTACTAATTTCAAAATCACCTGAGATCACTCGACCTCTACCACCTAAATTAGTTCTCTGGTGTAACAAAATCAAAACAGCAGCCACTGAAAAAACTGGAAAAAGCAAAAGTACAAACATCAGTGGCTGAACTAAACTGAGAGGGCAAAAGCCCCCGAAGGGGACCCAGAAGGCCCCCACAGAAGTGCAGGACAAAATGCAAAAATATAGTACAAAAAACAAAAAGAAGAAAATGTCTTATCTGTTAGCAGGAGATGCAGACACGACACAGCAGGCTACAAGGGAAACAGGAATGAAGGATTCAGACCAGAACAATTGATCACCGGCAACCCTGATGGAAAGGTGACTCCCTTATATAAGACCAGTCAGTAACACCTGATTCCCAGTCCTCACAATCTTCACTGAACAGACCAGTACCGCTTGTAACCACCAGAGGGAGTCTCTGCTCAGAACTCATCTCAAACCCATTCACAACAGTACCCCCCCCTTGAGGAGGGGTCACCGAACCCTCATTTGAGCAACCAGGTCGGTCAGGATGAGTTCTATGATACGCACGGATGAGTCTCCTAGCATGGATGTCCGAAGCAAACACCTAAGAATTGTCTTCCTGACCATAACCTCTCCACTTAACCAAATACTGGAGTTTCCGTCTAGAAAAACGAGAATCTAATATTTTCTCAACCACATACTCCAGATTGCCCTCAACCAAAACAGGGTCAGGGGGCACAGCAGCAGGAACCACTGGCTCAACAAACCTCTTCAACAAGGACTTGTGGAACACGTTATGGATCTTAAATGTCCCTGGAAGAAGCAAACGAAAAGAAACAGGATTAAGAATCTCAATGATCTTATAAGGTCCAATGAACCTAGGCTTAAATTTAGGAGATGCTACTCTCATAGGAATATTCTTTGAGGACAACCAGACCAAGTCCCCCACTTTAAACCGAGGACCATCAGTCCTATGCCGGTTAGCAAACCGCTGGGCCTTCTCCTGAGAGAGGGACAACCTCTCCACTACCTGGTCCCAAATCTGTTGCATACGCTCCACAACAGAGTCAACACCTGGACAGACAGAAGCCTCCGTCTGTCCTGAAGAAAATCGAGGGTGAAACCCAGAATTACAGAAAAACGGAGACATCAAAGTGGCAGAGCTAGCCCTATTATTAAGAGCAAACTCAGCCAAAGGTAAAAAAGAGACCCAGTCATCCTGATCAGCAGACACAAAGCATCTAAGATAAGTCTCCAATGTCTGGTTTGTTCTCTCAGTTTGACCATTGGTCTGAGGATGAAATGCCGAGGAGAAAGACAATTGAACACCCAGTTTAGAACAAAAAGTCCTCCAAAATCTGGAAACAAACTGGACTCCTCTGTCAGACACAATGTTCTCAGGAATGCCGTGTAAACGAACCACGTGCTGAAGGAACAACGGCACCAATTCAGAGGAGGAAGGCAACTTAGGTAATGGCACAAGATGTATCATTTTGGAAAACCTATCACAAATTACCCAGATGGTGGTCATTCTCTGAGAAACAGGAAGGTTGGAAATGAAATCCATAGAGATATGGGTCCATGGTCTCTTGGGCACAGGCAATGGCATCAACAAACCACTAGAGCGAGAGCAAGGCTTGGAGCGAGAGCAAGTCCCGCAGGACTGCACAAATTCCCTGACATCACGAGACAAGGTAGACCACCAAAAGGACCGACTAACCAAGTCTCTAGTACCAAAAATTCCGGGATGCCCAGCCAATGCGGAACAATGAATCTCAGACATCACACTCTTTTTCCACTGGTCCGGGACAAACAATTTTCCAACAGGGCAGCACTCGGGCCTATCCTCCTGACACCCCTCCAGAGCAAGTCTCAAATTGGGCGAGATGGCGGAAAGAACTGCACCCTCTTTCAAAATAACAGAAGGATCAGATAACTCAGGAGAGTCCGCAAGGAAACTTCTCGAGAGGGCATCCGCCTTAACATTCTTAGTGCCAGGAAGAAAGGAAACCACAAAATTAAAACGTGTGAAAAACAAGGCCCACCTGGCCTGTCTAGGATTGAGTCGCTTGGCAGATTCCAGATAGACCAGATTCTTATGGTCCGTAAGGACCACCACCTGATGTTTGGCTCCCTCCAGCCAATGTCTCCACTCTTCAAAAGCCCACTTCATGGCCAATAACTCCCGATTACCCACGTCATAATTACGTTCAGTAGGAGAAAATTTTCGAGAGAAAAAGGCACAAGGGTTACTTTTAGAGGTCTCTGGATCTTTTTGGGACAAAACGGCACCTGCCCCAATTTCAGAGGCATCAACCTCCACCTGAAATGGCAGAGAAACATCAGGCTGCCGTAGAACAGGAGCAGAAGTGAATCTCTGCTTAAGTTCCTGAAACGCAGAGACTGCCTCAGGAGGCCAATTCACCACATCAGAACCCTTTCTGGTCAAATCAGTTAATGGTTTAACAATAATCGAGAAATTACCAATAAATTTACGATAAAAATTGGCAAAACCCAAAAATCTCTGAAGAGCCTTTAATGAAGTAGGTTGGACCCAATCACAGATGGCCTGAACCTTGACCGGGTCCATTTCAATAACAGATGGGGACAAGATGAATCCCAGAAATGAGATCCTCTGTACGCCAAAAAGACACTTTGATCCTTTCACATACAGAGCATTCTCTCTCAAAATCTGGAACACAGTTCGAACATGTTTCACATGAGAGTCCCAGTCATTAGAAAAAATCAAGATATCATCCAAATAAACAATCAGAAATTTGTCCACAAAATCCCTGAAAATGTCATTCATGAAGGACTGGAAGACGGAAGGAGCATTAGTGAGCCCAAAGGGCATCACTAGGTACTCAAAATGCCCTTCAGGGGTATTGAATGCCGTCTTCCATTCATCCCCGTGCTTAATGCGAATAAGGTTATACGCCCCCCTGAGGTCAAACTTGGTAAACCAAGTAGCGTTTTTCACCCTGGAAAACAGGTCAGAAATCAAGGGTAACGGGTATTGATATTTCACAGTAATATTGTTCAAGAGACGATAATCAATACACGGCCTTAATGAACCATCTTTTTTGGCCACAAAGAAAAAACCGGCACCTAAGGGTGAAGAGGATGGTCTGATATGACCTTCTCCAATGATTCCTTGATATAAGACCGCATAGCGTCATGTTCAGGTACAGACAAGTTAAAAAGGCGACCTTTAGGGAATTTACTACCCGGCACTAATTCAATAGCGCAGTCATAGCTCCTATGGGGAGGCAAGGATACAGATTTACTTTCGCTAAACACATCAGAAAAATCAATCAAAAAGTCAGGAACATCCTGAGCCTGGGGGAGGCAGAAAAAACAGGAGTGTTGGTATTAACACATTGGCAGCCCCAACTGGTTACAGACACAGATTTCCAATCCAAAACAGGATTATGAGACTGTAACCAAGGGAAACCCAGCACGATAATGTCATGCAGATTATACAGAACCAAAAATTTGCAGCACTCCTGGTGATCAGGTTCAACCCTCATTATCACCTGAGTAGAAAACTGGGGTTTATTCTCAGCCAAAGGGGTAGAATCGATCCCCAGTAGGGGAATAGACTTCTGTAGGGTATCAAGGGAAACCCACAACGTTTAGCAAAATCATAATCCATCAGGTTAATAGCTGCTCCAGAATCAACGAAAGCCTGAGCAGAAAATGAGGACAGAGAGCAAATCAGAGTGACAGTCAACAAAAACTTAGTCTGAACACTACCCAAGACAACTGAGCGTGCAAAACGTCTTCCCCGCTTAGGGCAGACTGAAATAGCATGAGAGGCATCACCACAGTAGAAACATAGCAAATAAACTCAGAACTCAACTTCAGTAGAGTGATGATTTTTAATCGTGTCCACAGTAATAACAGAAACGTTTCGGTCCTGAACTTGGACCTTCATCAGTCACATGGACTACTGTGAGTAGGTGGACCCAGCAAAAAGAGGGGCTATGCCCGGAATATCAGGTTTAAATTCTGTTCGATATAGGTGATCAAATATGGCAGCGGTTACCTGGGGGGTCCCAGTGGAGCAAAAATGTGCCTGCACGGACTAGCGGCGGATACCGCGTCCACCTCAGGCACATTTTTGCTCCACCGGGACCCCCAGGTAACCGCTGCCATATTTGATCACCTATATCGAACAGAATTTAAACCTGATATTCCGGGCATAGCCCCTCTTTTTGCTGGGTCCACCTACTCACAGTAGTCCATGTGACTGATGAAGGTCCAAGTTCAGGACCGAAACGTTTCTGTTATTACTGTGGACACAATTAAAAATCATCACTCTACTGAAGTTGAGTTCTGAGTTTATTTGCTATATTTATATGGTGTGGGAACCTACTCAGATACTCCTATACGGCTGTGCACATGATTATTCACTTTGCACAGTAGAAACATAACCCATTGCGCTTTCGAAACTCATGACGCTGTGCCCCAGACACCACTCTATCACACTGCATGGGTTCAGAAGCTGGTTCACAAGGCAACACCATTCCACGCATACTTCTCCGCTCACGCAAACGTCTGTCAATTTGAATCGCTAATGACATAGAATCATTGAGACCAGAGGGGACAGGGAATCCCACCATAACATCCTTTACATTATCTGACAGACCCTTCTGGAAAAGGGCTGCCAAAGCGTCGTCATTCCATTTGGTCAGGACTGCCCACCTACGGAATCTCTGACAGTATAACTCAGCGTCATAAGGCCCCTGATTTAATGCCAACAAGGCTTTTTCAGCTTGATCAGTGACATTAGGCTCATCGTACAAAAACCCCAAAGCCTGAAAAAATGCATCAACATCACTCAAAACAGGATCCCCAGGTGTCAGGGAAAAAACCCAATCCTGAGGATCGCCGCGCAGGAGAGAGATGATAATTTGAACCTGCTGCGCTGCGTTCCCTGAGGACTTAGATTTTAAGGCAAAAAACAATTTACAATTATTTTTGAAATTCTGAAACTTAGCTCGATCCCCCAAAAACAAATCTGGCATGGGGATCCTAGGTTCCACAACAGGCAACCTAGCAAGATATGCAGCAATACTCTGAACCTCAGTGGCAAGCTGATCCACACGGCCAGACAACCGTGCAAACTCCATTGAGAGAAAAGATCCTCCCCAGCACCCAGAGATACAGAGGAAAAAAAAATGCAACAAATAGAAAAATATCTCTGACAACTCTGACAACCTTTTTTCTTTCACAATATTTTTTCCCTTCTGTGAGTACCATACAATTTTCAATTTTTAGGCCGGTGATACTGTTATGTTTCGGTAGCTGAGGAGTTCAGGTAAAAAAGGCAATACACCAGAGCAGTTGGAATCTATGAGATTGCAGTACCCTGACTAACCACCACAACTAGAGGCAGCCGTGGAGCGTTCCTACGTTGGTCCTAGACGCCTCGTCACAGCCTGAGAAACTAACTACACCTAAAGATAGAAATAGGAAAGCTATCTGCCCCGGAGCAGAACCCCAAAGATAATAGAAAGCCCCCAAACAAGTAATGGCGGTTAGACAAGAAGAAATACTGACACAGAAAGAAAATAGTATGAGCAAACGCTGGGGCCCAAACTAACTAAATAGAAAAGGATAGGAAGGGTACTTACTGCAATCCCAGAAAACCCTGAAAAGCACCAACTCTACTAATTTCAAAATCACCTGAGATCACACGACCTCTACCACCTAAATTAGTTCTCTGGTGTAACAAAATCAAAACAGCAGCCACTGAAAAAACTGGAAAAAGCAAAAGTACAAACATCAGTGGCTGAACTAAACTGAGAGGGCAAAAGCCCCCAAAGGGGACCCAGAAGGCCCCCACAGAAGTGCAGGACAAAATGCAAAAATATAGTACAAAAATAAAAAGAAGAAAATGTCTTATCTGTTAGCAGGAGATGCAGACACGACACAGCAGGCTACAAGGGAAACAGGAATGAAGGATTCAGACCAGAACAATTGATCACTGGCAACCCTGATGGGAAGGTGACTCCCTTATATAAGACCAGTCAGTAACACCTGATTCCCAGTCCTCACAATCTTCACTGAACAGACCAGTACCGCTTGTAACAACCAGAGGGAGTCTCTGCTCAGAACTCATCTCAAACCCATTCACAACAGGACTGTGTCTCATTTGATGGGGGTCGTTGTGGGAAGGAATCTTCGTTGTCTGAGAAGTGCCCAGAGGGACGTGAATCTGGAAATACAGGTACGCACAGCAATGGACTTTATGTTTCGGTAGGGGACAGCTAGGACACCGACATCTTAGTGTCCGTGGTCACGACTACAGCCCTGGCTAGACCTTACAATCAGGGCCGGCGTCAGCACCCGGGGTACCCGGGCAAGTGGCGGGGCCCTGAGCAGGCGGGGGGGCCCACTCGCCGTCGGGCACCCTGGCGCCCATTAGCGGAGGAGAGCGGTACCAGTGCCACCACTGGACCCCCCCCTGCTTGCTCAGGGCCCTGGCAGCTGGCACAATACTTACCTTTCCCCATGCCTCCACAGCTCCGGGCTCCAGGGGGCTACTGCCGGGCGCCCGAGCTTCCTCTCACAGCAGCGCCGCTGGATGACGTCATCATTCAGCGGCCGGCTGTGGCAGAGAGTAAGCGCGGGCACCAGTGATGCTGTGGGACTGCCTGCAGTGTGGACGCCTGACAGGTAAGATGTGGTGTGTGTCAGTGTGTGTGTGTGCCTGCCTGCGTGTGTGTATGTAGTGCGGTGCTTTGTGTGTGTGTGTATGTGAGAGAGTGCTGCGGTGCTGTCTGTGTGTGGTGCTGTATGTGTGATGTGGTGGGGGGAGGCAGTGATGGTGGTGAGGAGACAATGATGATGATGGGGAGGCGATGATGATGGGGAGGCAATGATGATGATAATGGGGAGGCGATGATGATGATAGGGAGGCAATGATGATAATGAGGAGACAGTGATGATGATGGGGAGGCAATGATGATGATGGGGAGACAATGATGATAATGGGGATGCAATGATGATGATGATGCGGAGGCAATGATGATGATGATGGGGAGGCAATGATGATGATGATGAAGGGGAGGCAATAATGATGATGATGGGGAGCCAATGATGTTGATGGGAGGGAATGATGATAATGGGGAGGCAATGATGATAATGGGGAGGCAATGATGATGATAATGGGGAGGCAATGATGATGATAATGGGGAGGCAATGATGATGATAATCGGGAGGCAATGATGATGATAATGGGGAGGCAATCATGATGATGGTGAGGCAATGATGATGATCCTGGGGAAGCAATTATGATGATAATGGGGAGTCTTTCCACAGCGCCCTTACCTGAGCCGTAATAGTGCAGAACGCAGCACAGTGCAGAGGAGAGCTCCATATTTTGTATGGAGCATTATATGGGGTCCAATATTCTTTATGGAGCATTATATTTGGCCAATAATACTGTATGGAGGACTATGTGGTGCCCATAATATTGTATGGAGGACTGTACTGTCCAGTCTGTTCTGTGCGCTGTGAGGATTTGGCGGTTTTTGAGCTATTGTACAATTTACAATAGATATCACTCATGTAATGGAGGAAGTGAAGTATTTGGCATTGTACTATACCCATATTTCTCTGCCGTATGTGTGCATCATGAATCGTAGTCTGTGTTAAAGGGGCCCACTGAGACTCTTTCTCCCGGGGCCCATAAAAACCTGGAGCTGGCCCTGCTTACAATAGTAAAAATCTACCACCTCCCAAAAGAAGGAGACGCACCACTTGAACCATGGAAAGCGAACACAGAAGGCTTTCTAATTATGAATGTCACAAATGTCATAATGCAATCGGCCTGACACATGCAAAAATGATGTTCAATTCTTGCTCTTTGATCTGCAAATGTGTTTTTTTCTGTTGAACCTTTAGCTTCTAATTCTGAATGAATATGTGTCTAATACCATTTTAGGTACCTTAAAATTAAGCTTTTTCCGCCAACAGTATATTTAATTTTTAATAATAGTGCATTGAAAACTGCGGGCTATTTGGCTGGAAATGTGTGCACTTTTAGAGTTAATACTTTTATGGTACGTAAATGTGTTTTTTTTTTGCACCTGATTATGTGTACTCTCTTTTATTACATCCCTATGAAGGACACTGATCATTTTTAGAGCACTGACAGTGTGCATTGTACCTGAACTCATTAGTGAAGGCATTGTTCCTGGCGTAGAGTTAGGCATGTCCTAAAAACGTATCTACTCGGTCCTCAACTCATTTTATTATCTGACTACATTCCTTTAATCCCTTCTTTTTACATTATTCTTTAAATTCTGATCCCTTGATTCAATAGTCACCTGCACATTTCATGCTGTAAGGTTCTATGTATATATTCCTGAAACTCAGTTTGTTCGTCAGCCATTTTACTTTCTGTCTTGCTGCAGCTATCTTGCCCTCAGTCAAAATGGAGTTTCCAGCTTGCATGTTCCCGCCCTGATTCTCTCCTTTGCTTCTTAAGCAGCCACAGCTGAGCAATCAGTGCTTCAGAATCTAGCCTGCAGTGAACCTGTGACTTGACTCCTGTAAGCCTTGGACCTTGTACTCCAGCTATTCCTACTGAGGAACTCTGAAGCACTTGTGGACTCTGAACCCTGCTCTTTGAAAGACCCACATTTGCATGGACTTACGGTAACAGAGAAGAAGATCCTGAATCTGTATTGGAGAGTGATTGCTGAGCTTGGATTACTCTGGCCTGCTGTGTCTCCTGTTTCTGTGTCTGCGAACTGTGTGACTATTTCTGCCAACTTGTATGAAGTAATACAGGACTTTTCTATATCAAACCTGTGACTCCTGTGTTTTCATCGCACCCAAGCACAAGACGCTATATGAACTGTACTACATACATTACAAGATTCTGAAGCCAAAACGTTAGTGTCTGGTGGGTCTGGGAAAGGGTGTGTCCCGCTGTAACTGTGGATATCAGACGTCCGGTTGTACTTTCTGTGATGACAGTGGTTGTGACTTCTCACAACCATTCCAGGGGAGCAATTTCCCTTAAGTTTTTTCTTTTTGCAGTGTTACCACAGGTAAACACTATTGTTTTTTTTTTTTTTCCTTTCTTTTCTCTTTTTTGTCTGCTGTAACTCTGGATATCAATGTCTGGTTGAAACTTTCTGTGATGAAGTGGTTGTGACTTCTCACAACCATTCCAGGTGAGCAGTTCCCTTAATTTTTTTTTCTCTCTGCAGTGTGCCACAGGTGACACTATTGTTTTTTTTTCTCTCCTCTTCTTCCAGTAACGTCTTAAAAGATCGGAAAAAAAGGGGCCCGCATAAAGGAACTTTTCGGAGTGACGGGTAAAATCCTTTCAATTTGCAGAATATAAAGACCCTTTTTTCAAATCACAGGACCCAAAATCACAATTTTTCAAGTGGTTTGGGCAACTA
>JARQOD010000002.1:523062854-523115719 GCA_033576555.1 Oophaga sylvatica
ATGTGGCACCAACCCCACGGGCTAAAACTCCCCCCCTAGTTAAATCGCACTCCCCTGAAAAAAAAAAAAAATTTTTTATAACATAAAAATTAACAAAAACTATCCCCTTTTTGGGGGGGAAAAGGGCCTTTTTAACGTTAAAAATGTGTAAAAATTGGCAAATGAAAAATATCAAATACTTTCACAGTGCAAATAAATACAAGATTCTTGTGGAGGACCCGTACCAAACCTCCCACGGCGGTCCTGGTGGGCTGCAGGACTTCTCTGCTGCAAACCTCACTCAAGGCCACACCATACGGGTTTTTCTTCTGAGGTAAAATAGCTTACTTAAAACCAAGATGGGGCACTGAGTGCCAACTATTTACAACATAGCGACTGGGCGATGCGGTTCTGCTCCGCCAGGGGATTCTTCTACCTGAGACCCAACATCTGAAGGTTCCACATTTTGAGATTCCATTCTTTGAGATACTACTTCTGGAGATGCTACAGGAGCAGGTTCTTCTTGAACTATTTCTTCTGCTGCGGCAACTGACTCAACTGGACGTTGAAGCGCTTCTTGTGGTTGGTAAAATTGAAGTACTGGAATAATCACAGCATCTCCGATACAAGGCCAATCTGCAGGAAAATCTCCTAGATCTGTGTGTATGACTTCACCTGATTTCTCTTTTTCCATAACAAGTTCTTCCTCGGGAAGTTTTAACATGTCTGGACACAGTTTTAGGTGGTCTCTGGATACCGTGGTGGTCGTTTTTCCTCCATCTTTGCTAATGATACAGGTTTTCCTGTTGTCAAATTTGGAATTTTGCACGACATATGGCTCTTGTTCCCACTGATCATCCAATTTGTGCATTCTTCTTTTTCTTTTTAGCACAATTTCTCCAGGCATAAAAGGCTTAGCTGGCGCACTTTTGTTGTAGTTCTCCTCTTGCTTTTCCGTTACTTTATTGAGACTATCTTCCACGCAGGCTTGTACTCTCCTGTACTGTTCCTGTCTGTTTGTGTCCCAATCTTCAGTAGTAACATCAGCTTCTGGTTCTACAACACCAAGTTCCAAATCCATGGGCAGCTTTCCTGGTCTTGCTCGCATAAGGTAGGCTGGAGTGCAGTTGTTGGAACTCACCGGTATGTGATTGTACAGATCTACTAGGTCAGGTAGTAGGTCTGGCCACCTATTCCTCTCCTCAAGTGGTACCGTCTTCAGCAGATCAATGACTATGTGATTCATCTTCTCACAGAGACCATTGGTTTGGGGGTGGTACGGTGTGGTTCTTATCTTCTTACACCCGTACAAGTGACAGAATTCCTTAAACAGTTCGGCTTCAAATGCAGGACCTTGATCAGTTAACACTTGCTCTGGATATCCATGGGGTCTGCAGAAATACGCCTGAAACGTCTTTGCTGCTGTTCCAGCTGTCAGATCTTTGACAGGGGCGACCACCAGGAACCTGGAGTAGTGATCCACCATTGTCAGGGCATATGAGTATCCTGACCTGCTGGTCCAAGGCCACGATCTCCAAGGGACGAGTCGTCTTGATGGGCTGCAGGGGTGCTTTCTGGCTACTGTAGTCTTTTCTTCGGAGGCTACAGGACGCACAGTTTTTACACCATTTCTCGATGGAACTTCGCATTCCCACCCAGTAGAAACGACACTTCAGCAGGGTTTCCAGCTTCTTCCAGCCAAAGTTCCCCGCTCGATCGTGGTAGGCTTCCAACACCATCTGGATGTCTGTTCTTGGCACTACTATCTGCCATACCATCTCATGGATTCTGGGGTTGACGTACCTTCGGCACAGCTTCTCTCGGTAGATGAACAGCCGGCTTCTCTCGTTCCACAGCTGCTTTGCTCATTGAGACGCATCCTTCTCCAAGGAGGAACCTTCCTGAGTTATCAGTTCCTTGATGTGGCTGACAACCGGGTCACTGTTCTGGGTCTCCTTCCAGCTGTGGTGAGGTAAAGGGTTTAACGTCTTACCACGCTGCCTCCTGTAGGCTCGTTGCTCGTGGATCATCCCATTTCTGTGGAATGCAGGTAGCTCAATTTCTTCTAGGTCATCCGATTCCTCTTCCGTGTCAGACTCATGCGGCATTCTGGACAAGGCATCAGCGTTGGCGTTCTTACGGCCTGCCCTGTACTTGATTGTAAATTGATAATTCGACAGCCGAGCCATCCAACGTTGCTCCATGGCTCCCAGCTTGGCTGTTTCAAGATGTGTCAAGGGGTTATTGTCTGTGTAAGCAGTGAACTTGCTGGAGGCTAGGTAATGCTTGAATCTTTCTGTAATGGCCCAGACCAGTGCCAGGAACTCCAACTTGAAGCTGCTATAGTTCTCTGGGTTTCTCTCGGTCGGCCGGAGCTTCCTGCTTGCATATGCAATGACTTTTTCTTGGCCATTTTGCTTCTGACTGAGGACAGCTCCCAATCCTTCGTTGCTGGCATCAGTATAAAGCAGGAACGGCTGGTTGTAGTCAGGATAGGCTAAGATCTCATCGCCTGTCAGGATCTTCTTCATCTCCTTGAACGCCTCAGCTTGTTCTTTACCCCAGTGGAATGAAGGATTTCTGCTCTTGAGGGGTTGTCCTACCAGGAGCTCCTGCAGAGGCTCTGCTTTCTTGGTGTAGTCCTTTACAAACCTCCGGTAGTAACCTGTCAGTCCCAGGAACTGACGCACCTCCTTGAGATTCCTTGGTTCTGGCCATTTCTGGATGGCAGTGACCTTCTCGGGGTCCGGAGCTACTCCTTCTGAGCTGACAATATGTCCCAAGTACTGTACCTTTTGTTTGAGCAGATGGCACTTTGAAGGCTTCAGTTTCATCCCATACTTGGACAGTGACTCGAATACCTCTGCCAGGTGCTTCAGATGATCCTCATACGTCTTGGAGTACACAATTACGTCATCCAGGTACAGCAACACTGTTTCAAAGTTGAGATGTCCCAGGCAACTCTCCATCACTCTCTGAAACGTTCCCGGGGCACTGCTGAGTCCAAACGGCATTCTGACAAACTCACAGAGTCCCATTGGGGTGGTGAAAGCCGTCTTCTCCCGATCCTCCTCAGCCACAGCTACTTGCCAGTACCCACTAGTGAGGTCGAGGGTGGAAAAGCAATTAGCAGTTTTTAAGGCAGCTAAGGATTCCTCAATGCGTGGTAAAGGGTATGCATCTTTATGTGTTATGCGATTTACTTGTCTGTAATCTACACACATTCTCATGCTTCCATCCTTTTTCTTAACTAGGACTAGAGGTGCTGCCCACGGACTACAACTATCCCTTATCACCCCTGCTTCCTTCATGTCACGCAACATTTCCTTAGCTTTCTGGTAGTGTGCTGGAGGTATAGGCCTGTACCGCTCTTTGATGGGAGGATGGCTGCCTGTAGGGATATGATGCTGTACTCCCTTAATTGTCCCAAAGTCAAGTGGATGTTTGCTAAATACCTGTGTGTACTCCTGTACCACCCGTAGTACTCCCTGTTTCTGGTGGGCGGGAGTGGTGTCTGTCCCGACATGGAGCTGCTGACACCAATCCTCCACCTGGGTTGCTGGGTCATTATCCTCCGCTGGTTGGCGGGAGGCTAAGGACTCGGTCGTGAGAATAGAGTTGTTATCTACGGTATGTAATTTAGCAACTGTGGCATAGCGTGGTAAATTCACTTCATCTTCTCCCCAGTTGAGAAGACGTACTGGTACTCTCCCATTTCGTACTTCTACTACCCCTCTAGCAGTCAAGAGTGTAGGTCTGTGCTCTGAACAATGGGGCTCTACTACTGCTTGGTAGTTCTGTCCTCTCAGACCTATTGCTGTTCTACACCATATAAGCATTTCACTCATTGGGGGTATCACAATGGGGTTCGGGTCTGTCACCCGTACATTACCAATTTCACCATCTGTCAGCTTCGCTTGCTGCTGGCACATCAGGGCCCGGATCTCCCTCTGGATCACTCCCTTTTGCTTTGGCCCGGCAACTTCGGCGAGCTGTTGGAGCAAAAACACAACTTCTCCCAGAAAGTTACTAATAATGTCCTAAAACCACATTTAAGCCATTTTCCTCATTTACAGTCTTTACTACTAAGAGTCCCTGGTCCTTCAGCTCCACTCTGCCCACCTTTACGTCCACGTTTTTGGCTCCGAGTATTTCAACAGGGAGACCATTAGAGGCATACACAACAAAGTCAGGGCTCGGGGGCTGGAGACTGTCCATGGACCAAAACTTATTATACAGGACATCAGGTATGATGGTCACCTGAGATCCAGTGTCCAGCAGGGCAGGGATTGCGATCCCGTCCAGGATGATGGACAGGTAGGGTCTTCCTCCCACAAACCTGCGGTTCCAGTCTGAGGGGCCTGATGAGTCTATTCCTGGGTGTTGGCCCTCGGACCCAGGATCTGCTCGTTTAAATGACACTGTCGGGCTAGATGACCTTTTCCGTTGCAACGGTAGCAGATGATCTCTCGGCGAGGATGGTGCTGATCAGGGGTCGCTCCTGGGGTGGCGTTGTCCTCCTCCGGTGGGGCGACGTCCTCCTTTTCCTCCGGTTCATCCAAGGGACATCCTCTGGGCAGTCGGCTAGCAGGATCTTTCCTCCTTCTTCCTTCCGCAGTTGCAGGGCACTGTCACGGGTGTGTCGCGGCGCAGATCGTCGCGATTGCACACCCTGACTTCGCACAGCTGAGTTTCTGGTGCTGGGTGTTTTTCGGCACTGAGGGAGTTAATTCTTTCTCTCTCGGTGCTGGGCTGACCAGCCTCGCCCAGCTGCGATTGATGTTTTGTTAATTAGCTTCCTTCATATACCTGCTGGTCTGCTGGGGAAGTTGCCGGTGAAAGCATTCATTCAGACCAGCAGAGCGGATCGTTTCTGAGAAGACTTAAGCTAAGAGTGCCTGTTGTGGTTTTTCCTCTCCTCGCTTATTGTTTATCTCCTTAACCTTTTGTGTTCCTCTGTAGTGGAAGTGTTGTATGCAAGGCTGTGTTTTCTTTACCCCTTGTCTGTCTCGTTTGTCTTAGACTGTGTGTAAGCTGTGACCTGCCCATTCCCTGTGGTGGTAATCAGGGTCCTTCTCAGGACTAGATTACAGTGGTCAGGGATCTACAGGAGACAGGGTTACGCTGGCGGCCTGGACCTCTGTACCATTAACAGTACCTCCAGGTAGAGGGACTAGTCAGGACCCCAGTTCAGGGTCAGCATAGACCCCGGTCCACCTCCTTCCAGAGACAGCGTGACACGTACACAGTATTGACCCATAATACATAGGATATTATGTCAGGTAAGACATTGCTGGCAGATACTATGTATACATGTTGATTTTCTCTATTATATAAAATTTAGAATGATGTCACATTAGATATAGGTTGCTATCTTTGAATGTATCTGTTATACGTCGTGACAGGCACTCATTACAGCGGCCAGGTTTTTAGTCAGCTGGCGCACTTCTGAGCGCAGACAGTCCAACTCAGTAGGGGGCGCCACCTGCGTTTTGGCTTCTGCCACCAGCGGGGAAAAGGTGGATGCTGCCGGCTTTAGAGTGGCTTCACCCGGGTGACACTGGGTCGACACCTCGGGCTTCTCCAGGGGCCGCAGTCCTTTTATAGCCATATCTTTTAGGGCATCAAAGGTAGCGTCAGGATGATCCAAGGACCACCAGTGCACAGTCCTGCTTTCAGCTTGGGACCTCAGTCCCCGTACAAATTGTTCCTTCAGCATTTTGCTTTCATTAATGGCACTTATAGGGTTAACCTGTTTGAGAACTCGCAGGGCCCCCTGTAGTCGGCAGGCGTAGTCCCTAATACTGTCATCTGGTCTCTGAGAGCATTGGTAAAACCTCATCCGGAGATCTGTTTCAGTGCGATCCTCAAAAATAGTCTGTAGCTTTAAGAAAATTGAAAGCACTGATTCCTGGTCTGCAGCTATCCAAGTCTCTACTTCTCTTTCTGCAGCACCAGTCAATTGTCCTAATACC
Organism: Oophaga sylvatica; assembly: GCA_033576555.1. NCBI lineage: Eukaryota > Metazoa > Chordata > Amphibia > Anura > Dendrobatidae > Oophaga > Oophaga sylvatica. The sequence continues at coordinate 523,068,809 of JARQOD010000002.1, forward strand.
ACTGCAGCTCTTTGTTTCTCTGTCATAGGGTACATGTCCATTATGCTGCATATTTTGCGCTTGAACCCTGACAGGGTATCCGGCTTACCGCTATACTGAGGGAGCCACTTTGCTCCAGGCAGGTATGGGAGCGTCAGCGGTACTATCGGGCCACCGGACCTGGTGAGGGGCCAGCGATTCCATCCTGTGCTGCAGCGCCGGCGGGTAAGTCACCGGAGCTGTCGCTCTGGGCCGCGCTGTCAGCTTGTGGCTGCGACATGTCTGTGCCCCCCTAGTTAAGTGTGGCCTACCTTCTCCTGAAGGCTGCAGCTCTGCCAGGCACAGCGGTGGGGAAGGACCTGCGTCGCCGGCACTCTGAAGCTCTCCACAGGACCTGCCGCCACGTCAGCGTTGGGGGCGTGTCCGGGACTCCGCGCGCTTTCTGCAGGTACGCCCTTCTCTTTGCGCTGTACTTTGGCGGGCAATGGCGGACAATTGGCGCTAAAAATCACAAAACAGCAACACAGTCTCTAGCACAAAAACAGTCCAATTAGGCACACGGGACTCACGTATAGCGAGCTTCTTATCCTGTTTGTGACGCCAAAGATGAGTCGCACAACACCAGGGTTATGGGGTACTCGGCACCGAGCCCGTTCACTTCAATGGGGGAGAGGTCACGGGTAGCGCAGCTCGGTCCGTTGCCCTGGGCGCTCATACAAAGGGGGATATTTACAGGGGATTATAATAATGTTCGTGACGCCACCTGTGGTTTCTGATCAGGGTGACCAGCGCTGCAGGGTTAATCCTCTGAGGGGTTATTACTGGGCAGCAAGGTGTTAAGTCTTCCACAGGTAAGACTGGATCCCTCAGGGTATATGGCGGTGCAGGGGTGCAAGCAATAAGGCATACACACACAAGTCAGTCTCTTTCCATACCTTTACTGGTGATGGTTGCAGGCATGTCCCGGGAATCTGCTCAGGGTGGAGGATGCACGTCCAGTAATCACTGTGTAGGTTTAAGGCCTCCTTATTTCTCACTGTGTGTGGGTTTCTAACTTGCATGAAGCTAAGTTTAACTCCTTCTCCTTTCTACGCCCGGCTGATCTTGTGATGAGGTCTTTTTGTGGACAGAACAGTGTCTCTATGGCGGTACCTGCCAGACCCCGTCTTCCTGACCCCGGTTACGTATCAGCACTGAAGGGCCCCTCTGCGACTTGAAGTCCAGAGTCCCCGGTTTTTCCACTAGCTGTGAAGATGCTAGCAAGCTCGGACCCGGTGTCCGGTAATACAGAGTGGAGGTTAGCTGTAAATGCTATTTTCTCCTCAGTCACTCTCTCCCTTTTGTCCACTCGCCTGTCGTCCTACGCACACCATAATATAAGCACAGGCAGCAGTAGATGTCAGCTTCTCGCTCCAACTTCCTCAGCCCTCAGACTAATCTGACAGGGGTTTCTCCCTCCCAGCTTGTCTGAGGTAATTCCGTTCAGAGATGTCGTGTCTGCTCTCCTGAGGTAACACCAACGACTAACTAACGTGCAGCTAGATTGTCTTTATCTCACTGCTGTCTCAAGGGCTCCCTCTGGTGGAACCAGGAAAAATGTCAAGTGTTATGTGCTTATCAGGTATTTGTGAATTACCTTTCCGTGCATCCTCCAGGGAACATGTGGCACCAAGCACAGCTAGGCTACACACTAGTACTCCATCCTTCTTGAGACACTCCGCGTTTATTGTAACTTTACTCCATATGTGTAGCCCTGGTGTTAGGCACACGCAGTACCCTGGAGAGTGTGTGGCGAGACAGCAGTTTAATGCTAAATACCCATTCACTCAACATACACTAGACACACCCTTAGGGTAGTGTAGTTACTATTGAGGGAGTGGTCAGGGTGTATGTTTGTTGAGTGATTTTGAGTCAGTTCAGTTCCTGTCTTCGGACAGAGGAGACGTCTGTAGTTTAGCTGGAGGGAGGAAGTCGTCCAGCCTGCTCATCATCAGTTCAGAACGTGGAGGCTAGTACAGGTGATCTAATTCACCTCAGCCTAGTCAGAGCTGTACCTCACCTGAATACATTGAAAGAAAGAAGAAGCTTAGTGCAGAAAGACTTCAGTCACCTGTCTCAAGGACAGTGAAAGGTTCAGAGACGTGCTCCTGCCTAGTGATAACTGAGAATCTGTAACTAACTTTGAAGGAAGTGAATGAAGGAAGTGACTACCCGACTTTATGCAAGTGTGAGTGTTTATGCTACCAGCGAGGACAAGACGAAAGGCACAGTGGAAAGATTATTGGAAAGGTGCTTTTGGATTGAAGAAGTCCTGCACATTGCAACCGGTCACTGGGGACCGAAGGATCACTATTAGCTTCAAGCATAGTGGTAAGAAAACCAGGGATTTACCGGACCTTAGGTCGCGGCAAACAGCCCCATATAGTCAGTACGTAACTGGGGTCAGGGGGAGTGAAGACTTTGAGTCCGTGCACGACAAGACAGGAATTCAGCTCTCTCGCAGGAAGGCTCCTACCACAAAACTGACTGGGCAGTACAGCTATGGATTAGCTGGAGTTATTTGAGGGAACTACGCTTCAGGCTGGTTGTACTCATCGTGTTGAAAGTAAAGGAGGCCCCTAACTTGTCCAGCTGCTGTCTCAAAATACACTCTCCTTGGATCAGCCTCCCTGGGACCTGCCTGAACATCTTACAAGTAAAGGTATGGAAAGACGCTGACCGTGTGAGACTGTGTTATTTATCTGCACCCGACTTCACTAACTTCATAGACTTTGAGGGACCAGTCCCACCTGTAGGGGACCCGACATCTAGCTGCCTCACCATCCCCTCAGAGATCTACAGCAGCGCTGGTACAAATTACCAGAAGACTACAGGTGGCGTCACGAACTGTATATAAACCTATCCCCTGTAAATATTCCCCCCCAACATACGCCAGACTGCCAGGGCCACAGACCGAGCCACAGCTACCTGTGACAAATCCCCATAGACTTCCATGGGCTCGGCTCTGAGTACCCCATTGCCCTGGTAACCCACAATTGTGGTGGCGGGTCGACACAAAACTTTGGCGTCACGAACAGGATGCGAAACTCGCAAAATTGCGAGCCCTGTGTGCCTAAGGAATTGTTTTTGTGAAAAAGGACTGTTTTCACTTTTGGCGCCAAAATCGCCATTTTTGTCGCCATATTCACGCCCTCAGGCGCTGGAGAAGAAGGTGGGCGTACCTTCGTGGGCGTCTACCCCCCTGTGGCGCGAAGAAAATGCCTGCCCTCTCAAAGTGCTATTACAATATGCGATCCTGCCCTACAGCAAAGGAGGTCCGCCTCCTCTTCACCTTCCCTGCGAGGAGGAGGAGACGCAAACCCCACCTCCACGGAAGAGACCGGATGTCTCCGCAGGAAGAAGAGAGAATCTTCTGGAACATCATGGAAGCAGGACGTGTGCAGCCGAGCAGGGAAGCGGAGGAAGGCAGGCCCCGTGCCCCAGCCAAGCTGCCACCAGCACCGGAGTTATCCGTGGTCCTGCACCTGCAGCAGGCGTTGCTAGAAATTCAGGAAGAAAATGCACGCCTGAAGAAGATGGCCCAGTACCAACCTGGATTTGAAGAGATCGAGAGACGCCGGCGTACCCTGGAGCAGCGGAGGCTGTGGGACACGGTGATCTCTCCCCTCAACGACCCCCACGATTCGAGTTACCGAAGATTCTGCTGCCCAAGGCGAAGGAGCAACCGGAGGCTGCCCCCGAAAGTACCGATCCTGATCCCACCGGTGAAGCGGTGGAGGCGAAGGAGGTTGAGGAGGTACCGCCAGTTCCGGAACGCCCGCCCGGCCAAGAGGCCGCAGCAGATGATCGGTCCCCGGCAGGGACACCGGAGGGGTCCTGTCCGTCGTTACCAGACGTCGACTGGGACGAGATGGCGCGCCTGGATGACGTCGCCTATACCGCCCAGTGGGAATATGAGTGGCAGCGTCGTGAGGAGAAGCAGAAACGCCAGCAGGAGGAAGAGCGGGAAGCTCAGTGGAACCGTCAGCGACAACATGCAGAGCTGATCGCGGACAAGGAGAGTGTCCGGAGAGAGAAAGGTACCCTGAGGGAACCGCGGCGGCAGGGGTGTGTGACTGAGTTCCAGCTCCGGAAGGGCTGGGGCTTCATCCGTGAACCGGGCCTCTACCCAGGGGTCTTTGTTAGTCGCCGGGACGTAGAATCCCACCTACCGCAAGGTCATCCCGGGAGGGACTTAGTAAATGGAGACATTGTCACGTATACACGGCACTGGGGAATGAGGGGATGGTATGCCCTTAACGTCACCATCGTCCGTGACCCCGTCCCCGACGCAGGTAACGTCATCACTACCGCAGCGTCCCCGTCTCCAGCTCAAGCAGTATCCGGCCGTGCCCCAGCATCGCCCCCTGCAGGTTCATTGCAAATGAAAGCAACATCTACATCGCAACATGCGACCCAGTCTCAATCGCAATCCATGACACGGTCCATATCGTTAACTGTGATTGAAACGCAATCGGTGTCTCGTGAGGAGAATGTACCCGTTGCGCCCCTAGTGGTTCGCACGAGAACTGTGGCGACCCAGACCCTAATCGCAGCGCATGATTTGTTAGTCCTGGGATCTAGGGCCCATTGCATTGTTCCAGCCCCCGGGGTGGAAAGTGTATTTGAAAATGAATAAATAGTAAAGAAGAATCGGTGAGATCCCTATAGGGTCTACCATAAGTAATATTGTAGAAAGTTTAAGAATGTTTTACAAAATTTTGCATAAGTTGAAGAGTATAACGTATATAATGCATATATATTTTGCTAACCGTAGAATGCCCGGCTGGGTAACCAGAAAAAGTTTTGCACTTTAGTATTATAATAATGTGAGATTATATCTGTGTCTTTGGTTTTACAATGGACTTTGAGGTTGAGGACTGTGCCAACCCAGAACTTATTTGTACATAGTTGCGCTTCGGTGCTTTATCTTGGTTTTACATAAACCAGCACAACTACCTCTGAATACAAAAACCCGTGTGGTGTGGCACTGAGTGAGGTCTGCATTCGGATGTCCTGCAGCCCACCCAGGACCTACGTTGAAGGTTTGGTGCGGGTCCTTCACAAGAATACTGTATATTTATTGAATGCTATTTAATATTTGTATTTTTCTATAATGTTTGCAACGTTCAAGATATCCTCACCTCCCGGATGGGACGAATTAATGTTAATGTTGATGTTTTCATGCATAAACAAAATGTCTCTTTTGTATTTTACAGCCCGGGAGTGCTGTCTTTTACCATGGGGGAATGTGTAGCCCTGGTGTTAGGCACACGCAGTACCCTGGAGAGTGTGTGGCGAGACAGCAGTTTAATGCTAAATACCCATTCACTCAACATACACTAGACACACCCTTAGGGTAGTGTAGTTACTATTGAGGGAGTGGTCAGGGTGTATGTTTGTTGAGTGATTTTGAGTCAGTTCAGTTCCTGTCTTCGGACAGAGGAGACGTCTGGAGTTTAGCTGGAGGGAGGAAGTCGTCCAGCCTGCTCATCATCAGTTCAGAACGTGGAGGCTAGTACAGGTGATCTAATTCACCTCAGCCTAGTCAGAGCTGTACCTCACCTGAATACATTGAAAGAAAGAAGAAGCTTAGTGCAGAAAGACTTCAGTCACCTGTCTCAAGGACAGTGAAAGGTTCAGAGACGTGCTCCTGCCTAGTGATAACTGAGAATCTGTAACTAACTTTGAAGGAAGTGAATGAAGGAAGTGACTACCCGACTTTATGCAAGTGTGAGTGTTTATGCTACCAGCGAGGACAAGACGAAAGGCACAGTGGAAAGATTATTGGAAAGGTGCTTTTGGATTGAAGAAGTCCTGCACATTGCAACCGGTCACTGGGGACCGAAGGATCACTATTAGCTTCAAGCATAGTGGTAAGAAAACCAGGGATTTACCGGACCTTAGGTCGCGGCAAACAGCCCCATATAGTCAGTACGTAACTGGGGTCAGGGGGAGTGAAGACTTTGAGTCCGTGCACGACAAGACAGGAATTCAGCTCTCTCGCAGGAAGGCTCCTACCACAAAACTGACTGGGCAGTACAGCTATGGATTAGCTGGAGTTATTGAGGGAACTACACTTCAGGCTGGTTGTACTCATCGTGTTGAAAGTAAAGGAGGCCCCTAACTTGTCCAGCTGCTGTCTCAAAATACACTCTCCTTGGATCAGCCTCCCTGGGACCTGCCTGAACATCTTACAAGTAAAGGTATGGAAAGACGCTGACCGTGTGAGACTGTGTTATTTATCTGCACCCGACTTCACTAACTTCATAGACTTTGAGGGACCAGTCCCACCTGTAGGGGACCCGACATCTAGCTGCCTCACCATCCCCTCAGAGATCTACAGCAGCGCTGGTACAAATTACCAGAAGACTACAGGTGGCGTCACGAACTGTATATAAACCTATCCCCTGTAAATATTCCCCCCCAACATACGCCAGACCGCCAGGGCCACAGACCGAGCCACAGCTACCTGTGACAAATCCCCATAGACTTCCATGGGCTCGGCTCTGAGTACCCCATTGCCCTGGTAACCCACAATTGTGGTGGCGGGTCGACACACATACATGCCTAAACCACTGAACACAGGTCATAAAAACATCAGATGTTTCCATATTCATAGCTGAAGTATGAAAAAGAAATTAACAAGCAATTAAACAGCATAACATTGAATAAGTTCCCTGGCTCATTTCTTTTTGTCTGAATATACTCACTTTTATACTCACTAGCTAATTTATTTTATTGTTTATATGAAGATTAGTGTTGAGCATTCCGATACTGCAAATATCGGGTATCGGCCGATATTGGCTGTATCGGAATTCCGATTCCGAGTTCCGATATTTCGTCATATCGGATACCGGAATCGGAATGTCACTGTCACTGTCAGTGTCCGTCGGTCTGGTCTGTCAGGAGTCAGCGGCACTTACCCGGCAGAAGATCTCCGGCGGTCACATCCCGGACTGCTTAATGGCCGCCATCCTCTTCTCCCTGGCGGTCACATGCAGTTTCTCGCTATAACTGCAGTGACTGCTGGGTAATCGCGGCCGTAAAGCAGTCCGATGACGTCACCGCCGGGGAAGCTGGTAAGCAGCTGTGCTGCGCCAGGATGTCAGGCTTTGCCTGTCATTCCGATGTAGCAGAGCTGGATCGTCGTGGGACAGTCGTTACTATGGACTGCGTCGGACAGGTGGTATACTGTTAGTTTGTTGTTTTAATTTTTTTACAGGAGATCGATGGCGTCGCAGGAATGAGAGAGTAATAAAAGAAATGAAAACTGTGTTGTCTCTTTTATTTCATTAAAAGACTTTTTTCTTGCTGTGTCTTTTTTTTAAACATTTGGGATTAATAATGGATCGGTGTCTTATTGACGCCTCTCCATTATTAACCGGGCTTATTGTCACCGTGCAATCAACGGTGACATTAACCCCTTATTACCCCGATTGCCACCGCTACAGGGCAAGTGGGAAGAGCCGGGTAAAGTGCCACAATTGGCACATCTTTTGATGCGCCAAATGTGGGGCTGCTGTAGCCTGGTATTATCAGGCTGTTGAGGGCCAAAATCCATGGGCCTTGACAGTCTTTTAATACCAGGCCGCAGCAGTCTGCATTTTACTTGGCTGGTTAACAAAAATAGGGGGACCCCTACGCCGTTTTTTTTTTCGAGGGGATCCCCTATTTTTGTTAACCAGCCAAGCTAAGCAGACTGCTGTGGCCTGGTATTATCAGGCTGGCAAGGTCCATGGATATTGGATCCTTACCAGCCTGAAAAACCAGGCCTCAGCGGTCTGCTTCATCTGGCTGGTTAACAAAAATAGGGGGACCCCACGCCAATTTTTTTCGAGGGGATCCCTATTTTGTTAATCAGCCAAGATATGCAGACTGCTGTGGCCTGGTATTATCAGGCTGGCAAGGTCCATGGATCTTGGCTCCTTAACACCCTGAAATCCAGGCCTCAGCGGTCTACTTCATCTGGCTGGTTAACAAAAATAGGGGGGACCCCACGCCAATTTTTTTCGAGGGGATCCCCTATTTTTGTTAATCAGCCAAGATATGCAGACTGCTGTGGCCTGGTATTATCAGGCTGGCAAGGTCCATGGATCTTGGCTCCTTAACAGCCTGAAAATCCAGGCCTCAGCGGTTTGCTTCATCTGGCTGATTAACAAAAATAGGGGGGACCCCACGCCAATTTTTTTCGAGGGGATCCCCTATTTTTGTTAATCAGCCAAGATATGCAGACTGCTGTGGCCTGGTATTATCAGGCTGGCAAGGTCCATGGATCTTGGCTCCTTAACAGCCTGAAAATCCAGGCCTCAGCGGTCTGCTTCATCTGGCTGGTTAACAAAAATAGGGGGACCCCACGCCATTTTTTTTTCGAAGGGAACCCCTATTTTTGTTAATCAGTTCCCTCTGACGTCACTGATTGTGTCCCTGGCTGACCTGAAGTGAAAGTGGAAAGCAATCAATTAAGCTTTCCACTTAAGGGCCCGTCTCACATAGCGATATCGTTACCGAGATCGCTGCTGAGTCACTAGTTTTGTGATGCAGCAGCGAGCTCACCAGCGATATCGCTGTGTGTGACATTCAGCGACGATCAGCCCCCCTGCCGGGTATCGCTGATTGTCGCTGAAATGTCAGGACCTTTTTTTGATCGCTGGTTTCCCGCTGACAGGCACGCATCGCTGCGTGTGACAGGCGGGAGACCAGCGATCCGCTGGTAACCAAGGTACACAGCGGGTTTCCTAGAAACCCGCTGTGTACCTTGGATACCAGCGCCCTGATGCAGGGAGCTGGTATCCAAGGTACACAGCGGGTTTCCAAGCGCTGCGCGGTGCCTGGAAACCCGCTGTGTACCTTGGATACCAGCTCCCCTGCATCAGGGCGCTGGTATCGAAGGTACACAGCGGGTTTCTAGGCACAGCCCCGCGCCTGGAAACCCGCTGTGTACCTTGGTTACCAGCGGATCGCTGGTCTCCCGCCTGTCACACGCAGCGATGCGTGCCTGTCAGCGGGAAACCAGCGATCAAAAAAAGGTCCTGACATTTCAGCGACGATCAGCGGTACCCGGCAGGGGGGCTGATCGTCGCTGAATGTCACACACAGCGATATCGCTGGTGAGCTCGCTGCTGCGTCACAAAACTAGTGACTCAGCAGCGATCACGGTAGCGATATCGCTATGTGAGACGGGCACTTAAGCGATGTTACCCGCAGTGTCGCTGTCCCAGATCGCTGCCTGAGCTGCCTGTTTGGCAGCTCAGCAGCGATCATGTAGCGATACACCAGCGATCCTGACAAGTGCATATCGTTGTCGGGATCGCTGGTGTATCGTTATGTGAGACCCAGCCTTTACTCTCCTGTCAGCCAGGAGAGGAACTCATTCATTTTGGGGTTTACTGTGAGGCTGCAGCATTAGCTGCGGTCCCTGCAGTAAACATTAACCCTTTCTGAAGGATTACACCGTGGGACCTGACTGTGCATGGGATAGGTAAGAATAATTTTGCTTTTTTATTTTATTTTTATTACAGGAAATGTTTTTTGCAGTAAAATAAAAGATGGTCAAAAACATGTGTCTTTATTTCATTAAAATGATTTTTAATTAAAGTGTGTGTGTTTTATTTTTATTTCATGCAATAGGATTAATAATTGATAGTTGTCTAATTGACAGCTCTCAATTATTAACCTGGCTTAAGGTCACCTTTCAATAGCAAGGTGGCTTTAACCCCATATTAACCCATTCGCCACCGCTACAGGGCAATGGGAATAGACGGGCAAAGTGCCAGAAAGGGCGAATCTAATTATAGATTTGTCTTTTCTGGGGTGTCTGGGGGCAGATGTTAGTAGCCAGGGGGGGGGCCAAAAATAATGGTCCCTCTCTGGGCTATTATTATCTGCCCCCACTCACTGGCTTTGTCTGTCTGGTTGCGAAAATAGGGCGGGAGCCCACGCATTTTTTTTCAGCAATTTTACACCTCATATATATATATACATGTCATTGAATTTGTGACACATATATATATATATATATATTATTTATATTTATAGTTCATACACTTCTACATAGTATAATAGCCGCTAATTCAATTGCCGGCTTTTGTGAAAATGCAGAACCCGACATGAAATGACACTTGGTGTACATAGTGAACCATGTCCTTTGCTATCTGATTTGCACAAACAATTACATCAGTCTATGTGTGCAAAATTTCACACCTGTAGGGGTTAATTAAAGGTGTAAATTCGTAGCAAAAAAGTCCGTTTTTTTTACAACGAATTTACACCTTTAATTACCCTACAGGTGTGAAATTTTGCACACATAGACTGATGTAATTGTTTGTGCAAATCAGATAGCAAACGACATGAAAAGACATGGTTAACCCTATGTACACCAAGTGTCATTTCATGTCGGGTGCTTCTGTCTTTTCACAGAAGCCGGCTTTACCCGGCAATTGAATCAGAGGATATTTTACTATGTAGAAGTGTATAAACTATACATATATGTATATATATATGTCACAATGACATGTTATATATATATATATATATATATTATATATATATATATGTATTCTATGTGTGTTGTGAGACAGTGAAGGAATATGTGGTGAATGAGGTGTATATTTCACCTAAGTACCTTGCTGACTGGTATGAGCGAAATGTGTGGCTTTGTAAACCTGGTGGTAAAGAAAGGTCACTACACCTGCCATTCAGTACACGCTTGCAGCTCAGACCTGAATCCACTCAGGTGTTGATTAGGAAGCCAGAAGTAGGTGCTTGGGAGCACAGTCAGAGAGCTCATTCAGTCTGGACAAGGGGTCCAGGCACAGAAGGTGTCTCCAAGAGTGTGGGAGCTGTCTTTAGCCCGGACACAGGGAGGTGTCCTGGCACAAGGAAGCAGTCTCCAGAGGAGTGTGAGCTATCTCAGTCTGGGTGCAGGAAGGACCCCGGACACAGGAGTGGTCTCGGTGCGGGTCCGTGTGAATAGCGGCTGAATAAGAGTGGATCTCTCTCAAAGGTGCCTTCAGACACAAGGAGGAGTGTCTGTGAAACTCCATACTGGTAACATATATCATATGTGTTGTTTTGGGCACAGACTGGTAGAGTCTGGGTCCCGGATAGAGAGGGCCATCTATCTAAGTGTAATTAGAGGCTAGACAAGCCCAGGTTTTCTGTTTATGCTTTGTTTTAATCTGTTTGCTGTGGACTTTAATAAAGCTGGTTGTGGCCAGTTTTGCACCAGAACTGCTGTCTGAATGAACTGTTTTCATGCCATTCTGTCTACCCAGACAGCGATCCTAGAGCTAAACCCCCGGAAATGTTACAATTGGCGGAGAATGCTGGGGCAGCGCAGGGCCTGATACAGTTAGTGCTGGAGTGTGCATGCAGCACAGTGGCGAGAGACAGCATTAAAGGTGAAGTCTATTGAAATAGCAACAGAGAAAAAAAAAAAAAAAGTGTGTGTCAGCAGAAACGTCTGTTTGGAGCAGTCTTGGAGAGACAGTGGCCCTGATAGGGTCTGCAGAGAGAAAATGTATGCACAGCAAAGCTGAACTTGTTGTGAAAATGACTGTGGAATGTGCAGCAGCAAAAGAAAAGTTTGTGGAGCAGTCTTAAAGAGACAGTAGCCTTAATAGACTTTGCAAAGGAAAAAAAAAAAAAAAGAAAAAAAAGTATTTGCACAGCAAGGCTGAATTTTCTGTGGAAAAAAAGCTGTGTAGTGTGCATGTCTTGAGTGAAGACTACAGTTGTGAAGACAGAGAAGTCTGACAGCATGGATGACAGCATGGAGGCGCTGTTTGAACAAATGGCGCAAGTTAATGTGCAACATAAGACTGCTGTGATTGAGACAGATGAGTCCGGCAGTATGGAGGAGCTCATTGATTACCTGGTGCAGGCCCAGCGAAGCATGCAGCAGAGCATGGAGCAGCAGCGCCTGCAGCACCAGCAGCGCATGCAGCAGGCCCAGCAGCAATTCCTGCAGCAGCAGGAGAATAACCGGTTATTTGTTGAGCAGATGACAGCACCAAAAAAGGATTTCGGTGCCGCGTCCCGAAGTAATGTTGTGAAGGCACCGGCGTTGTCCGCTATAAAGAAGGCGGTAAGACGGTCCTTGAGAAAAATGACACCTCGTGATGATGTGGAGGTATATCTTACTAGGTTTGAGAGACTGGCAGAGAAGGAGAATCTGCCACTATCTGAATGGGCCATGGCGGTCGTACCCTATCTGATTGGGGAACCCCAAAAAGTCTGGGCTGACCTGAGCAAGCAGGACAGCGAAGACTATGCCAAGTTGAAAGCGGCGATTCTTACCCGGCTGGGTGTTACGGTTGCAGCCCGTGCCAGGAGAGTCCATGACTGGAGATACAGTTGGGAGTCTGCAGTCAGCAGGCCTGATTATGGAGTTGAAAAGGTGATAGTGGACCGCTACACCCAAGCACGTCCTCCTGAGGTACAGCCGTCTGAGAGGTCGTCACTTCGGAGTTCCCGGACGCTGAACTCTCGCGGTAAGAGCGTTCCAGCTGTTGGGGACATGGGGTATGCTGATAAGCGGGTTCAGGCCCGAGGGGACATGTGGGTGGGAGAGTGTGATGGACAGTGTTGGAGCTGGCGTGAAATTGCAGCCAACTGTCCAATAGAGGGGGAGCCTATGTGTTGTGATGTTGGCAGATCCCTCTCTCCCTGCGCAGAGCCTGTGTGTGTGTCCACCTCAGCCGAAGAGACTGGACCACAGGGGTCCCCGGTGGTTGTAAGTGACTGCCCAGCACAGGCCCTCTTGGACTCAGAGAGTCCAGTGACTTCCATATGTGACAGCCTGAGTGATAGGGACTTCATCCCTGATAAGCACCTGAGTGTGGTGTACATCCATGAAGACACCAAAGTCTACCCAGAGACTGCCGTGGACTTGGTCCCCAAACTCGGGGAGGTTTCATATGAAGTGGGGGTAGTGAAGACCCTGGTGCACCCCGTTATATTGGGTAATGACTTTCCCCGGTCTAAGGATCTCTGGGGGAAAAATGTTTCTGATGGACAGTGTGATGAAGCTCCTACTGAGGGTGCGCAGTCCCGAGGGGCGGAACACAATGCTAGTGGGCCGTTAAACTTATGTGATAATGATGATGACCATGATAATATTGATAATGATAATGATGATCATGATAATGATGATGACCATGATGAGGATGCTGATATTGATAATGATGATAATGCTAATCATAATAGTGATGATACTGATGATGACCGTGATAAAGATGACATTTCTTTGCAGGTGATGTTGGGAGACGAGGATGGTGGTTCTCGGGAACCGAGTGTCCCTGACCTGCCTGGCTCCTGTGACAATTTTGGGAGTGAGCCGGTGCGAGACCCCACTCTTAAAACGGCACAGGAAAATGTAATTGTTCTGAATGAGGTTCCCCAAGAGCCTGGCTCTGAGGAGAGGTTTCCTCATGCTGCCATGAACAATAACCTATTGTATAGGGACACTGAAGTCCAGGGAGAGGTCGTAAGTCAGCTCCTGGTATCTGAGCTATATGGAAGTATAGTGCTGGGGTTATCACATAGTCACATACTTGAGGGACCACCTGAGGGAAACCAGGGACCAGATGGTGAAGTTAATGTTGTGGATGACATGTTAACTAAGGTTCCAGATCAAGATGTGAATGAGAATGAATTGTATAACCCTGACAGTGAGCCGGATGTGAATGAAAATGAAGTGTCTAACCTGGAAGTGAGCCAGATGTGGCTGAGAAAAGGGGGTCAGACAGGGATAGTGGTGGTGATAGTGAGTCATCTGATGACAATAAAGCAACCAGTGCAAGTGAGGAAGGCATGGTAGCAGAGGAAATTGAGAGTCCTGAGAGGAAGGCTGAGGCTGACCTTGCAGTCGGACGGAGGATGGCATCTGAAGATGTTGTACCGTTGGCCGGTTCCCTGGCGAAGACTAAGGTGAAAGACAGGACTCTGAAACTGAACAAGCACAAGTGGATGCTGTTGAAAATGAGAAGTTATCAATGTATGGTGTGGATCTGCATCAGGCCAAGGACTCGGAAGGTGATGCTGCAGAGGTGGAGAAAGCCATGGAAGTGGTGGACACCAGGCCAGGTGCCTCACCAGAGGCTGATGTCTCAAGTGAAGCTGTGAGGAACAAGACTGAAGATGTGGGGAATGACTCTGCCCCGGAATATGTTTCTGCTGGAGACAGCGGCGTGGACGGTGTACTGTCCGGATCCGTGGCTGCGACTCGCGAAGCTCGGGCCGGAAGTTCGGCACCCGGTGCGCCATCGGAGTTCCCGAGCGACCCAAAGGATCTGGATAAATCCCAAGATGAGATTTTGAGACCTCGGGTTGGCCTTGGTGAGCTCAGGCGCATTTTCATGGAGTCTACACTTGAACCACGTCCCAGTGAGTGGGAGGGGCGATGTGTCGCTCCGTTGCCGCTGCAGATACACGGGAGCTCAGATGGGATGCAGAACGTGGTGGAAAAGAAGACTGATGGTAGGGCTTCTGAGCATGTCCTACCAGAAGAGCCTGAAGAAAGGGCCGAAGACGTAAAGGACGTCCAACAACTACAGGAGAAGATGCGTAGCCATGAGGATCTCCTGGAGAAAGAAGTAAGAGCTCTGAGTCTTATGCAAAGTGAGCCTGTACCAGAAGAGGATAAATTATGTGTACCGACCAAGAAAAACGATCAGCTCCCTCTACAGTGCCAATCGTTTGAACAGTGTGGCTCGGAATGGTCAGAGACCATGACAGAGGCGCTTGGGTTCTGTGAGGTAGAATTTATGAATCAACTGATATTTAAGAAAGTAGATGTGCTAAAGAAAGTTCAGGGGGAATTAGAGAAAACCCCTATACCTCCTGTGACAGTTGGTGACACAGGGTCAGTGCCCCAAAAACAGGAGGTACGAAAGTTTCTGAGGAAGAATCAGCAGAGCTGTTCTGACGTGCCTGGTCGTACTTATCTGGTGAGCCACTATACCGAGACTGAGGCTGGCACTAAAGTCAAGATGAAACCGTGCAGGATACCCGAGGCCCGCAGAGAGTATAGGCCTGGGAGGGTACAGGGTAGTGCGGATGCTTCAGATGAAGAGAAAACTGATGTTGGCTATGACAGTGGTGAGATGAAGCTGATGAGGGCCATGACTGGTCCAGAGTTCACTGTCTCTGTTGGATTGTTGACCAGCCCTCCGGTCTGGATGACCAGCCCTCCGGTCTGGAGAAGAGGGAGGGGATATGTGAGACAGTGAAGGAATATGTGGTGAATGAGGTGTATATTTCACCTAATTACCTTGCTGACTGGTATGAGCGAAATGTGTGGCTTTGTAAACCTGGTGGTAAAGAAAGGTCACTACACCTGCCATTCAGTACACGCTTGCAGCTCAGACCTGAATCCACTCAGGTGTTGATTAGGAAGCCAGAAGTAGGTGCTTGGGAGCACAGTCAGAGAGCTCATTCAGTCTGGACAAGGGGTCCAGGCACAGAAGGTGTCTCCAAGAGTGTGGGAGCTGTCTTTAGCCCGGACACAGGGAGGTGTCCTGGCACAAGGAAGCAGTCTCCAGAGGAGTGTGAGCTATCTCAGTCTGGGTGCAGGAAGGACCCCGGACACAGGAGTGGTCTCGGTGCGGGTCCGTGTGAATAGCGGCTGAATAGGAGTGGATCTCTCTCAAAGGTGCCTTCAGACACAAGGAGGAGTGTCTGTGAAACTCCATACTGGTAACGTATATCATATGTGTTGTTTTGGGCACAGACTGGTAGAGTCTGGGTCCCGGATAGAGAGGGCCATCTATCTAAGTGTAATTAGAGGCTAGACAAGCCCAGGTTTTCTGTTTATGCTTTGTTTTAATCTGTTTGCTGTGGACTTTAATAAAGCTGGTTGCGGCCAGTTTTGCACCAGAACTGCTGTCTGAATGAACTGTTTTCATGCCATTCTGTCTACCCAGACAGCGATCCTAGAGCTAAACCCCCGGAAATGTTACAGTGTATATTTAGTGTTTACAAGGAAAGAATGGGGTTTTTTTAGTTACGATATTTTGTTCCCATAGACTTACATTGGATTTCCGGTATCGGGTATCGCCGATATTTTAATGGTATCGGCGATACCATTCCGATTCCGATACTTTTGTATATCGGAAAGTATCGCTCAACTCTAATGAAGATATGTACAGAGATAGAAAGTGAACATCTGAGTGGCAAGACCATGAAGGTGGTGCTTTCAAATGGCTCACCCCGATAGGCCTGGTCCTGAGGTTCCAGAGGTCCCTCACAGAAGAGAGGGTACTGTCACGGGGTTACCTCGACAGTGTAGAGCCAGAAGACAGCAGCGTCTGATTGCTCCTACTGCGGCGCTGAGAAGATGCACTTCTTCATTTTAAATGTGTTTATTTCTTCTGACAGAACAGAGGTTAATCGGCCATGTTGGAAATCCCTGTGCTCACAGCTGAACTCAGCTAGCCACTTATTTTCCTTTATAATCTGGGCTCTGATACAAATCCTTGTCAGCTAGTTTTTTTTGCTGCATGGCTAACGGAGGGAGAGGAATTCTTATGAGGAGAGTTGGAGGCGTTATTAGTGACTGTTGCTTAGTTTGTATGCGTGGTAATTCCTTATCCTTCTCTATTTTGGTTTATTCCCCTACCTTCACACCCCGGTGCATTCCTCTGTTATATGTGAGTGAATGTTTTGTATGCCTGGAGTTTTCCATTAGCCCTTGTTTGTGTTGCCTTGTTTGTCGGGTTGGTGTACTATGGTGCACAGTAGCGCCCCTCTTCCCTGGGTGAGGAAAGAGAACAGACAGGGGCTAACTCAGGAGATTAGGCAAGGGCGGAGGTCTCGGCATCTTCACCTGCAGAAGTATCCCGAGGAGTAGTACGAGCTATGGAGCTTCCTAGTGTTAAGGACAGTGAAGGAGTCCCTGGTCCTGGGTCAACTCACAGTTGTGTCTACTCTTGACTGTACCTCTACAAGAAAGAAATGGAAAGAAACTGAGACTGGAAATGCTAGAAAACCAAACATCCTGAAAGACGAAGTCTGCACTGCGATAAAGCTTCAGTCAAACAACAAAGCACATGGATGTGACAATATTCCAATAGAACTAATAAAGTCTTCTGAAGCCGCAATTGATGTCACCACACTCCTGTATCAACAGATATGGACACTGGTAAATGGCCAAAGGACGGGACAAGATCCAAGTGTATTCCTATCCCAAAGAAGGGAGATACCGACAGTGGAAATTATTGGACTATTGTGTTCATACCTCATACCAGCAAAATACTACTGAAAATCCTACAAAGATAGTTACAGCCTTACTATAAGAAGAGCTGCAAGAGGAACAAGCAGGATTCAGAAAAGGCAGAGGAACAAGAGATGTAATTGCTAACATTAGATGGATAATGGAAAAGGCCAAATACAGTGTAAGCCATTTCTATGGATACACCTAAATAAAATGGGAATGGTTGGTGATATCAACTTCCTGTTTGTGGCACATTAGTATATGGGAGGGGAAACTTTTCAAGATGGGTGGTGACCAAGCAGCCATTTTGAAGTCGGCCATTTTGGATCCAACTTTTTTTTTCCAGTGGGAAGAGGGTCATGTGACACATCAAATGTACTGAGAATTTCACAAGAAAAACAATGGTATGCTTGGTTTTAACATAACTTTAATCTTTCATGAGTTATTTACAAGTTTATGATCACTTATAAAATGTGTTCAAAGTGCTGCCCATTGTGTTGGATTGTCACTGCAACCCTCTTCTCCCACTCTGTTAAACTGTTAAATGCCGCTGTCAATCTGTGACAGTAGCAATTAATGTGCACTGACAGGGTAGCTCACTGTTCTATAGTGGATACAGAAAGTAATCAGACCCCTTTAAATTTTTCACTCTATTTCATTGAAACCATTTGGTAAATTCAAAAAGTTCATTTATTTTCTCATTAATGTACACTTTGCACCCCATCTTGACTGAAAAACAACAGAAATGTAGAAATATTTGCAAATTTATTAAAAAAGAAACACTGAAATATCACATGGTCATAAGTATTCAAACCCTTTGCTCAGACACTCATATTTAAGTCACATGCTGTCCATTTCCTTGTAATCCTCCTTGAGATGGTTCTACTCCTTCATTGGAGTCCAGCTGTGTTTAATTAAACTGATAGGACTTGATTTGTAAAGGCACACACCTGTCTGTATAAGACCTCACAGCTCACAGTGCATGTCAGACCAAATGAGAATCATGAGGTCAAAGGAACTGACCAAGGAGCTCAGAGACAGAATTGTGACAAGGAACACATCTGGCCAAGGTTACAAAAGAATTTCTGCAGTACTCAAGGTTCCTAAGAGCACAGTGGCCTCCATAATCCTTAAATGAAAAAAGTTTGGAACCACCAGAAGTCTTCCTAGACCTGGCCATCCAGCCAAGCTCAGCAATCGTGGGAGAAGAGCCTTGATTAGAGAGGTAAAGAAGAACCCCAAGATCACTGTGGCTAAGCTCCACAGATGCAGAAGATGGAGAAAGTTCCACAAAGTCAACTATCACTGCAGCCCTCCACCAGTAGGGCATTTATGGCTGGGTGACCCAGCACAAGCCTCTACTCAGTGCAAGACATATGAAAGCCCACATAAAGTTTACTAAAAAACACATGAAGGACTCCCAGACTGTGAGAAATAAGATTCTCTAGTCTGATGAGACAAATATAGAACTTTTTGGTGATAATTCTATGTGTGGGGAAAACCAGGCACTGCTCATCACCTGCCCAATACAATCCCAACAGTGAAACATGGTGGTGGCAGCATCATGCTATGGGGGTGTTTTTCAGCTGCAGGGACAGGATGACAGGTTGCAATTGAAGGGAACATAAGTGCGGCCTAGTACAGAGTAGAGAGCACTCTTTCAGAGTGCTCTGGACCTCAGACTTGGCCGAAGGTTCACCTTCCAACAAGGCAATGACCCTAAACACACAGATACAATAACAATGGAGTGTTTTCAGAACAACTGTGACCGTTCATGACTGGCACAGCCAGAGCCCTGACCTAAACCCAATTGAGCATCTCTGGAGAGACCTGAAAATGGCTGTCCACCAACGTTCACCATCCAACCTGACAGAACTGGAGAGGATCTGCTAGGAAGAATGCCAGAGGATCCCCAAATCCAGGTGTGAAAAACTTGTTGCATCATTCCCAAGAAGACTCATGGCTATACTAGCTCAAAAGGGTGCTTCTACTCAATACTGAGCAAAGGGTCTGAATACTTATAACCATGTAATATTTCAGTTTTTCTTTTTTAATAAATTTTAACCCCTTTCTGCCATCCGATGTACTATCCCGTCCATGGTACCTGGGCCCGTATGACCATGGACGGGATAGTACGTCGTATGCGATCGGCCGCGCTCGGAGCGTGGCCGATCGTGGCCGGATGTCAGCTGACACACGGATCGCTCCCGACACATTAACCCCTGGCACACCGCGATCAAACATGATTGCGGTGTACCGGGGGCACAGCGAAGCATCGCGCAGGGAGGGGTCTCCCTGTGTGCTCCCCTGAGACACTCAGAACAGCGCGATGTGACAGCGCTATTCTTAGGGCCTCTTCCCTGCAGGACCCCGGATCTAATATGGCCCCCGGGTCCTGCAGGGAGGGATGCTTGCTCAGTACCTGATGAGAGCAGGCGCTGAGAAAGCCTGCAGCACTGCCTGTCACATCGCTGGTGTGACAGAGTGCTGTGCACACTGTCACACCAGCTATCTCACCCTATACTATGATGTCCCACAAAGTAAAAAAGTTAAAATAATAAAAATCACACATGTAAAAAAAATTCCCTTAACGACCCTCCCTATAAAACTGTCCCACTAGTGAACCCCTTAAAAAAAAAAACAAAGCAAAAAATAATGCTTTATCATCATACCGCAGAACAAAAAGTGGGATAACATGCGATCAAAAAGACGGATATAAATAAACATGGTACCGCTGAAAACATCATCTTGTCCCTTAAAAAACAAGCCACCATACAGCGTCATCAGCAAAAAAATAAAAAAGTTATAGCTTGCAGAATAAAGCGATGCAAAAATAACTATTTTTTATATAAAATTGTTTTTATTGTATAAAAGCGCCAAAATATAAAAAAATGATCCAATGAGGTATCGCTGTAATCATACTAACCCGAAGAATAAACTGTTTTATCAATTTTACCACACGCGGAACGGTATAAACGCCCCCCCCAAAAGAAATTCATGAATTGCTAATTTTTGTTCATTCTAGTCTCCCAAAATTTTTAATAAAAAGCGATCAAAAAATGTCACATGCCAAAAATGGTACGAACAAAAATGTCAACTCGTCCTACAAAAAATAAGACCTCACATGACTCTGTGGGCAAAAATTATAGCTCTCAAAATGTGGTCATGCAAAAACTATTTTTTGCAATAAAAGCGTCTTTTAGCATGTGACAGCTGCCAATCATAAAAACCCGATATAAATAGTAAATCCAATCCCCCTTTATCACCCCCTTAGTTAGGGAAAAATAATAAAATTAAAAAAATTTATTTTTTCCATTCTCCCATTAGGGTTAGGGTTGAGGCTAAAGTTAGGGTTAGGGTTGGGGCTAAAGTTAGAATTAGGGTTAGGGTTGGGATAAGGGTTAGGGGTGTGCTAGGGTTAGGTTTGTGGTTAGGGTTATGATTAGGGTTGGAATTAGGTTTAGGGGTGTGTTGGGGTTAGGGTTGGAGTTAGAATTGGGGGGTTTCCACTGTTTAAGCACATCAGGGGCTCTCCAAATGCGACATGGTGTCTGATCTCAATTCCAGCCAATTCTGCGTTGAAAAAAGTCAAGTGGTGCTCCTTCCCTTATGAGCTCTGCCATGAGCCCAAACAGTAGTTTACCCCCACATCTGCAGTGGAAGAGGAGTAGGAGGAGGGAAGCCTTGATGACAGTCAGCCATTGTCTGCTCAGGGAACTGTCCTGGACGAGGTGGAGGAAGAAGAGGAAGAGGAGGATGAGGGGGATGATTATTTTGGGGAGGAGGATGCTTCTCAGGGGCAAGAGAAAATGTTGGCTTGCCAAGGTCAGGTACAGGGTTTGTGCGTGACTGGAGGGATGTGGATTTGGCAGAAAATGCTCCTCCACCCACCACTGGCAGTGCATCATTGACACCTGGAACATTGGCTCACATGTGTGATTATGTCTTGAGGATCCTAAAAAGGGACCCCGCATTGCCAAAATTATGAAGGATGACGACTACTGGTTGGCCAGCATCCTCGATCCACGCTATAAAGCCAAATTACAGAACATCATGCCACAGGAGAACCTAGAGCTAATATAGGCAAACAAACAAGCAACTCTGCTAAACCGTTTGTTAGAGGCATTCCCAGCACACAGCAGCGGTGCAGGTTCTACCGCGAGCCGCACTGGACAACATGGAAGAGGTGTTCGTGGTGCACACAGCCGAAGTGGCGTTGGAGACAGGGGTTTCATGACCATGTTGTGGACTGATTTCTTGAGTACCGCTCACACGACTGTTAATACTGAATCGATTGAAACAGACAGGAGACAGCAGTTGTTAACTATGGTTCAAAATTACCTCTCCTCCCCTATCGATGTTCTCTCTCACACTTCATTCCCCTTTGACTACTGGGCCTGTAAACTGGACACCTGGCCTGAATTGGCACAATATGCCTTACAGGAGCTCGCTTGCCCTGCTGGTAGTGTGCTATCAGAAAGAGTCTTCAGTGCTGCTGAATCAATCCTGACAGAAAAAAGGACCCGGCTGTCGAATCAAAATGTTGGTGATCTCACCTTCATTAAAATGAACCATGCCTGGGTTTCAAAGGATTTTGTATCACCTTCCCCTGATGACACATAGTTTGCCAGCAAAATGGCTCGCTTTGTCCTCCTCTTTCTCCAACATCTCCAATTCCTCCATTTGCTGAATGTCCAGCCTACACCTCAACATATGCCAGTTTTTCCACCTCCCTAACTGGGTTTCCCCCCCAGGGCCGGCGTCAGCACCTGGCACACCTCGGCAGGTGGCGGTGCCCTGAGCAGCTGGGGGGGCACACTCGTGGGCAACGGCACTGGCACAGGACCGCTCATAGTATGCTGGTGTCTCTGATGGTGGGGGGCCCACTCGCCGTCAGAGTCACCGGCGTACTATGAGTGGCCCTGTGCCAGTGCCGTCACCCATGAGTGGGCCCCCCCTGCTTGCTCAGGGCCCCAGCACTTGCAATACTTACCTCTCCCTGCTCCACCGCTGTGACGTCTTTCGCGTTTCCTGACAGTGACATTCAGGTCAGAGAGCGAGATGACGTCACATCTGTACGCCCTCTGCCTGAACAGTCCAAGTGCAGAGAGCGGGAAGATGGCGATGCTGAGTAGTCCAGAGTAGAGCAGTGCCCAGCAAGGAGAGGTATTTCATTTTTTTTAATGTTTGGAGCAATATATGGGGAGCATTATAAACTGGAGAATTATATACGGGGCCCATCATACACTTGAGCATCATAGAAAGGGCACATTATACACTGGAGCATTATAAATTTGGCCCATTATATATGGAGCAATATATAGGCCCATCATACACTGGAGCATTATCCATGGGGCCCATCATACACGTGAGCTGGGCCCATTATATATGGAGCATTATATAGGCCCATCATACACTGGAGCATCATCCATGGGGCCCATCATACACTTGAGCATTATAAATGGGGCCCATCATACACTGGAGCATCATATTCGGGGGCCCATTATACACTGGAGCATTATAAATGGGACCCATTATATATGGAGCATTATATAGGCCCATCATACACTGGAGCATCATGTGTGTAGCCCTGGTGGTAGGCACACGCAGTACCCTGGGGAGTGTATGGCGAGACGGCGGCTTAAAGCTCAATATGCATTCATTCTACACACACTAGACACACCCTTGGGGTAGTGAAGTATACTCTAGGGAGTGGTCAAGGTAGTAGGTGTAGAGTGATTTTGAAAGGAGTCTTGTTCCTGTCTCTGGACAGTGAAGACGTGAGGAGTAGAGCTTAGACTTCTGTGGGAAGATAGTTGGAGGAAGGAGTCTAGTCTGCTTTTCACCAGTTCAAATAGTGGAGTCCGGTACAGGTGTTTGGAATACACCTTAGTCTGGTCAGAGCTGTATTATCTCTCAGCACACACTGAAGAAGGAAGAAGTATCAGCACAGAAAGACTTCAGCATTCCTGTCTAAAGGACAGTATCAGGTACAGAGACGTGCTCCTGCCTGTGATAACTGAGCATCTGTGGCTAGCTTCATTGGAAGGAAAAAGATTGGAAGTGACTGCTCGACCCCTGGCTAGTAAGAGTGTTTATGTTACCAGCGTGGACAAGGCGAAAGGCAAGTGGATTAGAGAATTGGCGCTACAGGATTGCAGAAGTCCAGCGCCTTGTTACCGGTCACTGGGGACCGAGGAGTCACTGTTGCTTCAGGCACGGTGACAGGAAAACCAGGAATCTACCGGACCCTAGGTCGCGGCAGACAAGCCCCTTATAGTCGGTACGTAGCTGGGGTCAGGGGGAGTGAAGACTTTGGAGTTCTGCAGGACAAACATAAGTATTCAGCTCCTTCACAGGAGGACCCCTAACACTAAGCTGACTGGGCAGGAACAGCTAAGATTTGCTGGAATCATAGAGGGAACTACGCTTCAGGCTGGTTGTACTCGTTTATTGGAGTTAAAGGAGGCCCCTAACTTGTCCAGCTGCCGTCTCAAGATACACTCCCCTTGGATCAGCCTCCCTGGGACCTGCCTTATCATCCTGCAAGTAAAGGTATGGAAAGACGCTGACTGTGTGAGACTGTGTTATTTACCGGCACCCGACTTCACCATCTTAACAGACTTTGAGGAAGAGTCCCACCTGTAGGGGACCCGACATCTAGCTGCCTCACCATCCCCTCAGAGATCTACAGCAGCGCTGGTACTAATTACCAGAATACTACAGGTGGCGTCACGAACTGTATATAGTTATCCCCTGTAAATATTCCCCAACAACATACGCCAGACCGCCCGGGCCACAGACCGAGCCACAGCTACCTGTGACAAAATCCCCATAGACTTCTACGGGCTCGGCTCTGAGTACCCCATTGCCCTGGTAACCCACAATTGTGGTGGCGGGTCGACACAAAAACCTGGCGTCACGAACAGGATACTAAACTCGCGAAATTGCGAGCCCTGCGTGCCTATGGAACTGTTTTTGTAAAAAGGACTGTTTGCACTTTTGGCGCCAAAATCGCCATTTTTGTCGCCATATTCGCGCCTTTAGGCGCTGGAGAAGAAGGTGGGCGTACCTTCGTGGGCGTCTACCCCCAGTGGCGCGAAGAAAATGCCTGTCCTCTCAAAGTGCTACTACAATATGCGGTCCTGCCCAACAGCAAAGGAGGTCCGCCTCCTCTTCACCTTCCCTGCGAGGAGGAGGAGACGCAAACCCCACCTCCACGGAAGAGACCGGAAGTCTCCAAAAGAAGAAGAGAGAGTTTTCTGGAACATGATGGAGGCCGGACGTGTGGAGCCGAGCGGGGCAGCGGAGGAAGGCAGGCCCCGTGCCCCCGCCAAGCTGCCATCGGCATCCGAGGCCTATGCGATCCTGCACCTACAACAGGCGTTGTTAGAGGTTCAGGAGGAGAACTCACGCCTAAAGAAGTTGTTCCAACCTGGACTGGAGGAGATTGAGAGGCGCCGGTGTAACCTGCTGCAATGGCGAATGACGAACACGGCGTCCGCTCCCCTCAACGAACCCCCACGATTCAAAGTACCGAAGAGTCTGCTGCCCAAGGCGAAGGAGCAACCGGAGGCTGCCCCCGAAAGTACCGTTCCTGACCCACGGTGAAGCGGTGGATGCGGAGGAGGTTGAGGAGGTACAGCCAATCCCGGAACGCCCGCCCGGCCAGGAGGCCGCAGCAGATTATCGGTCCCCGGCAGGGACACCGGAGGGGTCCTGTCCGTCACTACCAGATGTGGACTGGGACGAAATGGCGCGCCTGGATGACGTCGCCTAACCGCCCAGTGGGAACAAGAATGGCAGAGTCGTGAGGAGACGAAGAGGCGCCAGCAGGAGGAAGCGCGGGAAATCAAGAAGAACCGCCAGCGACAGTTTGCCGAGCTGATTGCTGACAAGGAGACTGTCCGTCGCGACAAAGGTACCTTACGGGAACCGCGGCGGCAGGGGTGTGTGACTGAGTTCCAGCTCCGGAAGGGCTGGGGCTTTATCCGCGAACCGGGCCTCTACCCAGCGGTCTTCGTCAGCAGGCGTGACGTGGAATCTCACCTGCAGCAAGGTCATCCTGGGAGGGACTTAGTAAACGGCGACATAGTCACCTATACGCGGCATTGGGGAATGAAGGGGTGGTATGCCCTGAACGTCGCCATCGTCCGCGACCCCGTCCCAGACGCAGGTATCGTCACCATTACCGCAGCGTCCCCGTTTCCAGCTTCAGCAGCATCCGGCCGTGCCCCAGCATCGCCCCCTTCAAAATCATCGCAACATGCGACCCAAAGTTCATCGCAAGTGAAAGCTACTTCCACATCGCCAAATGCGACCCAGTCTAAATCGCAAACCCTGACGCGGTCTATATCGTTGACTGTAATGGAGACGCAATCGGTGTCATGCGAAGAAAGTGTACCCGTTGCGCCCCTAGAGGTTCAAACCAGAACTGTCGCAACCCAAACCCTGATCGCAGCACATGATTTGCTGGTCTTAGGATCAAGGGCTCATTGCATCATTCCAGCCCCCGGCGTGGAAAATGTAGTGGAAAAAGTATTAGCAGAAAATGAATAAGTAGTAAGGAGTTGGTGAGATCCTTATCGGGTCTACCATCAGTACTATAGCAAAAAGTTTAAAATGTTTTTGAAAAAGTTTGCACAGATATTATATATAGTAAATATATATTTCTAATTATAGAATGCCCGGCTGGGTAATTTGATAATTGATAATTGATAAATGGTAAATAATAGATGAGAATTGATAAACAGTTGCACTTTGACAATGTGATTTATTATGTCTTCCTTTATAAATGGACTTTTTGAGGTAAAGGACTATGCTTACCCAGAACTCTTTTGTACATAGTTGCGCTTCGGCGCCCTATCTTGGTTTTACATAAACCATCCATATCTACCTCTGAAAAACAAAACCCGTGTGGTGTGGCACTGAGTGAGGTCTGCACTTGGATGTCCTGCAGCCCACCCAGGACCCACGTTGAAGGTTTGGTGCGGGTCCTTCACAAGTATATTGTAAATTTATTTATTGAAAATGCTATTTGATACTATTTGTATTTTTCTATGAAAGTTTGTAACGTTCAAAGTAGTCTTACCTCCCGGATGGGAAGATGTTATTGTTCCAAATGTTATTGCATAAACAAAAATTTTTCTGTCTTTTGTATTTCACAGCCCGGGAGTGCTGTCGTTTACCATGGGGGAATGTGTAGCCCTGGTGGTAGGCACACGCAGTACCCTGGGGAGTGTATGGCGAGACGGCGGCTTAAAGCTCAATATGCATTCATTCTACACACACTAGACACACCCTTGGGGTAGTGAAGTATACTCTAGGGAGTGGTCAAGGTAGTAGGTGTAGAGTGATTTTGAAAGGAGTCTTGTTCCTGTCTCTGGACAGTGAAGACGTGAGGAGTAGAGCTTAGACTTCTGTGGGAAGAAGTTGGAGGAAGGAGTCTAGTCTGCTTTTCACCAGTTCAAATAGTGGAGTCCGGTACAGGTGTTTGGAATACACCTTAGTCTGGTCAGAGCTGTATTATCTCTCAGCACACACTGAAGAAGGAAGAAGTATCAGCACAGAAAGACTTCAGCATTCCTGTCTAAAGGACAGTATCAGGTACAGAGACGTGCTCCTGCCTGTGATAACTGAGCATCTGTGGCTAGCTTCATTGGAAGGAAAAAGATTGGAAGTGACTGCTCGACCCCTGGCTAGTAAGAGTGTTTATGTTACCAGCGTGGACAAGGCGAAAGGCAAGTGGATTAGAGAATTGGCGCTACAGGATTGCAGAAGTCCAGCGCCTTGTTACCGGTCACTGGGGACCGAGGAGTCACTGTTGCTTCAGGCACGGTGACAGGAAAACCAGGAATCTACCGGACCCTAGGTCGCGGCAGACAAGCCCCTTATAGTCGGTACGTAGCTGGGGTCAGGGGGAGTGAAGACTTTGGAGTTCTGCAGGACAAACATAAGTATTCAGCTCCTTCACAGGAGGACCCCTAACACTAAGCTGACTGGGCAGGAACAGCTAAGATTTGCTGGAATCATAGAGGGAACTACGCTTCAGGCTGGTTGTACTCGTTTATTGGAGTTAAAGGAGGCCCCTAACTTGTCCAGCTGCCGTCTCAAGATACACTCCCCTTGGATCAGCCTCCCTGGGACCTGCCTTATCATCCTGCAAGTAAAGGTATGGAAAGACGCTGACTGTGTGAGACTGTGTTATTTACCGGCACCCGACTTCACCATCTTAACAGACTTTGAGGGAAGAGTCCCACCTGTAGGGGACCCGACATCTAGCTGCCTCACCATCCCCTCAGAGATCTACAGCAGCGCTGGTACTAATTACCAGAATACTACAGGTGGCGTCACGAACTGTATATAGTTATCCCCTGTAAATATTCCCCAACAACATACGCCAGACCGCCCGGGCCACAGACCGAGCCACAGCTACCTGTGACAAAATCCCCATAGACTTCTACGGGCTCGGCTCTGAGTACCCCATTGCCCTGGTAACCCACAATTGTGGTGGCGGGTCGACACACATGCATGGGGCTCATCATACACTGGAGCATCATATACGTGGCCCATTATACACTGAAGCATTATAAATGGGGCCCATTATATATGGAGCATTATATAGGCCCATCATACATTGGAGCTGGGGCCCATTATATATGGAGCATTATATAGGCCCATCATACACTGGAGCATCATCCATGGGGCCCATCATATACTGGAGCATCATATGGGGCCCATTATATATGGAGCATTATATAGGCCCATCATACACTGGAGCATCATCCATGGGGCCCATCATATACTGGAGCATCATATGGGGCCCATTATATATGGAGCATTATATAGGCCCATCATACACTGGAGCATCATCCATGGGGCCCATCATACACTGGAGCATTATAAATGGGGCCCATCATACACTGGAGCATCATATACGGGGCTCATTACACACTGTAGCATCATATTGGGCCCATTATATTTGGAGCATTATATAGGCCCATCATACACTGGAGCATCATCCATGGGGCCCACCATATACTGGAGCATCATATGGGGTTCATTATTTATGGAGCATCATATAGGGTATGGAGCATCCTATGGAGCACTATGGGGCCTATTTTGTATGGAGCATTATATGGAGCCCATTCTGTATGGAGCAATATATGGGGCCCATCATATACTGTATGGAGATTTATATGCGACTCATTATACAGTATGGAGCAATATGTGGGGCTCATTATACTCTATGAGGACCGTCCTATACTGTATGGCACATTATATGGGGATCATCATATACTGTAACATTATGTGGAGCTCATCATATACTGTATGGAATATTATATGGGCCCAATTATTCTGTATGGAGCGATAAATGGGGCTCATTATTCTGTATGGCGCAGTATGTGGTGGCCATAATACTGTATGGAGGAATATACTGTCCGGTTTTTTAGCTATTGTAGAATTTAAAATATATATCAGTCATGTAATGTAAGAAGTGAAGTATTTGGCATTGTACTATACCTATATTTCTCTTCCGTATCGGAGCATCATGAATTGTGGTATGTTTTAAAGGGGCCCACTGACACCTTTCGCCCAGGGCACACGAAAACCTGAAGCCAGCCCTGCCCCTCCCCAAAACTTTAGCCAAATAACCCCAAGTTTTCAATGCGTAACTATTATTATAAAGTAAATTTAGGTTGACAACCTTAAGTAATAAGAATTGATGTTGTTGGCATTGAAATGGGCACTGTAGGTGTGTTTACTGTCCTCTACTCCCTGACGACTTTGCTTCCCCATTGACTTGCATTGGGTTTCGTGTTTCAGTCAGACCTTCGACTTTTTCTGTTAGTCGGCCGATTTCGTTCGACTCGACTTTTGTGAAAGTCGGGTGGTCCGAAACCCGACTCGACCCTCCCGGAGGCAAAGTCTCTCATCTCTAGTCACTTCACCACTGTCACTCCAAGGCAGGCGGAATGAGGTTAGTGATTCCAATGGACCACAGAGGATTCTGTGGACGCTGAACCCAATAAACCAGCTGGACAAGGACGTCAGAGAATTTGCAAGGCTTTATTTAGACCTTACTACAGAAGAGCCCACAAGAGAGAACCCCGTGGACTGAAACACCAAATTCCTCCCGGGGAGTACCGGCAAGCGGACCCCTATACAGGGAGTGTCCCGGCACAACGCAGGAAGCTCTAGTGTATCAGTTCCCAGACCAGAGGGTCAGACCCGAGAGGCAAAAGAGAAACAAAAAAAGGAAGGAAGCAAAGGATCTAAGGAACCAGAGAAGGCACCTGAATGGTCCAGGAGGAACCGCCAGAGTCTGCAGGCAGGTGGAAGGCAAGCAGGGCCACAGCACTAGGAGAGAACACAGGGAATTAATTCAAGGCAAGGCAATGCAGAACAAGCGAGCGCTAGGCAGGGACCTAAGAACGGCAAGTAGAACTATGCACAAAATTGCCCAGGCACCTCCCAAGGGAAGTGAGGACTTTAAATACACACAGATCTCTCAACGATTTGCTGAGAGATTACAGGGAAAAAGGTACTCTGGCCCTTTAAATCACTTGTCCACAGCTCCCTAAGCTCGCTCCCCCACAACAAGGAAGTGAGGTAGCGGAGGAGACTCCCCGGGAGGATGCCACAGCCAGAAGGGGACCTCGCTGGAGCGCGGACAGGGTAAGACCAACTGCGGGAACGGGGGCATGCCTGCAGACTTTAAGGATCCCGGAAGTAGCGTCCGAGGACGACAGGCTTAAGGAGAGCAATATGGAAAGAGTTCTGGACTCGCAAGGAGGAAGGCAATTTCAGCCAGTAGCATACCTCATTGATTGTGTCTCCAGGGAGCAGACAGAACGGAAAAGGCAAAAGATGACCAACAGGAAGCCTATTGGGTATCTTGTTGTGAGCACATGAGGGACAGGCGACAACAAAATCACTGACATCAAGACGCATCTTGGGCCACCAATTTTCAAAGAATTCCCCCACTGAAGTACACATCTACTGTCCAGGACAGGTACAAATGTCTAACCTGGCGTGGTTGTAACAGCTGGACCCGTGCTACAGAGATCATTTTAAACGGATCAATGATGTGGTGAGGTTCTTCATCTTGGTCATCGGAGATAAAGGACTTGGATAAGGCATCAGACTAGATGTTCTTCTCAGCTAGACGGAAGTGAAGACGGAAAGTCAAATGGGCGAAGAATAACGACCATTGGGCATGACAAGGGTTAAGGAGGAGAGGCTCAACAGGGAGCATGTTTTCAAAGATAGGTATAGAATAATTCATTGTTTACAGACTATTTACAAAATACAAATAGCTTTATTCATCCCTGACATCCTATATTTTAAATCTCAGACCCAAGGATGGACATGGAAACTATTACAGCTTAACTATAATGGGGGCTGTTTGGTTTCAATTAACGTGTCCAGCATGTGGCAGATACCCTAATAGAAACTAACAGACCCCATTATAGATATAGGGATACATATGATGATTTTACCTCCATCATACAACAAATACAGTTTGCAACAAAAGTGATGATGTTTTTGGTGCGTTATTCGTGTACTGATGGTGGTTCTGGTGATGTATTCATGTACAGATGATGGCTCTTTTAATGTATTCATAAAGTGATGATTGTTCCGGCGACAGATTCATAACCAGAACCATCATTAATACGAAACCACAACCATCATCAGTACATAAATTGAACATCAGAGCCATCACTAGTACATAAATACAGCACCAGAACTAGTACTAATAGTCGTCCATATAGTAAAATACACCCACATAGTCCTCCATATAGTATTTTGTCCTGCATATTGTTATATTGTATAAAAAACAATGTAAAATTCATCTTACCTCCTCGCCTACTGTAGTCTCTGTAGTGAGTGTTTTGAAACGCCGCACATCTCAGTGCACAGGGCGCCATGTAGTGACGTGATGCCGCCCGCTGCGCTAAAACATCAAACACCAAGGAAAAATAATGGGGGAGGAAGCATCAGCTGATGCTCCCTCTTTCATCATTGCTTCCTACTGTATCAGCTTTGGCAGCGATGGAGAGGGGGAGAAAATAGGCATCTATGCAGATATTTTGCTCTTTTTGTCAGAGACAAGGAAATCCCTCCCATACACCAGAGAGATGATCAAGTCTTTTGTGCCCAATCAGCCTTGGATACCAACTCACGCTATCAGTATTTGGTCAGTATTTCACGTCAGTATTTGTAAGCCTAAATCAGAGAGGAACAATCAAAGGAAAAGTATAATAGAAACATGTCACCACGTCTGTGTTTTTTGCGCACTCCTGATTTTGGCTCACAAATACTGATATAAAATACTGGCCAAATACTGAACGTGTGCACGAGGAATGATTTTTCGCCTCTACTTCTTTATGTCCTCAGTGTTTGCCCAGTATGGGTGATTGAGAGCATTTTTGCTTAATAGAAACTCGTCTGAAAGATCTTAATTATTGGTGAGAGAGTATGAGAATAATAATATCTTCTGAACTCTCAGGTAGAAGGATGTTTGGCTATCCTTTATTTCTACATATATTTCTCGGCACCCAATACAATTCATGAATTCTGATTTGTAAAGAGTATTACTAAATAAGAAAAAAGGAGGATTTTGGTCAAATTTATGAATTTTTGAATCAGGGGTTTGGTTTCACCAGGACACATTCTTTGAGATGACAAATGTTTTATTCTTGGAACAGTATTTGGGAATCCATAAAGAAGATATTAAATATTAACATGGCAATAGGCTATATCCCAGCATCATCAGAAGCACAGAATACACAGATGATAAAAAGTTGATAGCATCAAGAATAAATGCAATGAAGGACTTATTACAGAGCGTCAATATGAAAAGTTCGAACATGGGACTGCTACTAAAATTTAAGAAGACAAAGATATTGACTATTGCTAGGTACAACTGAGACTCATTTGAGATGTATAGCAATGAACTGGAAATTGTTAAGGACGCCAACCTGCTTGGATCAGTCACTCGAGATGCAGTCAATGGAATGCTATGGGCAAATCAACAATGAAATCACTTAACAAGGTCTTCAAATCAAGGTGCATATCACTGGCGTCGAAGACACGAATCGTACAGTGGAATGTAAAACTTTGGGCACCCCTGGTCAAAATTACTGTTATTGTGAACAGTTAAGCAATTTGAAGATTAAATGATCTCTAAAAAACATCAAGTAAAAGATGACACGTTTCCTGTGTATGAAAGGCAAAAAAACGCATTGTCATTTTTTACATTTTAAAAGTGACAAAAAGGAAAATGGGACAATGCAAAAACTTTGAGCACCCTTGGAGATTTGTGTGCTTAGATAACCTTGACCATTGTTTCAGAGCTTAATTAGCCTTTTAGTGTTATTGTGGCTTGTTCGCTATCATCATCAAGAAAGGCCAGGTGTTGCAAATTTCCAAGCTATATAAAAACCCAGCCTCACCTAACCTTGTGCCAAAAAAATGCAGCAGCCATGGGTTCTTCTAAGCAGCTGCCTAGCACTATGAAAATGGCCCACATTACAGGAGAACGCTATAAGAAGATAGCAAAGCAATTCCAAATTGCCCTTTCTTTAGTTCAAAATGTAAGCGATGGCAGTTGAAAGGAAGACCAAGCAAAATTTCAGTGGGAGCTGTTCGCAGGTTTGCTAAAGAGGCAAATCAGACTGCAAAAGACTTTTAGAAAGATTTTTCTGACTCTGGAGTTGTGGTACATTGTTCTACTGTTCAGGAAACCTGCAAAAATAGGGCCTTCATGGAAGAGTCATCAGAAAAAAACCTCTCCTGCGTCCTTACCATAAACTTTAGCATCAGAAATATGAAAAATAACATATAAACAAGCCTGATGCATTTTCGAAACAAGTCCTGTGGACCAATGAGGTTAAAATAGAACTCTTTGACCACAATGATCAAAAGTATGTGTGGAGAAAAAAAGGCCCGGAATTTCAGGAAAAAAACATCTCGCCAACCAGGGGTGGAGCAATCAAGGTTGTGTTGTGGCCAATGAAGCGGGGAAAATTTCACAGGTAGAGGGAATAATGGATTCATTAAATTTCAATAAATTCTTGTTTTAAACATAACACGCTCGGTAAAAAAAGCTGAAGTTGAAAAGAGGATGGCTTCTACAAATGGATAATGATCCTAAACACATGTCAAAATCCACAATAGACTACCTCAAAAAGCGCAAGCCGAAGTTCATGTAAGTAGAAGTGCATGTAAGATGACCCAGGAATCTCACAGAACAGCAAGAATTTTCAAGGAATGATGGACTAAAATCCCTCAAACAAGAATTGAAAGACTCTTTGCTGGCTACAAAAAGCATTTACAAACTGTGATACTTTCAAAAGTGGTTGCTACTAGTTACTAACCCTGCATTGTGCCTAAACTTCAGGGCCATCAGGCAGCCCTCACTATTTGTAGAGGGCCATCAGGTGCCCCTTACTATTGTTAGAGGGTCAGCAGCCAGCTACTAAGCATTTTTGGAGGGCCACAAGCCAGCTGTGCTTTGCATAATGCCATATAATTTATATATCTGTGGTGGGCAAATTTTCTTTTTTGTATTAATACAGTAAAGTTTGAAACTTGGAGGGCCATTGCAGGTGGCCCAAGCAATTTATAAAGGGCCAGCAGGTGATCCCCACTGTTTTTAGAGGGCTTGTAGGCATATTGTGGACAGACTAAACCAAGCTAAAGCTTTTTGGTAAAGCACATCATTCTACTGTTTACTGTAAATGGAATAAGGCCTACAAATAAAAGAACACAATAGTTACACTCAAATATGGTGGAGGTTCAAATATATTTTGGGGTTGTTTTTGCAGCCTCTGGTACTGGGTGCCTTCACTGTGAGAAGATGAGATGAGGCTGAGCTGTGTAGCATTAACCTGTATAGTTTCTTGCTCTCAACTTGCCCCACCTGCAGAGCCTCATCTTTAATTGTGAGCAGCAAGCGTTGAGAGAAACTGGATGGCTGCGCTAATTAGGGCATCATCGCCACTCACCGTCTTGGTCGAGTAGTCAAAGTTTTGGAGAACTGCAAAGATGTCAGACATTCATGCCCACTCATCAGTTCCTATGTGTGGAGGCTGACCAGAATACCAATGGGCATGTTGTAGCTGGTATTCAACTACTGACCTATGCTGCTCACAAAGCCTAGCCAACATATGAGTTCCAATGTGTGGTGACATTGCACACTAGTCGGTGAGATGGAAGTTGCAAATGGTACTAGCAGCACTGCCAGAGGGTGTCAGCTGTAGCTGACTTGCGGAAATTGGCACACATCCAGCGTACTTTTACAAGCAGCTCAGATAGATCTGGGTAGGTTTTGAGAAACCACTAATTTGAGCATGTGGGCTAAGAATAGTACATGTGCGAAGTTACCAAGCTTCAGAGCCGCTACCAGGTTACTGACATTGTCACACATGAACATGCCTGGTTGTAGGTCTGGGGACACAGCCACAGATCAGTCTGGTCTGTTAGACCTTTCAACAACTGCGGTGTGCAGTTGGTCACCTAAGCAGAAGAGCTTCAGTACAGCCTGTTGCCGCTTGGCTGATGCAGGACTGCAGTGCTTCAAACTTGTGACTTATGTTGACGTTTCGGAGATGGAGGGTGAGGAGGAGGAGAAGGTGCAGGAACTGCTGAAGAAGGTGGATGAAACTATAATTGAACTAGGGCCTGCAATTTTCAGTGACTGTAACACGTGTTCCTTCCCTGATCAGAACAATTTGCAGGATTAAGAGCAAAAAGGATATTTTTATTCCTGAGAAGGGCTTTTGGTATGAGTTGCAGCAGAAAGAAAATGTAATTAACCCATTAATGTCCTACACTATCCCTTCGGCACAATCTCTCCCTGAGTGCTGCTAACAGCAGTATTAATATTGCTTAGTCCAATATTGATTATTATTAATATTCTTTAGCCCAAATGTTGAAGTTGAAAGAAATACAAATGTTGTCTGATCTCTGCCTATAAGCAGCTAAAACTCTTTCCCTAGTTCAGCAGCACCTTTCCTTGCGCTAACAGTTTCTGTTTTATATAGACCTGATGAGGCTATGCGGTCAGCCAATCACAGTAATGCCACTACAAACATGGCAACAGCATTACAGTGACTGGCAGTGGATACCTGCATGTTTATTGGCTGTCTAGCAAGCACCAAACTTGCGAGGTGAAGTCCCGAGCTTGCGTGCGAGCATTCAAAAATACTCGCCGAGCAACGAGCATATTGATCACCCTGATGCTTGAGCGAGTAATGAACAGTGACAAGCACGCTTGCTCGTCAATAACGAGGGTCAGTGGGTGCTCTCATCCACTGGCCTGGCTGTCTTTAGAAAGACCACATGGACCAGGTCTCATCCCACTGAATGCTCGTACTCCTTTGCCATGGACAGAATACTGTTCAGACAACACAGGGTGAGGGTAACAAACTACGGTAATAATTTATTGAATCAACATCAATAACATATAGTACAGACCCAGCAAGTACACAAGATGGTGCAAATTACAGTCTCACCCGTCCGCTGTCTCGCCAGGAATTAGAACATCTGCGACATCAGGGCTTCCAGGGCCAAAAACGCCAACCTGGATTCTCCAGATGTCTTTGACGGTTCAGTGATAGCCAATGGTGCAGATCTGTAGTCCTCCAGTTGATGCCATGGTTCCTTGGTTACTGTCCTGTAGAGTCTCAAATCTGCAGTCCTCTGATTGGAGCCATGGTGTTTTGGCTACTGTCATGTAGAGTCTCTGGAAACATAGGCAGATCCCTCTTTTATTGTCCACATCTCTTATTCAGGCCATTATCCACAGGTTTGGGGGAGGTGGGAGAAGGTCATCTCTCATTGTTCGAGTGTTCAAATAACATGCATATTTTGTCCGTCAATATTTGCAGAACAACAGGATGCAATAGGTAGTCAGCAGGCATTAACCAAATTAACAAACATTAATTGTTAACTTAACCATTGTGCCATTGTCTCTCAAGGATAGCAAAACAATAAGCTGAAGGGACAGATACAATAGCTGGTCAACAAGCAGTAAACAAATCAACAAACATCAATTAAAGAGTCAACGCCCAGTCTCAAATGAACAATAGCTTATATTTCTTTACCTACTGAAAAATATGTCTGCCATAGTTAAGAATAAATGCTGTGTCATCACACCTGATATTAAGGAGGTGTTACTAAGCTAAAAAGGTTAAGAGGCATCACACAATTAGCACATTTGCCCGATATCATTAACTACAGCATTCATGGAGTCCAGCTTCTCATAGCTTTTTGTGCCCTACATACATGTAATATTCTAATAATCATAATTTGGAGGTATGCAGGTTAATAATGAATAGATTTAAAGTATAGGATAATGCTATTTGACAGTTTCAGTCAGTACATTTTGCTTTCTCTATCATTCTGTAAAGTTATTTTGCAATACAGACTGCCCATACTGTCTTTAGGTTACAGATCTGTGAATCCCTATTGGAAGAACTTGCAACCACTGTTTTTTTTCACTCTGTTTTTCATCTTTTGCAATGGCCTTAGATCAATGTCTAGTCAAAAAAAACATCTGCACTTGGATTGCTATGAAGAGGAGATAGGGGGCATATTTGCCACCCGCAGGCATAATTTTTCATGCTGTGCCTGTCTGTGTTCTAGGTTGTTATATGATATGCATGAGATGTACAGTATGTGGTATACATTATATCTGTGACTACAGTTACAATATTTGTCAAGACCTATATAAGTATAATAGTATAATTATAATAATATAGTATAATATAGTAGTATAGTTTTAGTACAGTATAGGTTAGTGTAATATAGTTTTTTGTTAAAGCAACCAGTATTGTTTGTTCATCTGTTAAACCTTAAGAATTTGGCCTTGCTCAAATCAAGTTTTAGCTCTACATTTGGCATGTATAAAGAGCGAGAGATTGATATACAAGCTAAACATGTCCATAGAGCTCTATTATCAGACGGAGGCCAGAACAATATCCCTTTGGTCTCCATCTGATTAGTGTGAGCTAATATGCCTAAAAAAAGTATGGAACATTGCAGTAGATGAAAAACATTATCCATTTATTCGAGGTAATAATAGTCTATAAGTAATTAGTTACATGTATGCTATTTGTCATAGGCCTCTGTTAAACTTCAGTGATCTCACTTTTCATAGTTGGGCAGTTCACTGGAGTGCCACAGTAAAAAATAGAGCATGGGGCCAAATGCATATACTGTAAATATTCAAAATGGAAGAAATTCAACTATAATACCCTTCCCAGGAGTGGTCGACCAACAAATATCACTCCAAGATCATGGCGTATAACAGTCCATGAGGTCAGAAAAAAAAGCAAAAGTAAAACTCTATGCAACTAAAGGTTTCTCTCACATTAGTTAATGTTATTTTATAAGACCGCCCTCAAGAGGACACTCTCAAGAGGAGAAAACCACTGGTCTCCAAAGGGAACATTGCTGTCCATGTGTAGCTTGCTAAATGTCAATTAGAGAAACCAGATGGATATTGAAGCAAAGTCTTATACAGAGATGAAACCAAAATAGAGGTTTTTAGTTTAGATGAGAAGCATTATGTTTGGATAAAGAAGAACACTGTATTACTGTATGAAAACCTCATACCAACTGTGAAACACAGTGGTTGTGATAATATTATGGTTTTGGCCTATTTTGCAGTACCTGGACCAGGATATCTAGCCATCATACATCATACAGAAAATGTATTCTGAATTATATCAGCAAATTCTATAGAAAAATATCAGGACAGCTGTAAATGAGCTGAATGTGGGTCATGCTGCAAAACAATGACCAAAGCACACAAGCCATTGTACAAAAGAATGGTTAAAAAGAACAAAGTTTGAGTTTTGGAATGGCCAAGTCAAAGTCCTGATCTTAATTCCATAGAAATGTTGTGCAAGGACCTAAAGTGAGCACTTCATGAAAGAAAATCCACCAACATAACAGGGTTAAAGTTGTTTTGAAGGGAGAAATGGGAGAAAATTACCTCAAGCTGATGTTCAGAACTACTCAGCAATCAACGGAAACATTTAGATGCAGTTAATGCTGTATAAGATGATTGTACCAGATACTGGAAGAAAAGGTCCACATACTATTCCCACTCACATAAATGTAATGTTGGATTATTTACCTTATTCAAAAGTACGACATAGTCTAATATTATTGACTCATTTGTGATTTGGATTTGGTTCTCTTTATCTACTTAGGACAAGTTTTTGTAGAAATATTTAAAATTGTGAAGGGTTCACAAACTTTCAAGCACTATTGTAGCTGGTCTCCAGAGGTTGCCATTGCCAAGGCAGCCTCCAGATGCCAGCTATATGCATATTTTAGTATGTCTTTGCCACTTGGCACTGGTTGTCCTCTATCCATCTCTTTAGCATATGTACAGTAAGAGGGTCAGAATCAAGATTTGGAGAATTGCGTACAAATTAGCAGTAGCATTCTAGATATTCTTGTCTTTGCTTTCCCTATAGCCCCTTATGTTATATCTCATCTTGGGTCTATGGCAAAGAGTAATATTTATTGTCTGATTCCATATAAACTCAACATACAAAATACTCTGGATCTCACTTTAAAAACCATGTAGATGAACATAATGACCCTAAAGATTCTGCATAAAAGGTGAAATTTGTAACAAATAGTTGCATAATAATAATAATTTTTATTTATATAGCGCCAACATATTCCGCAGCGCTTTACAGTTTAACAGTTTCAAAACACAAGTAACAACGTTAACAATACAATAACTAAAGCAAAAATAAGACGACCCTGCTCGTGAGAGTTTACAATCTACAATAAGGTGGGAGAGATAGAAAGTACAGGTGTGTATTTACAATGATGGTCCAGAGATTGGTGTCAAACATAACACCCAGACAGCGCGCCTGCTGCCGGGGTGTTATTATGGTGCCACCCACGGAAAGGGAAATGTCAGATTAAGGGAGGTTAGTAGACGGTGGGAGCAGAAGAAGTTCAGTTTTTGAGAGTTGAGTTTCAGATAGAGAGTGGACATGATGTTGGAGACTGCGGACTGACAGTCACTGGTGTTCTTTAGTACAGGGGGGTAAGGTCGTGGGATGATGTGTATAGTTGTGTGTCATCAGCATAAAGATGGTACTGAAAGCCAAATCTGCTGATGGTCTGTCCAATTGGGGTTGTGTAGAGAGAGAAGAGAATAAGGCCAAGGACTGAGCCCTGAGTGAGGTACCCCAACAGTGAGAGGAAGAGGAAATAATGTGGAGCCAGCTAACAAAACACTGAAGGAGTGGTCAGAAAGATAGGAAGAAAACCAGGAAAGAGCAGTGTCCTTAATGCCTAGTGACTCGAGCCTAGAGAGTAGGAAACGGTGGTCAACAGTGTCGAAAGCTGCAGAAAGGTCGAGAAGAATGAGCAGAGAGGGGTCACCATTACGTTTTGCTGTCAGAAGGTCGTTGGTCACTTTGATGAGTGCAGTTTCTGTCAAATGTAGGGGGCGGAAGCTGGACTGTGAATGGTCTAGCAGGGAGTGAGTGGAAAGGTAACGGGTAAGGCGGGAGTAGACTATGACCTCCAAAAGTTTAGAGATGAAGGGGAGATTGGAGACTGGTCTGTAGTTGTTTGTGCAGGATGGGTCGAGAGTGGGTTTCTTTAGTAATGGAGTAACGATAGAGTGTTTGAAGGAGGATGGGAAAATGCCCGAGCAGAGTGAGAGATTAAAGATTGTAGTTAGGTGAGTTGTGACGACTGGAGAGAGAGACTGGAGGAGATGTGAGGGAATGGGGTCAGTAGTGCATGTTGTCGGACGAGAGGAAGTGAAGAGTCTGGAGACTTCTTCTGTGATGGGATCAAATGTGGATAGTGAGCCAGGGGAAATGCAGGTAGGGATGGGAGTCACAGCACTTGGTGGCTGGGAGCGGATTTCCTGATGGATATTATCTATTTTCTCTATAAAGTGGGAGGCCAGGTCATAAGCACGAATGTCTGTGATAACGGCTTGTGCTTTTGGCCTGAGGAGGGAGTGAAAGGTGTCAAAAAGTTTATTGGGGTTGTTGGCTAGCGAGGAGATCAGGGTGGTGAAGTAGGTCTGTTTGGCGAGGTGAAGGGCAGAGTTATAGGTTCTTAACATAAATTTGAAGTGGATGAAGTCTTCTGGTGTGCGAGTTTTTCTCCATAGGCGTTCAACACTCCTAGAGCATTGCTGGAGAAGTCGAGTTTGCTATGTGAGCCAGGGCTGTTTTACTCTGTGTTTGGAAGTTCTGAGGGTGAGGGGCGCTACTTGGTCAAGGGTGCTTCTAACAGTGTCATTGTAGTGATGAACAGCCAGATCAGGACAGGAAAAAGAGGA
The DNA here is from genome assembly GCA_033576555.1 of Oophaga sylvatica. Classification (NCBI taxonomy): domain Eukaryota; kingdom Metazoa; phylum Chordata; class Amphibia; order Anura; family Dendrobatidae; genus Oophaga; species Oophaga sylvatica. The sequence goes on from JARQOD010000002.1 coordinate 523,109,386, forward strand.
GATTGGGGACAGTGATGAGTGTAGGAAGTCTGAAAGTGTCTGAAGGTTAATGGCTTGTAGATTTCTGAATGTGTGGTAGGTAGGAGTGTGCTGGGGTGGGTAAAGATTTGTGAGCATGAAGGAGAGAATGTTGTGGTCAGAGAGGGGAAGCGGTGAGTTATTTAGGTGGGAGATTGAACAGAGCCGGACAAAGACCCGGTCAAGGGTATTACCGTCCTTGAGTGTCTCAGAGGTTGAAAGCTGTGAGAGGCCTAGAGAAGTGGCTAGTGATAGAAGCTGGGATGCAGATGTGGAAGTGGGAATGTTGAAGTCTCCCAGGATAAGGGATTGGTAGTTCTGAGGACATGAAGTGCGGCACCCAGGCTGAGAAGGGTGAAGGAAGTGGGTGGGTATGCATGCATACTTGTACCAATACAGGGGTATTCTCAAGTTTTAAAGTTACCTTATGATTTCAGGTTTACTGGAGGTCCAATTGCTGGGATCCCCATTGATTCCAGCTCTACTCTATCTCCTATGGGCCCATTAGGAATGAATGGAGCAGCAGTGCACATGATAGACAATTGATCTTCACAAAGGACTCTTCAGAGCCATGGTTCTTGAGTTCGGTGGGTGTCCCAACAGTCGGACAACCAGAGAAATGTTATCCATTATCTCCTGAATAGGGGATAACTGTCAAACTTCAAAATGCCCCTTTAAGGGCTACAAATGATTAATTAGATGAATTAATAATCTAATAAATAGGTAGAAAAATTGATATAAATGTTTATATTTAAGATACCGTATATACTCGTGTATAAGCCGAGATTTTCAGCACCTTTTTTTATGCTGAAAATGCCCCCTCGGCTTATACACGAGTCATTGGGCAGAAACCAGCGGGGGAGGGGGTGCCGCAGAAGGAGCCGGTGGCTGGGACATCATACTCACCCTCCCCGTGCCATCGCTGAATGTCCCGGCAATCCTCCGTTGTACCCGGCTTCCTGCAGCTCTCCTGTGCTGAGCGGTGACGTAATACCGCTCATTAAGGCCATAAATATGGACGCGACGCCACTCCCATAGGCGTGGCATCCATATTCATGGCCTTAATGAGCGGTATTACGTCACCGCTCAGCACAGGAGAGCTGCAGGAAGCCGGGTACAACGCAGGATTGCCAGGACATTCAGCGATGGCACGGGGAGGGTGAGTATGATGGAGGAGGATGGGGGGAGCTTGGAGGAGGACAAGGAGCACGGAGCAGGACGGGGGGGAGGATGCAGAGCACGGAGCAGGACGGGGGGAGGATGGAGAGCATGGAGCAGGATGAGGGGGAGGATGGAAAGCACAGAGGAGCATGGAGCAGGACGGGGGGCACAGGAGGATGGAGCAGGAGGGGGAGCACAGAGGAGGACGGAGCAGGAGGGGGGAGCACAGAGGAGGACGGAGCATGAGGGGGGAGCACAGAGGAGGACGGAGCAGGAAGGAGGGAGCACAGTGGACGGAGCAGGAGGGGGGAGCACAGAGGAGAATGGGGGAGCACAGAGCTGGATGGGGGAGCACGGAGCAGGACGGTGGAGCACAGCAGGACGGCGGTTTATACACCTGGCTTATCCTCGAGTCTATAAGCTTACCCAGTTTTCCGTGGCAAAATTAGGGGCCTCGGCTTATACTCGGGTCGGCTTATACTCGAGGATATATGGTAATGTATCATAGTAATGCAATACTTATTTTCTCAGCTTTGCTGGTTTTAACTTTAAGTATTTCCTACTATGATTTTAAATTTACTTATTCAACCCTTTAATTAAACTCAGGAGGAATAGTCTATGTTTTAATAACTGACCACATTTAGACAGAATTTATATTTGAAGTTAAATTCCTTTTAAGAATTTTCATGATGAATTGGTAAAAAGCACAGAATAAAGGTTATTTGTTTAAGGGTAATTTCACACATAGCGTTTTTATGTTTCACTAACATTTTGAAACAGTTTAGGCAAACAACATTGGGGATAGGTTTTGGCTTTAAAACAATAAGGACAGTGTTGGACTGAAGAGCCTAGGGACCACAATTACAATTTATTCTGGTGGGCCAATACTAAAGCTATATGCAAATACGTTAAGCATTATCCACAATATGTGTGCACATACTATTTCTACTGTGGTGAAATTTCTGCCAAATTGGTGGTGTCTGCCACTAATTTATGGAAATGTGAACACTCCTGGTTGGATGTCCATCTGCTGGGTTGGGTGTTGTGGAAGACCTGTCGGTCCCTATTATACTATTTTTACTGTGGTGAAATTGATGTCAGTTTGGTGGTGTGTGCCACTAATTTTTTGGAAATGTGAACACTCCTGGTTGGGTGTCCATCTGCTGGGTTGGGTGTAGTGGAAGATCTGTCGGTCCATATTATACTATTTCTACTCTGGTTTTATTTGCTGCCACTTTGTTGGTGTATGCCACTAATTTTTGGAAATATGAACACTTTTAGTTGGGTGTCCTTCTACTGGGTTGGGTGTAGTGGAAGACTTGTCAGGCCCTATTAAACTATTTCTACTGTGGTGAAATTGATGGCACTTTGATGGTGTCTGCCAATAATGTTTGGAAATTTGTAGACTCCTGGTTGGGTCTCCTTCATGTGTGTTGCCTGTTAGAGTATGCAGTCCTCCACTCTCTAAATCAAGTACCTGTGTTACTATCCTTACATTTTTCTGACATTAATAGTCTACAAAACTGATATTTGTGCCACCTGAGTGTGGCTGAGCATCAATTTAATTTTTTTTTATCACTTATATAGCGCCAATAATTCAACATTCGCTTTACAGACATTTACAGACATTACTGGCACTGTCACCATTTGGACTCACAATCTAAATTTACTATCTGTATGTCTTTGGAATGTGGGTAGAAAAATAAGTACTGGGAGGAAAACTTCGCAAGCACGGCTAGAACATACAAACTCTTTGCAGATGCTGTCCTTGGTTGGGTTGGAGCACAGGACTCAAGCGCTGCAAAGCTGCTCAATGTCCCTGGGGTTGGAAGCATATTACTGTGATGCACACTGTGTGCCTCACTGCTGTTTTGGGGAAAAACAATATCAAGATTGTCTTCAAGCATGTTTTGATACTGCAGCATGGGCACATCCCTTTCCAGGGGGGAAGCAACTGGGAAAATTAACTTTTATATCGTGGATAGAAAACATTGGCAACCAAAAAGTCGGCACTATTTCGAATAATAACTATACGGGTAACAATCATGTTGCAGATAGTGCTGCCAGAGGGCACTCATGGGTCGGTCTCTTTCATGAGGTCCAAGTACACTGTGTGTTGTTGGCGGGATAACTCTCAAGCTTTCTTCCTCCATCCCCTTCTGGCAACCATGGACAACAGAGAGGGAATCATTATCGTCTTCATCTCCTAACTGTTGTGAGACCATCATCTCTTCCTTCTCGTCCTTTTCCTGGTCCTTCTACATTTGATCCTCCCACGGGAACCACCTGTGAGACGACAGAACTGATCTTATAGATATTGTTAGCTCTAACATAGTAACATAGTAACATAGTTATTAAGGTTGAAGGAAGACTTTAAGTCCATCTAGTTCAATCCATATCCTATCCTAACCTGCCCTAACATGTTGATCCAGAGGAAGGCAAAAAAAAAACCCAAGTGGCAAACAGTAAGCTTCACATTGGGGAAAAAAATTCCTTCCTTCTAAAGGCATCCTCCTCTGTTTCCCCCTCTTTCCCCGGGACCACCACCAACTTCCCACCCAGACTATTTAAAGTGTGCTCCAGCATGTAGATTACAGTAATAGTGATGCTGATGACGGCATTATCAGTGCTATCCATCTTAGTAGCCATTTCAATAAGGTGCAGAAGGGTGCAAAGGTTCTTCATCTGCGACCACTCCACAAGTGTGAATTGCACCACGTCCATACTGCGTTGTGCCAGGCTATGCAAAATGTCATACTGCACCAGGTCTCGGCGCTGCTGCCACAGTTTCTACAACATGTGCAGAGTTGAATTCCACGGTGTGGTCACATCGCATATCAACCGGTTAACCGGCAGTCAGAAAGATCTCTATACCAACTTAAGTAGAATGGTGGTGAGCACACAACAACAGTGTTTTCTGCAGCAGCACATCCAGGCTGGGACAGTGGCGTAGGAATTGCTGTATGACCAGGTTGAGAATGCGAGCCATGCAAGGCATGAGGTGTGTGAGGTTGGCCTGACCAGGTTTGCACCATTATCGCACATGGCCTTCCCTGACTCCAGGTTGAGTGTAGACAGACATTGCTCAAACTCGGCAGGGAAAACTATCCACAACTCTTGATCTGTATGACTGTGATCTCCAAGTCATATTAATTTAAACACTGCCTGATTGCGGTGAGCCCTGGCTGCGCAGTACAGAGGTGGGGGATTCTCTCTGCAGTTTTGGAACGTGTGCTTCATTAAGGCAGAAGTTCAGGGCACAGGTGGAGGCCCTTTAAAGAGGTGGAGGAGGCAGAAGCACTGGAGGATGTGTTAGATACAAAGGTTTGTTCCGCAAGCCCTGGGATTCCAAGACTTGGTGTCTAGTGCTTTAGTTCTCCATCCACTGGTGTGTACTAGTTTAATTCTCCAACCCAAGCCATTTAGTAGTTTAGTTCTACAACACATGTTGTCTATTAGTTTAGATCTCCATGTTCTGGTGTGTGTGATGAAGGAACAGCCACCATCTTGGATATGGGGCCTAGTGCTCGCCCCATGTCTGAGCCTGGCCTGTCCCAGCTGCCATTTTGTCTGTTCACAGAGCCACAGGCAGCTAAATGCTCCTAAACCCCATGCCCTGTAGGCATATTGAAAAACAGGGTTTAGTACTCCACTGTTGAATAACAAGGTCTTTAGTATGCTAAGTAGATCAGGCCCAAAACAGGACTTCAACGCTTTAGTACGGAGTCACGCCAGCATGGGGCCTGGAGATGCCTGGGGGCTTCAATTAGATTATACCTGTCAGCTAGACACAGAAAACACATCCATTGTCTCTCCAGCCACTACGACTCCATTCTAGGATTATGAATTATGAGCACGTCTTTCGAGGTATAGACTCATAAAAAATATCTGCGTGATCCTGCGGACCTCGGGCATCTGACAGTGCGACTCCAGAGTCGGTGATGGCTCGGGTACATTTCAAAAAATTGACCGGCACATCCAAACATAGATCCAATGTGAACAGGTGCTAAACCCAGAGTCACCAACTCATGCACATACAATAAAAAAAGGTGATGGCTCGGGGACCTGAGATATAGAGATTGTGTTGCGGTGGAGGGCCAATCGGACCATGTTTAATTGCCACGCTACAGGCAAAACAAACTGCAATCGCTGGTACCTCTCGTGTCCTGATCCGATCGTCCTGGAGAAAGTTAACCCCTTTCTTAGATATTGGGAATAAATTCTGCAGGGAGCTAAGAGTGGAGATTATTAACCCACCCACCGAGGGGAGGGACCTAGCAGGTTTAAGAACTGTGAGCGGATGGCAGACTCTCTCTATTCTCACAGAAGCTAAGACGATGAAGATCTAAGAAGGAACAAGGGACAGATCTGCCAAGGGAGCAGCGGCACACGTTTTGGGGACTGTCCAGCAACTAAGATTCTTACCTGTGGACCGCAGAGCTCCCGGCATCCACATGCAACCTACAGCCTGGTAACATTGACCTTTAGCTAATGAATCTAAGCCTTGTACCTTATTGTAATATTTTACTCTGACAGCAAATCCACTGTAATTCCATTGTATAGCTTACTCTATATTTCTATAATTATCGAGTGTGCCCTTAAGGCAATTAAACAATAAAATTAATTTTGGGCTGATGCTTTTACTCTGATCACGAATCTTAGAATACCCAGTGGGTAACAGGACATCCTCCACGGCGGGCATTTGCTCTAGGTGCAGTTCCCTTACTGACCTAAGAGGCAAAGGGGGCACCGGAGAGCTGTGCCTGTGTAGTTACGTCACATTGGTGACGTGGGATGAACCCGGGTTTCCTTCTCATTGGTGGCAGCAGTGGGATCAGAGTAATAGTGTGCGTGGGACCCCTACTCCTGGACACTAAAGACTACCAGCGGTAACTGTTGTGAATGGGTTTGAGATGAGTTCTGAGCAGAGGCTCCCTCTGGTGGTTACAAGCGGTACTAGTGAAGATTGTGAGGACTGGGAATCAGGTGTTACTGACTGGTCTTATATAAGGGAGTCATTTTCCCATCAGGTTGCCGGTGATCAATTGTTCTGGTCTGAATCCTTCTTTCCAGTTTCCCTTGTAGCCTGCTGTGTCGTGTCTGCATCTCCTGCTTACAGATAAGACTTTTGCTTCTTTTGTGTTTGTGCTATATT
>JARQOD010000002.1:523115819-523155519 GCA_033576555.1 Oophaga sylvatica
AAAATTTTCCTTTAGACCTATTTTTTTTTACTTAAGCAAGGGTAACAGGAGAAAATGGAACATACATTTTGTTGTGCAATTACTCCTGAGCATGTCGATACCCCATGTATTGAGGAAATCTACTATCTGGGTGCACGGCAGGGCTCGGAAGGGAAGAAGTGCCATTTAACTTTTAAAATGTAAAATATGCTGGAATAATTAGCGGTTGCCATGTCGCGTTTGCAGAGCCGCTGACATGCCTAAACAGTGGAAACCCCCTACAAGTGACACATTTTTCCCAGATAAATCTTTTTTAGCTCTAATTTTGCATTTTCATAAGAGTAACAAGAGAAATTGCTCCATACAATTTGTTGTGTAATTTCTCCTTAGTGCGCAGATACCCAATATGTGGAGAAAAAATACTGTTTGGATGCATGGCAGGTCTTGGAAGGAAAGGAGCGTCATTTGACTTTTTGAATGTAAAATACGCTGGAATAATTAGCGGTTGCCATGTCATGTTTGGAGAGACCCTGATGTGCCTAAACAGTGGAAACCGCCAACAAGTGACACCATTTTGGAAACTAGACCCCTTAGGGAACTTATGTAGATGTGTATTAAGCACCCTCAACACACAGGTGTTTCACAGAAATTTATAACTTAGAGCCATGAATATAAAAAAAATCACATTTTTCCCAGATAAATCTTTTTTAGCTCTAATCTTGCATTTTCATAAGAGTAACAAGAGAAATTGCTCCATACAATTTATTGAGCAATTTCTTCTGAGTACGCCGATACCCCATATGTTGGAAAATACTACTGTTTGGGTGCACGGCAGGGCTTGGAAGGGAATGAGCACCATTTGACTTTTTGAAGGGAAAATTTGATGGAATAATTAGCAGACACCATGTTGCATTTGAAGAGCCCCTAATGTGCCTAAACAGTGGAAACCCCCACAAATGACACCATTTTGGATAGTAGACCCGTTTGAGACCTTATCTAGCTAGGTGTGTATTGAGCACCTTGAACCCCCAGGTGCTTTACCTAAGTTTATAACGTTAAGCCATGAAAATAAAAAAAATACTATTTTTACAAGGGCAAAAGGAGAACATGGACCGCAAAGTTTGTTGTGCAATTTCTTCTGAGTTCACCGATACCCCATATGTGGTCAAAAACTACTTTTGAGGCAGAGTGCAAAGCTCAGTAGGGAAGTAGCGCCATATAACAGTGCAAATTTTGCTGCACTTTTTTGAGGGTGCCATTTTACATTGGCAGAGTCCCTGTGGTGCCAGAACAGAAGAACCAACCATAAATGACCACATTTTATCAATTAAACCTCTAAATGAATTCATCTAGGGGTGCAGTGATTGTATTGACACCACATGTGTGTCACAGACTTTTATAACATTGGGCAACGAAGAAAAAATAATTTGCATTTTTACCACCAAGATTGTGTGTTAGCCCCAAGTTTTACATTTTCACACTTGGAAATGGGAAAACATGGCACCAAAATTTGTCCCACAATTTCTACTGAACGTGGCAATACCCATATGTGGCTGTAAGGTACTACTTTGCCATACGGAGAGACTCAGGAGTAACGGAGCGCTATTTGCCTCCTGGAGCACAGATTTTCCTAGACTAGTTTGCGTATTCCATATAAAGAGCCCCTAAGCGCTAGAAAAGCAGAATCCACCCTCATGTGACCACATTTTGTAAATTCTTACCCTCTGGGAATTTAACTACAGATGTAGGGACGATTTTGACTCCATGGATGTTTTCCAGAAACAGGCAGCAGTGGATGTTGCTGAGTGAAAATAGCCATTCTACTGACCAGTACGCTGTAGTGACCAGTATGTTGTAGCCACCAATACATGCTTCTGGAGACATGCACCTGTAAATTAGGCGGGCTCTCATCACTGCAGAAATGCCAAACATGTGGGCGCTAAATGTGGTTTAGACACACTGGGGCTCAGAAGAGAGTGGGGCATTTGGATTTGGGAGTGGAGAATTTGCTGTATTATTTTGGGGAGCGAGGAGCCATTTAGCTTCTCCAGAGTCTTTGTGCTACCAGTAACATGGAAGCCCCCTATATTATATATTAACAGATGACAAGTCTGAGTGGAGATTTGCTTTTTTGTGGTTTGTGCTGAAGCTATTATTGGGAACATTTAACATAACATTTGGGATCACATATATCTGGCGCCCTACACTGACCACTTACTTTGGAGTTTCCATCTAAATCTCTCAGTGCCCTGATTCAGATGAAACCCCCGAAGGATCCATTCAATATAATGAGGAAGCAGATTTACTCTGGACTCCGTCTGGCCTTTGTTCAGTGGTGTTCTTTTCAGAAGTGCACAAAACTGTGGCCGACGGCACTTTTATGCAATCCTAAAATGATGGACACTGCCAGATCACAGGTCCTATGGCATCCATAGTGCTTCCATCTGCCTCATGATAGGGAATTTTCCACCGGGGGTTCTGTCTGAATCATGTATTTAAGAGATTTACACGAAAATCCCGGTGTAAGCGCTCAGCACAGAGCGCAGGATAAATGTGCGCCAAGCCTTACTGCGATCTTTGGGAGGCAGAATGAAAAGAATCAACAGCATGTGAAGAAGTGGTTTTAATTATTTTCTACGCCGTTCCTCGTACGGTATAAGTGATTAGGCTACTTTATTCTTTGGGTCGATGAGATTACAGTGATACCAGATTTATATCGGGTTTTTATGTTTGGTTGTTGTGTCACGCAAAAAAGGCGCTTTTTATTGCAAAAGATAGTTTTTGGTAAAAACGAATCATGAATGACTCATAGGAATATTCAAAGGTACTTTATTAATGAAACAATTACCGTATATATTCGTGTATAAGCCGAGATTTTCAGCACTTTTTTTGTGCTGAAAATGCCCCCTCGGCTTATACACGAGTCATTGGGCAGAAGCCAGCGGGGAGGGGGTGCCGCGACAGGAGCCGGTGGCTGGGACATCATACTCACCCTCCCCGTGCCATCGCTGAATGTCCCGGCAATCCTGCGTTGTACCCGGCTTCCTGCAGCTCTCCTGTGCTGAGCAGTGACGTAATACCGCTCATTAAGGTCATGTAATATGGACGCGACGCCACTCCCATAGGCGTGGTGTCCATATTCAAGGCCTTAATGAGCGGTATTACCTCACCGCTCATCACAAGAGAGCTGCAGGAAGCCGGGTACAACGCAGAATTGCCAGGACTTTCAGCGATGGCACGGGGAGGGTGAGTATGATGGGGGGGAGAACGGAGGACGGGGGAAGCATGGAGGAGGACAATGAGCACGGAGCAGGATGGGGGGGAGGACGGAGAGCACAGAGGAGCACGGAGCAGGAGGGGGGGAGGATGGAAAGCACAGAGGAGCACGGAGCAGGACGGGGGAGGATGGAAAGCACAGAGGAGCACGGAGCAGGACGGGGAGGATGGAAAGCACAGAGGAGCATGGAGCAGGATGGGGGGAGGATGGAGGGCACAGAGGAGCACGGAGCAGGACGGGGGGAGGATGGAGAGCGCAGAGGAGCACGGGGGGGCACAGGAGGATGGAGCAGGAAGGGGGGAGCACAGCGGAGGACGGAGCAGGAGGGGGGGAGCACAGAGGAGAATGGGTGTAATGTAAGGAGTACAGTTCATATAGTGTCTTGTGCTTGGGTGTGATGAAAACACAGGAGTCACAGGTTTGATATAGAAGGTCTTGTATTACTTCATACAAGTGGCAATAATAGTCACACAGTTTGCAGATACAAAAGCAGGAGACACAGCAGGCCAGAGTAACTTAAGCTCAGCAATCACTCTCACAACAGGTTCAGGATCTCTTCTCTGTTACCATAAGTCCATGCAAACGTGGATTTATCAAATAGCAAGGTTCCAAAGTCCACGAGTGTTCCAAAGTTCCACAATAGGAAATAACTGGAGTACAAGGTCCAAGGCTTCCAGGAGTCAGGTCACAGGTTCACTGCAGGCTTGATTCTGAAGCACTGATTGCTCAGCTGTGGCTGCTTAAGAAGCAAGAGGGAGAGAATCAGGGCGGGAACATGCAAGCTGGAAACTCCATATTGACTGAGGGCAAGACAGCTGCAGCAAGACAGAAAGTAAAATGGCTGACGGAAAAACTGAGTTTCAGGAACATGTACACAGAACCTTACATTACTCCCCCCTTAGGGACAACCTCCGAATGACCTCAGACCAGGCTTGTGTGGGTACCTCTGATGAAACTGACGGAGCAAGCGAGGAGCATTAACGTTATTGACTGGTTCCCATGAATTGTCCTCCACTGGGTAGCCCTGCCATTTAATCAAATATTGTAACTGATTTCTATACAACCTGGAATCTAGAATCCTTTCCACCACAAATTCTTCCTGACCATCGACTAGCACTGGGTCAGGGCAAGGAGAAGAACGTCCAGGAAACGTATTGGGTGTCGCAGCCTTTAGTAGAGATACATGAAAGACAGGGTGGATTCTCATAGTTCTGGGCAGTTGAAGACGACAAGCGACAGCACTTATAATTTTACTGATTTTATAAGGTCCAATGTATTTATGTCCCAACTTAGATGATGGAATTCTTAACTTAAGATTTCTGGTTGACAGCCAGACCAGGTCTCCTACCTTGAAAGCTGGTGCAGGTTTACGAAATTTATCTGCGGCTTTCTTGTACCTTTCCTGAGCCAATTCCAGATTTCCCTTTAGAAGATCCATATTCTTTTGTAAAGACGTGATTCTTTCAGCCACTGCTGGCAAAGGCGTTTCTATGGGAAATCGAGGAAGAATATTAGGATGATAACCTAAATTGGAGTAAAAAGGAGACTGCTTAGTGGAGGCGCTCTGAGAGTTGTTATAAGAGAACTCAGCCAGTGGAAGTAGATCCACCCAATCATCCTGTAGGTGGCAGATAAAGCAGCGAAGATACTGCTCCAGGGTCTGATTGGTTCGTTCCGTCTGTCCATTAGTCTGAGGATGAAAAGCAGAAGAAAGGTTCACTTTAATGTCCAATGCTGCACAGAAATTTTGCCAAAACCTTGAAGTGAATTGCACCCCTCGATCCGAAATAACCTCATCTGGTACTCCATGTAAACGAAACACATTTTTAATCATCAAATCTGATGTCTGTCTTGCAGTGGGTAAGCCGACACAAGGGATAAAATGAGCTGCTTTTGTTAAACGATCAACCACCACTAGAATGGTGTTCTTCCCTTGAGAGGTTGGTAACTCCACAATGAAGTCCATAAAATGGATCCCCACGGGCGGGACGGGGTGGGAAGAGGTTGCAACAGACCAGTTGGTGAGGAGCGAGGTGTTTTGCATCTTGCACAGACTTCACATGAAGTGACATAGTTTAAAACATCCTTCCTGCAAGTGGGCCACCAAAAGAAACGAGAAAGAAATTCCTGTGTCTTTAGAATTCCTCTATGCCCAGCTATCTTGGAATCGTGAATGAGTTGCAATACTCTTAATCTGACTGTTTCAGGAATATACAGACGTTGTCCTGAATCCACACACCATTCTTAAAGACAAGACTTACGTCCCTTGGGGTTGTGCTAAAAAGGAATCCGCATGGTATGCTTCCTTGATGTCCTTAAGTAGGTCTTGATTATGAATCACTCCCAGGAATCTAGAGTCAGGAAGAATAGTCTTAGGAGGAGTAAGTGGACGTGTCTCTGCTGAATAAATCCTAGAGAGTGCATCAGCCTTTCCATTGCGCGATCCTGGTCTATAAGAAATGATAAAATTAAATTGGTTTAAGAAAAGATTCCAGCGAGCCTGGCGAGGAGTCAGGCACTTAGCCGACCTGATAAATTCAAGGTTACGATGGTCTGTCAGGACGACTATTTGCTGTGCAGCTCCCTGAAGAAGGTGTCTCCATTCTTTGAAGGCGGCAATAATGGCCAACAACTCTCTATTGCCCACATCGTAGTTCCTCTCAGCCGAAGACAACTGCTGGGAAAAGAAGGCACAGGGATGCAAGACATTCTTCTCACCTGTTCTCTGAGAGAGTATAGCTCCAACGGCACAGTCTGAAGCATCCACCTCTATTATGAAGGCAAGTTCGGGGTTGGGATGTACTAAGATAGGTGCAGTGGTAAATTTATCTTTTAGACGGGAAAATGCTTCCTGGGCTTGGGGAGTCCAGGAGAACCTAGACTCTTTCCGGGTAAGTTGGGTGATAGGTGACACTACCTCAGAGAAATTCCTAATGAAACGTCTATAGAAGTTGGCAAACCCGATGAAGCGCTGCACCTCCTTCACATTTCTAGGACTTGGCCAATCCTTGATGGCTTGGGTTTTGCTTCCATCCATACTAATTCCTTGTGTAGACAGTACATACCCCAGAAATTGAATTTCGGTCCTATGGAATTCACACTTTTCAAGTTTGATGTAAAGATGATTTTGTCTTAGACGTTCCAAGACCATTCTCACATGTCCATGATGTTCCTCTGTGGAGTTAGAAAAAATTAGAATATCATCCAAATAAATCACCACGAATGTATCTAGGAGATCCCTGAAGATGTCATTCACCAAGTGTTGGAAAGTGGCTGGGGCGGTACTCAGACCAAAAGACATAACTAGATATTCAAAGTGTCCATAGCGTGACCTGAATGCAGTCTTCCATTCATCCCCAGGTCTAATACGGACTAAGTTATAGGCCCCACGGAGATCTAGTTTAGAGAAAATTTTGGCATGTCGCACTCTCTCCAATAACTCAGGGATTAAAGGCAATGGATAACGGTTTCTAATAGTAACCTTATTGAGTTCCCTATAGTCTACGCAGGGTCTCAGAGATCCATCTTTCTTCTTTACAAAGAAGATGGGTGCACCTGCAGGAGATGAAGAGGGGCGTATGAAGCCCTTGGCTAGATTTTCGTCTATGTAATCCTTTAAAGCCTTTAGCTCAGGCCCCGCCAGGGGGTAGATCTTACCAAAAGGTATCTCTGCTCCAGGCAATAATTCAATTGGACAATCATATGGACGGTGAGGGGAAGCTGGTCAGCGTTCTTCTTGTCACATAAATCCACATAGTCCTGGTATACAGCTGGTAGTTCAGGGACTGACATGGTTCCTTTAGGAACAGAGCAAGCTGAAACTTTTGGACTCATCTGTTTCTCTGGAAAGTGTAATTCCTTGGTCTCCCAGTTAATGGTAGGATTCTGAGCCTGCAGCCATGGTAGCCCTAGAATAATGGGAAAGTGGGGAGAAGAGATAAGCATAAAGGACAGTTTCTCTTGATGATCTTTACCCATAAGAACCCTCAAAGGCTCTGTTTCCTGATCCACTGGTCCAGAGGTCAGCAGGGAGCCATCCACAGTTTCCATCTGTACTGGAGTAGCCTTCTTCACTGAACGTATCCCCTGTTTCAGAGCAAAGGAGACATCCATAAAATTTCCACTTGCCCCTGAGTCGATCATAGCAGAGCTAGACACCCAAGCTGAGTCAACCCAGAGTTTGATGGAAAGAAAGCAATGAGAATTGTTTTTCTTACAACTCAGCTGGGACACCGCTGAGGAAACTTGAAAAATTGCAGCGTTTACACAGTCAACGCCCTCAGAAGTAACGGAGTTTAAGTCCGAGAAATCAAGATCTGTTGCTGCAGATCTCTCTGGAGCCTGAGGCTCGGACCTAACAGATCCCCTCTCGCAACACTCACAGTGAATGAGTGCCGCAGTAGTCTTACGAGAACGGCTGGGGCAGTTTATAATGAAGTGCCCTGACTTACCACAATAGAAACATAGATTCTCCTTAAAACGATGTTCCTTGCGTGCATCACTAACTCGTCGTTGTAAAGAGTCTACCTGCATGGGTTCAGGTTCAGGTTCCCGTGTGATCCTACTCAAAGGTTCCTTAGCTGGAGAGGAAGGTAGGAAAAGGTTAGTGCGATTGCTTTCGAACCATCTCTCTTGCCTGCGTTCAGTCAGACGAGTATCAATACGGATGCAGTAGTTAATAAAGTCACCTAACGCAGTGGGAGGGTCGGCACGAGCAAGTTCATCCTTAATCAGTGGAGATAACCCTTTTCGAAAAATAGATTTTTTGGCGGAACTGTCCCAGGTGGTATCAAGGGCCCATCTCCTGAAATCCAAGGCATATTCAGCTACCGAGTGCTTACCTTGGCGCAAAGCTAACATGGCTGCTTCAGCTGTTGCACCTCGATTGGGGTCATCAAACACCTGCCCCATGGCTGAAATGAAAGCATCAAGATGATCCAAACATTCATCCTCAGTCTCAATCAGAGGGTTTGCCCACATCAAAGCCTTGTTGGTAAGCAACATAATTATAGTAAGCACTTTAGATCGTTCAGTGGGAAATTGTGAAGCATGTGCAGAAAAAAAAAGATTGCATTGATTAATAAATCCCCTGAATTTCTCACGTTCACCACCAAAACGAAAAGGGGGCAACTTAGGAATCCCAGAACTCGGGGCTATGGCAGGAGCCTGGACTCGCTCCTCTAGAACCTCAATCCTGGCTCGCAAATCCTGGGCAGTCTGTCCAAACACTTGCAAATTGTGATTAGTGAGGTCCTGTAGGTTTGTAAAACGGGTTTTTATAGTCTGCAAATCTGCAAGGATGTTATCAGTCACTCCGCAAAGTTCCTTTATGCGGGCCTCCATTTTCCAGATCTTTTAAGACAGGAGTACTGGAAGGAGAGGAGAAGAAAAAAAAAAACAATAGTGTTTACCTGTGGTAACACTGCAGAGAGAAAAAAAATTAAGGGAACTGCTCACCTGGAATGGTTGTGAGAAGTCACAACCACTATCATCACAGAAAGTTCAACCGGACATCTGATATCCACAGTTACAGCAGACACAAAAGAGGAAAGAAAAAAAAAACAATAGTGTTTACCTGTGGTAACACTGCAGAAAAAAAAACTTAAGGGAATTGCTCACCTGGAATGGTTGTGAGAAGTCACAACCACTGTCATCACAGAAAGTACAACCGGACATCTGATATCCACAGTTACAGCAGACACAGCCTTTCCAGACCCAGCAGACACTAACGTTTGGCTTCAGAATCTTGTAATGTAAGGAGTACAGTTCATATAGTGTCTTGTGCTTGGGTGTGATGAAAACACAGGAGTCACAGGTTTGATATAGAAGGTCTTGTATTACTTCATACAAGTGGCAATAATAGTCACACAGTTTGCAGATACAAAAGCAGGAGACACAGCAGGCCAGAGTAACTTAAGCTCAGCAATCACTCTCACAACAGGTTCAGGATCTCTTCTCTGTTACCATAAGTCCATGCAAACGTGGATTTATCAAATAGAAAGGTTCCAAAGTCCACGAGTGTTCCAAAGTTCCACAATAGGAAATAACTGGAGTACAAGGTCCAAGGCTTCCAGGAGTCAGGTCACAGGTTCACTGCAGGCTTGATTCTGAAGCACTGATTGCTCAGCTGTGGCTGCTTAAGAAGCAAGAGGGAGAGAATCAGGGCGGGAACATGCAAGCTGGAAACTCCATATTGACTGAGGGCAAGACAGCTGCAGCAAGACAGAAAGTAAAATGGCTGACGGAAAAACTGAGTTTCAGGAACATGTACACAGAACCTTACAATGGGGGAGCACAGAGCTGGATGGGGGAGCAAGGAGCAGGACGGGGCAGCACAGAGCAGGACGGCAGTTTATACACCCGGCTTATACGCGAGTCAATAAGTTTTCCCAGTTTTTTGTGGCAAAATTAGGGGGGTCGGCTTATACACGGGTCAGCTTATACATGAGTATATACGGTATATAAAAACAGTATAAAAAAATCCATTGAACACCACAAAAGAAAAGGTGGGTCACCTGGACAAATGGATGTAATGTATATATATGACCGACAATAATAAAAATATGCAACATATATATCATATACAAATAGATACAGGAACAATCATTATAAATAATATTACCAGAAATAGGACATCATAGATAAATAGTATATGCAACGTTGCTAATGAATGCCCAAATAACCAAATAATAAAATAATAAAGTATAGTCCCAGAGAAAAGGTCATATATCTCACCTATTATAGTGTCAGTAGTCCAGGCACCGACCTCACCCGACGCGCGTTTCGCATCAAATGCTTTGTCCAGGGGTGGTGGAATGCTGGAAAGGTAAGTATTTGAATGCCCGCAAACCAATCAGATGCAGGAACGCAAATAGAGAAAACAATCTACAGCTGTGAAGGGTAAATCAATGTAACGTGTTGTCACAGCAACGAATACACTTGCACAAAACAAATACCCAGAATTGCAAAGACTGGACGTAAACGCTGGCATATAAACCGGAACTTAGTCACCAATGACGAAAACCGGAAATGACGAAAACCGGAAGTGACGTAACGCCGTACATAACAAATACAGGATGATGACGAATGCTGATACTGTTTTTATATAATTGTTTCATTAATAAAGTACCTTTGAATATTCCTATGAGTCATTCATGATTCGTTTTTATTGGTGTTCTGTATAGATATCTTAATATTATAGGTGTATTTAAAAAATAGTTTTTGCATCACCATATTTTGAGAGCTATAATTTTTTCATATTTCGTTCAACAGAGTCATGTGAGGTTTTTTTTTTCCTGGATGAGCTGACGTTTTTATTGGTACCATTTTCTATTCTGATTTTTGTGAGAGAGAATTAACAAAAACCAGCAATTCATTCCACGTGTGGTAAAATTGGTATGACAGCTTTATGCTTTGGGTCAGTATGATTACAGTGATACCTCATTTGTATAGTTTTTTTATGTTTTGGTGCTTTTACACAATAAAAACTATTTTATAGAAAAAACAATTATTTTTGTATTGCTTTATTCTGAGAGCTATAACTTTTTTATTTTTCTGCTGATGGAGCTGTATGATGGCTTGTTTTTTGCGGGACAAGATGATGTTTTCACCGGTACTTTGTTGATTAATATTTTTTTTTTCCTCATGTTGTTTTCACAGTGTTCACTGAAGGGTTAACTAGTGGGACAGTTTTATAAAGCGAGTCGTTACGGAAGCAGCGATACCAAATATGTGTACTTTATTGTTTTTTTGATCCAGTAATGATCCAGCGAAGTCAAGCAGCCTACAGTTGCATCTCACAAAATTAGAATATCATCAAAAAGTTAATTTATTTCGGTTCTTCAATACAAAAAGTGAAGCTGATATATTATATAGAGTCATTACAAACAGAGTGATCTATTTCAAACGTTTATTTCTGTTAATGATGATTAATGAAAACCCAAAAGTCATTATCTCAGAAAATTAGAATACTTTATAACACCAGCTTGAAAAAATATGATTTTAAAATCTGAAATGTTGGCCTACTGAAATGTATGTTGAGTAAATGCACTCAATACTTGGTCGGGGCTCTTTTTGCATCAATTACTGCATCAATGTGGCATTGAGGCGATCAGTCTGTGGCACTGCTGAGCTGTTATGGAAGCCCAGGTTGCTTTGATAGCAGCCTTCAGCTTGTCTGCATTGTTGGGTCTGGTGTCTCGAATCTTCCTCTTGTCAATATTCCATAGATTCTTTATGGTGTTAAGGTCAGACGAGTTTGCTGGCCAATAAGGCACAGTGTTACCGGTGTTTTTAAACCAGGTATTGGTACTTTTGGCAGTGTGGACAGGTGCCAAGTCCTGCAGGGGAATGAAATTTCCATCTCCAATAAGCTTGTTAGCAGGGGAAAGCATGAAATGCTCTAAAATTTCCTGTTAGACGGCTGCGCTGACTTTGGTCTTGATAAAACACAGTGGAGCTACACCAGCAAATGACATGGCTCCCAAAACTATCATTGATTGTGGATACTTCACACTACACCTTGGAAATTAAGGTCCCAGAGTCTGGAGGAAGAGTGGAGAGACAGACAATACAAGCTACTTGAAGTCTAGTGTGAGGTTTCCACAATCAGTGATGGTTTGAGGAGCCATGTCATCTGCTGGAGTAGGTCCACTGTGTTTTATCAAGACCACAGTCAGCGTAGCCATCTACCAGGAAATTTTAGAGAATTTAATACTTCCCTCTGCAGACAAGCTTAATGGAGATGGAAATTTCATTCTCCTGCAGGACTTGGCACCTGTTCACACTGCCAAAAGTATCTATATCTGGTTTAAAAACACTTGAAATAGATCACTCTGTTTGTAATGACTCTATATAATATATGAGTTTCACTTTTTGCATTGAAGAACTAAAATAAAATAATTTTTTGATGATATTCTAATTTTGTGAGATGCACCTGTATATAGAGAGCATGTTTCATTACTCATATTATTATTCTGTGCAAGTCTGAAACCTGAAGAATTGTGTGGAGCATATTAATGCATTCATGTACCAAAATGTCCAAATGCACAACCAAAAATCAACATCAGGCTACCAGATACATGCTCAAAGAGATGGTGAGAAGGGCAACACAATAAACAAATTATAATAATAGAATATATAGAGATTTAGAGTAGAAATTTGATCTTTGCACAATGTACAAGATTTCCAAAAATTAAGACAGGGGGTCTGTATCATAAACACTGAAAGACGCCTTGATGGGGACATCACAATACTGTTTGCAGTTATTACAAGAGGTATATAAAAAAACAACATAATTTTTTTTTAGTTTAATAAATAGCATATTTTTATCAAGCAGTTGTGCGACTGGCGCAAAGCCTGCCTGGATACGCAAAGGTGACTCTAGTTTTCATGAGTCTGCTGTTGCCGTGTGTAATAAAGGTGATATCTTAAAAAAAAAATTGCCACACATTGCTTGATATATTGACCATACCTCTGTGAGGGTAATTGTCAAAAGTAAAGCCAGGAATTTTTGTTCCATAAGCATAAAGCATTCAATATGAGAAAGGATGATGTTAAGGGACGTGCATGTGGTAGTGCCTGCCAAGGCCGTGTTACAGATCAGAAGGTGACTGGATCTCGTTCCCGCTTCCTGTCAAAATGTGGTTAGCGTGCTACACCACTAACAAACCCAAACAATTGCGAGGATGTCATGGGTTGGATGGCAGACAAAGGTTCCAGTGTGTTGACAAGCAGCACCACGAAGTCTTCCACATGGTCCAGTTTCAGTAGCCAAGAGGCTGGGCCTCTGAATCCTCAACCTGGTCCTCCTTCTTCTCACCATCAAGAGTCCTAGGAGACATATGACCCCAATGCTGGCCACTCTGAGGAACTGTTTATGCTCCCTTATAATTTGTCAGACCTCTCAACGTGCACCATTAAAAAGGGTCATGAGTTGGTGGAGTGCAGTGCTGCCCAATCATTTTAGCACCCATGGTCAGGAGAAAGGCACTTTGGGGATTGTCAATTGATGTCTGAAGAGGTGGGGGATAATCATGACTCACAGTTGCCATGAGGTCAGCCTCAAATCGCAGCTCAGAAGGAGGATCAGATTGAGGAATTGGAAGCCGACGTGGTCGATGATGAGACCATTGATTCGACCTGGTACAGTGGCACGCATAGCAAACACATCAGTGCAGACAGGGATGATCCATAGCACAAAAACAAGAAAAGGCAGTGGTTTGATCAGAGGGAGAACTCGGTCAACTGTTCCACAGAGCCCCCTGCACTCGGCTAAATAACAGGCCAAGGGTGCGTTGTTCCCATGTATGGCAGTTTTTTTTTCTGAAATTCTTTCAGCCAAAATAACTGCAATTAGCATAATCTCTAAACCAAGCTAAAAAGAGGCAAGGACACTGTCAACCTGAGCACCACCAGTATGCAAAAGCATATGGCAGCCAAGCACCCCAGTAGGTGGCAGAACTCTTGGGTACAAAATCTTTGTTTGATGGTGAAACCACTGCCCCTTCTCCTGTGTTATAGTCTTCCCAATCTGCTGTCCATTAAAGAATGAGCTGCTACGAGCGGAGAATCAGTGATAAGCGGTGACCTCATCGATGTTACTGGCAGTCACTGAGGCTGATTTCCCAGCTGGGCTGAACTGCAGTGATCTCAGTGAGATCCCCGCTAACATGGTGCAGCGCTGACCTTAGAGATTTCACTGCAGTTCACCCTTCTATTCTTGATAACCAGCCTTGCCGAAGCTGACAGTTGAGGGTTGCAGCCCCAAGCTGTGAGTTTTGCCTGGCTGGTTACCAAAAAAAACAGGGGAGCACAAGCTGTTTTTTTAATTATGTATTTACACACAGGAGCCAACTGGTAAATACTCTCATCAAAACTGCGTGCACACAGAACTTAATACTGTCCCTTACTATAGCTGTGTCCTGTCCCTACGCTAAGTAAACCAGAAATAATAATTACTGTATATACTCGTGTATAAGCCGACCCGTGTATAAGCCGACCCCCCTAATTTTGCCACAAAAAACTGGGAAAACTTATTGACTCGTGTATAAGCCGGGTGTATAAACTGCCCTCCTGCTCTGTGCTGCCCCGTCCTGCTCCTTGCTCCCCCATCCAGCTCTGTGCTCCCCCATTCTCCTCTGTACTCCCCCCCTCCTGCTCCGTCCTCCGCTGTGCTCCCCCATTCCTTCTCCATCCTCCTGTGCCCCCCGTCCTCTCCCCCCATCCTGCTCCTTCTCCGTGCTCCTCTGTGCCCTCCATCCTCCCCCGTCCTGCTCCGTGCTCATTGTCCTCCTCCATGCTTCCCCTGTCCTCCTCCATGCTTCCCGTCCTCTGTTCTCCCCCCCTCCTCCTCCATGCTTCCCCCGTCCACCATTCTATCCCCAGTCCAGCTCCGTGCTCCTTGTCCTCTACTCCATCATACTCACCCCTCCCCGTGCCATCGCTGAGCGTCCCTGCAATCCTGCGTTCTCCCCTGCTTCCTGCAGCTCTCCAGCACTGAGCGGTGATGTAATACCGCTCCTTAAGGCCATGAATATGGAGGCCACGCCCATGGGAGTGGCGTCGCGTCCATATTACATGACCTTAATGAGCGGGTATTACATCACCGCTCAGTGCTGGAGAGCTGCAGGAAGCAGGGGAGAACGCAGGATTGCAGGGACGCTCAGCGATGGCACGGGGAGGGGTGAGTATGATCCCAGCCACCGGCTCCTGCCGCGGCATCCCCTCCCCCGCTGGTTTCTGCCCTATGACTCGTGTATAAGCCGAGGGGGCATTTTCAGCACGAAAAAAGGTGCTGAAAATCTTGGCTTATACACGAGTATATACGGTAATCATCTTGAATCAGGAGAAAGAGGTCCAAATAGAGGACTAGGTGGAGTAGGTGGATGAGATGAGGTTGGACTTTGTAGTGTAGGTGAACGAGGCAAGGAAGGAGTGATCCAACATTGTTTTTGTTTTTTTTTGTGGGATTTTTCTTTATAGTGTTTTTTTATGTTGACTTAGAACAACCTATTATTAACAAAACTAAAAATAGCAATCTAGAACCAGGAGGTATAGGTCCAAGTGGGGGAAGAGGTGGATGTGACAGTGTAGGTTGAAGAAGCAAGGGAGGAGTAATCCAACACTGTTTTTGTGTTTTTTTCAGAGGTTTTTTTATGAAAATGATTTAAAACAACCTAGAAATAACAAAACTAGCAATCTAGAACCAAGAGGCGTAGGTCCAAATAGAGGTGGGGCTGGACATGGCGGTGTAGGTGGCAAAAGAGGAGTAATCCAACACTGTTTTTGTGGGTTTTTTTGTTTATTTTTATTTCTTTTTCAGTGTTTTTTTTATGAAACTGACTTAAAACAACTTACAAATAACAAAACTAAAAATAGCAATCTAGAACCCAGAGGCCATCTAGCAATTTAGAACCAGGAGGTCCAAGTCGAGGATGGGGTGGACGTGGCTATGTAGGTGGAAGAGGCAAGGGAGGAATAATCCAACACTGTTTTTGTGGTTTTTGGGGGTATTTTGTATTTTTTTTCTTTTTTAAGTGTTTTTTTCACATATTTTTATGGAACTGACTTAAAACAACCTAGAATTAACAAAACTAAAACTAGCAATCTAGCACCAGGAGGTGTAGGTGGAAGAGAGAAGGGAGGAGAAATCCAACACTGTTTGTTCATTTTTTTTTTTTTTTTTGAGGGGTGTAGGAAACTGACTTATAAGAACCCAAAATAAATGTGACGGTGTAGGTGAAATGGCAGAGGAGGTAGTCAACATAGGTTTTTTTGTTTTTTTTATTTGGGGAGGAGGCAACCAAATGAAATAAATGGCAAATAGAGTTGAACAGTGGCTGGGTAAGGCTGGTATAGTTGTCTAGTCAGCCAAAGGTATGAATAAGTCCTGTGGGACCCATGGCTGGTTCATTTTAATGAATGTTAGCTTCCCTTTTTGTTGGCTGTGGACAGGCAAATGTCTCTGATCACACCCCCTGACCTGCTAAACACACGTTCCAACAGTACACTTGCCAAAAGTCAGGCAAGCACCTCCAAGGCATAAAGGGAAAGCTCAGGCCATGTCTCCAGTTTGGAGACCCAGGGGTTAAATGGGGAAGACCCATCAATTAGTATGTGGAGACGTGTAGACAAGTACTCTTCCACCTTGTTGATGTAACGTTGCCTCCTGCTAATATGGACAGTATCAGATGGTGGTGCTGTATGTTGTGGCATGCTCATAAGGTTTTGCCACATTTTGACCATGCTAACCCTGACTTCTGAGGTGCTGGTGGTACCCCAACTGCGTTGACGACTTCCTCCTCCACGTTTGCCTTTTTGTTCCTCTGAGCCTTCGCTGTTAGGAGGGAAAGCCGTCAGTAGTTTCTCTACCAGCATGTGCTTATATTCATGCATTTTGCGATACCGCTCCAGTCATGGAAGTAAAGTTGGTGTGTTGTATTTGGGTGGCCACCCAGTAATCAGCACTGGTAACAATACGGGCAATTCATTGGTCATTGCGCAGGTACAGCAGCATGTATTGGCTCATGCGTGCTAGGCTGCTAAGAGACAAGACAAGCTGTCCTTTGTGAGAGGTGTATTGTCTGGATCCTCTGTATCCCCCAGTCACGCTCCAGTGATGCCCGTGAGCTGCTTTGAATGCCACCCTGCTGTGAACATGTTTTTTCCTCCTCTTCATCCTCCCAAACTGTTCCCTGGCAGTAAAGTTGGGTACATGGCCAGTGTTGGGTCAGTAACCCGCCCTCCAAATCATGTGTTGACGACAGCATGATAATGGCTTAAATTGGCCTTGCTCCGCCTGTTCCTCTTTCTCCCGTGCCCACCATTGTCTTTTCCACCAGGCATATAAGTGGTATAGTAACACTGATTTGAAGCAGCGGAACACAGCACACACATCCTGCATGGAGGCCCATTCATTGGTGGTGAAGTGGTGTTGTTCCACAGAGCGACTCAGCCATGCTGTACTGCAGCTGAAACTCCACTATTGCCTGCTTCTTGCACAGTCTTTCTAGCATATGCAAGGTGGCGTTCCACAGTGTTGGTATGTCGCATATCGGCTGATGAGCGGGAATACAAAAGTGACACTGCAGCACAAACAGGTGAGCAGCAGCAGGATGAGAACGCCAAAAGTGCGCACACACTTTCAGCTGCAGCTCTGACATTTGTGGGTAGTTTTTCAGGAAGCTCTGCACCAACAAATTCAGCACATGCACCAGTCAATGGATGTGCATAAAACTGGTTAAGTCCAGGGCTGCTATGAGATTTCACCCACTATCGCACACCACCAAGTCAGGCTTGTTGTTCTCCAGCACCAACCACTAATCAGTCTGCTGTTTGATCTCCGTCCACAGCTCCTGCACATTGTGGGATTTTTTTCCCCAAAACAGATGAGTTTCAGAACCGCTTGCTGTCATTTCCACCTGGCTGTGCTGAACTTAGTGGTGGAGGTGCTACTGTGAATGGATGAAAAGGTGTTGGGGGAAGCAGAGTAGGCGGAGGAGGCAACCTGGACAGAGAAACGTTCAGCAATCCTTCGTGGTGGTAGAACATAGGCTAGAACGCCTTCCGTCTCTGTCCCAGCCACTACTACATTTTTCCCAGTGGGCAGTTAGGGAGATGTAAGGTACCTGGCCTTGCTTACTGGGCCACCTATCGGTGGTTATGTGGATCTTGCTACGTATGGCGTTGTGCAGTGCACACCTTATTTGGTCTGCAACATGTGTATGTAGGGCATAGATGGCAAGCCTGGGAGAGTAGTGGCGGCTGGGAACAACGTACTGCAGGACAGTCACCACCATCAGTTTTTTCTCTACCAGTCGGAATGGCAGCATTTCAAAGGCCAATCATTTGGAAATGCTGTTATTCAGGACCACCTCTTGTAGGTGGGATGGGGGGTTCGCCTCTTTCTCTCAAGGGTTTGGGGGAAGGAAAGCTGAATACTTCCATGGGATGGTGTAGAGATGCTCAGAGATACTGGTGGTGTTGGTGCTATCACATCCTCTCGTGCGGGGAGGCATGTGGCCATGTTGATCTTTAGCGGGAGGAGAATGCAGGCTCAAATTTCTCATGTTTTTTAAGATGTGTACTGCACTGCACCTTGTGCTTGGAATTTAGATTCTTCTTCATGCAGGTGATGCTCAGGTTCTGAAGATGTATGCCTTCCTTTAGGTTCTGACAGCACAGCATGTAAACCATCCATCACTTGTCATCAACTCTTTTGAGCTGCCTTTGGTGTGCTCATTTTAGCGGCGTAGTGGGCAGTAGCAGCCATGGCCACAAGCGCTTGTCCACGTGTCGGTTAAGTGGACAATCCCAGTGAGGGCATGGGTGATGTTCCTGGACACATGCTGATGCAAGGGTGGGATGCCACACTGAGAGAAATGGTGGCTGGGGACAGAGTACCAAGGAACCAGATTTGTACACCTCTACCTCGCCAATTTTGGGTTTTATTTCAAAACCAGTGCAATTTTACACAAACCAAGATCTGCAGTATATATTACAACAGTAAATTTTCGAACAACCAAATTTGTTCACCTTTAGTAGGCCAATTTTGGATTTTATTCCAAACCAACGAAACCAACTGTACCAGGCCAGGGATTTGTTACAAATTTTAAACCAGAGCACATTAAACTGTGTGGATGACTAATTGAATCCAGACAAATTTTCGAATGTAAATGTTTTGAAAGTGTAGTTGATGTATTCTTACACTAATAAAGCCTTTGCTCAAAGCACAAAGCCAGGAAAAAATTATAAGGAGGGTCATCCATAGACCCTTAAAGACTCCAACTGTAGTAATATTCAAATATTGTTAACAAAGTGTAGTTATGATACTTCTACACTCATAAAAGCGTTGCACACAGTGCAAAGCCTGCCAAAAATTACAAGCAGGGTCATCCATACAACCTTCAAGGCACCAACTATAGTGCCTCATAAAAAAAATTAAGAAAGTGTATTTGTGGCACCTCTACACTAGTGATGTGCAAGCATCCTCGTCACTACTCATTACTCGCTCGAGAATCAGTGTGCTCGGGATGCTCGTTTCTTGGCAAGTATTTTTTTTTCTTGTTTTTTTTTTAATGTTTGAGAGGGAGCTTGAGTCCCCTCATTGCATGTTTGGCGCTTTGTAGAAAGCCAATGAACATGTCGGGATTGCCTGCCAGTCACTGTAATACCGTAGCCATCTTGGTTGTGGCACTACTGTGATAGACTGGCCTCGACATAGCGTCATCAGGTCTATATAAGACCCGTGATGCTATGCTCGGCACACTGTACACTGGAAACAAGCAGAGGAGGTAGAGGTGCTGGTGAAAGAGGGACAGAATTGTAACTGCGTATTAGCCAGGGACTCAACCACATTTACATTTGTTTTAAGTACAACAGCACTTCTTAGAGCTAATTATACAGTAATCAGAACTAGTAACACTGCTGTTTGCAGCACTTAGCAAGAGATTGTGCTGAAGGGATTGTGTAGGACAGGATAGGGAAAATTGCATGTCCTTTATGCTACAGCTTGCAACTCATACCAAAACCTCTACTCAGGGTTAATAGTATTCTTTCTGCTCTTAATCCTGCAAATAGTTCTGAGAAGGCAAATATTATACACAATTTTTCCTGCGGCAGCGAGGCTCCAGCGTAGCAACCTCCCATTCATCCCAGAGACCATGTGTAACCAGCTGAGTGGGTTGTGGTCTGTTTCCACGGTGAATTGGCATCCATACAAGTATGGCTGAGACGCTGCAGGGCCCACACAATTGCCAGATATTCCTTCTCCATCATGGAATAGGCCACTTCCCTCGGCAGGAGCTTCCGGCTCAGGTACAAAAAGGGGTGTTCATGGCCCGTAGTGTCGACCTGGCAGGGCACAGCACCGAGTCCGAAGTCGCTGGCGTCGGTCTGCACTAAGAATAGCCACGTGAAGCCGGCTGCCTGTAGTACAGGAGAGCTAGAAAGAGCGGTCTTGAGCACCTGGAAAGCTGTCTCGCAGGCGACTGTCCAGTCCTGTACCCAGCAGTCCCCAAGAAGGACATCACCTGCTTCTTGGTCCTGGGGGTGGGCCAGGATGCGATGGCATCAACCTTCCTGGGCTCTGGCTTCAGAGCTCCCACACCTACCCGGTGTCCCAGGTAGTGGACCTCACTTATACCCAGCTGGCATTTTTCCGGCTTAATGGTCAAGCCTGCTCGCTGGATCCGGACGAGCACCTGCGCCAGGTGCTCTAGGTGATCCTCCCAGGTGTGACTGAAGATGGCAATGTCATCCAGGTACGTGGTCGCATACCCTTCCAGTCCCTTGAGCAGCGTG
Source organism: Oophaga sylvatica (assembly GCA_033576555.1). NCBI lineage: Eukaryota > Metazoa > Chordata > Amphibia > Anura > Dendrobatidae > Oophaga > Oophaga sylvatica. Next base: position 523,136,377 of record JARQOD010000002.1, read on the forward strand.
TTGACCATCTGCTGAAAAGTGGCAGGGGCATTCTTCATGCTGAAGGGCATCACCGTGGACTCGTACAGTCCGAATGGGGTGGTAAAGGCAGAGCGTTCCCGTGCCCCAGGGGTCAGGGCAATCTGCCAATACCCCCTGCTCAGATCCATGATGGTCAGGTACCTGGCCCCGGCCAACTGGTCGAGCAGGTCATCGATGGGCCGCATTGGGTACGCATCGGTGACCGTCACAGCGTTGAGCTACCGGTAGTCCACGCAGAACCGCGTAGTTCGGTCCTTTTTAGGGACGAGGACTACAGGCGAAGTCCATGCGCTGTAGGATGCTTGGATCACCCCCAGCTTCAGCATCTTATCTATCTCTTGGCGCATTTGCTGCTGCACCTCAAGGGGGAACCGATATGCTGAACGCCGGATCGGGGGGTGATTGCCGGTGTCCACGTCATGGACGGCTGTCTCAATCCTTCCGGGCAGGCTGCTGAACAGCTCCCAAAAGGGGTGTAGGGTGACCCCCAGCTGGAAACGTTGGTCCTCCGAGAGCTGGTGGCCAACCTCACGTCCTCGATGGATCCACCCGCCTTGGCTTGGGTGAGCAGATCTAGGAGGTTTTCTGCCTCTTCTTCCTTGGGAAGGTTGCACACTGGGTGGGCACAAGCCTACCGCTCATGATGGGCCTTCATCATGTTCACATAGAAGGCCTTCCTCCTCCTTCCACGGGCATGGTCCAGGGTGACCAGATAGTTGACGGCGTTGAGATGCTTGTCCTCGAGGTATGTACCCTCCCAGGCCGCCTGAAGCTTGTTTTGAGGTATGGGGACCAGTACCCACACCTTTTGACCCACCTGGTAGGTCCACTCACAAGCATTCTGGTCATACCACTGCTTCTGGTCAGCCTGGGCTTGGGCCATATTGTCATGCACCAGCCATGTCAAGGCCATCATTCGGTCCCGGAAGCGCACGACATACTCAACAACCAACATTCCAGGGGTGGCCAAATCCCCTTCCCATGCTTACTTCACCAGAGCAAGGGGCACCCGTACACGTCGCCCGTACAGAAGCTCAAAGGGGGAGAACCCCATTGAGGCCTGTGGGACCTCCCGGTAGGCAAACAGCAGGTGTGGGAGATACCACTCCCAGTCTCTCCCGTGGGAGTCAACCAACATCTTCAGCATCTGCTTTAAGGTGCCATTGAACTGCTCACATAGGCCATTGGTCTGTGGGTGACATGGGCTGGCTACCAGATGTTGCACCTGTATCTGCTTACAGAGAGACTCCATCAGCTGCGACATGAACTGGTTCCCTCAGTCGGTGAGCATTTCCTGGGGAAACCCCACTCTGGAGAAAATCTCCAGTAAGGCAGTGGCCACTTTGTCAGCCCGAATGGACGACAAAGCTACCGCCTCCTGGTACCGAGTGGCATAGTCCACTACCGTTAGTATGAAGCCTTTCGGAGCGGCTGGGAGTGAACAGAGGTCCAATGAGATCCACAGCCACCCTCGAGAATGGCTCTTCGATGATGGGCAGAGTTACCAGTGGGGCTTTGGGGCGCCGCCCCGCCTACTCCACCCTCTGACAGGTGTCACACGAACGGCAGTAGGCAGTCACCTCGGTCCTCATTCCAGGCCAGTAGAAATGCTGAGCTAGCCTGGCCCTGGTTTTAGCAATCCCTAGGTGTCTGGCCATGGGAATCTCGTGTGCGATCCGCAACAATTCCACCCCTAACTGTCGGTCCCTGGGCCACGCCTCCATTGAACCCTGCTGGACCGTTACCCGGTACAGCCGTCCCTGGTCCCAGACCACTCATTTGCGTCGGACTCCAGGGGAGGCTGTGCTGCCTGCTCCTTGAGAGTTTTCAGGCTAGCGTCAGCTTCCAATGCTGCCTGAAATCCCTGACTTGATGTGGCAAGAATTGATGAAACTGCCATGTCCTCTGTCAGTTCCCCGGGATCTGTCTCCCAGCTGCTGTCTGATTCGGCAGCCACTTGGTAGGAGGGGGAAAGCCGTCAGACCTCCGCGAGGCTCCTTGGGCTTTGGCGCTTCCACTCCTGGTAACAGCGGCCACGACCGCTGAGACCACGGGTAGCACCGGCTTCTCCTCGGCCGCTGACCAAGTTGCCGGGTCAGGCAGACTTCCCTAGCCTCCTGACATCCCAGATGTGGGGAACTCCTGCCCTGGGGTCTTACCTGGTGGCTCCTCTCCCGGGACGCCCCCTCCCTCCATGGCCTGTTCCTCTTCCTGCAGAGGCCCTAGACTCAGCAGGCTGGATTCCCTTAGGGGCCCTACATTGCCCATAGCAGCCCTCCCTCCATCTCTGAGCTCTCCCCCGCAGTCTCCTCACCTGTCCTCACTGTGAGCCCTGTGTGTGTAGTGTCAGTGCATGGCTTACCATCAGGTTTCACTCCCTCCTCCACTGTTGGAGGCACATTCAACACATTACCATTAGCATCCACAGTAGAGAGATGACATTCTTGGGGAGCCGAACTTGGGGGTTCAGTGGCCACATACTGGGACACTAGCAGCCCCAAATCGGTCCCAAGCAACACATTGGCAGGATTATTTGGCGTTATTCCCACCTTCCACATCCCCCTCCCGGTGCCCCAGTCCAAATACACCTTGGTGACGGGCAGCGCCGGCTTTCCGCCTCCAATTCTGGAGACGGAAAGGGTTTTCCCAGGCACCAAGTCTTGAGGGGACACCACCTCAGGACGTACCAGGGTTCGTTCAGCGTCTTCGTCCCGCAGTCCCATGACCGCTGAGCGGCTGATGGTGACAGGTTGGTAATTGTCCAGGGACCTCCCACCACCCTCTCTCACACACAAAACAGTGGACGGTTTCTGGGACAGTGATGGGGCCTTATGGCACTGGGGACACGCAGCCTTAAAGTGTCCCGGCTGGTTGCAATGATGACAATGCCTGGGTTCTGTTCCTGGCCTGGAGAGGGCAGCAGGGGGTACACCCCTTGCACTCTGGGGGCTGGGGGACCGGGGCAGGATTGGGCTTACCCCCTCTCCAGGTGCTGCTGGCAGGCTTCTTTGGCTCAGGCGCCCTGTTGTTGGCATACTCGTCTGCCAGGGTGGCTGTAGCAGAAGCCCCCTTTGGTTTCCGGTTGTGGAGGAACTGCTGGAGCTCCGTGACGAACAGTTCCTGGACCTCCTGGCGGGTGGTGAGCTCTAGACCCGAGGTCCAATGCTCCGCAGCTCTCAGCAGGGCCCGTATATAGTCGGTCCAGGTGTCCTTTGAGCCCCACTGCAGGCTCCGGAACTTCCTGCGGTACGACTCCGGGGTGAGGTTGTAGTGCTGGATCAGGGCCCGCTTGATGCTGTTGTAGTCCTGCTCCTTCCCAGCAGGTAAGTCCCCCAAAACTTCCAGGGACTTACCCCTCTAACGGGGGGTCAGGTACCTTGCCCACTGATCCAGGGCCAGATGATATTGGAGGCAGGTTCTCTCAAAGGCCAGCAGAAAGGAATCCAGGTCTCCTTCCTTTTCAAGGAAGTGAAAGTCCTCTGCCTGAACCTTGGAAGCCTTGGTCTCAGGTGGGGCTGGAGTGTCCAGCGGGAGCCCGTGCTGAGCCATCTCCAGTCGGTGCCGGCCCTCCGCAGCTTCATGTCGTTCTGCAACCTGCAGCACATGTTTGGTGTGCTCACGCTCTGCTGCTTTCTCTGCCGCCTCCAGGAGTCTGTCATGGGCGGCGTCGTTACCAGTGTCGAGCTGTGCCATAGCCGCTTGAAAAAGGGCCTCCGATCTGGACAGGCTGGGACGGGCAGGGGGTGGACAGTCCACTGCAGGACTGAGCACCGGGGTCTGGCTCCTTGGGGAGCCCTGGGAGAGCTCCCCTCGCCTTCATCGGCATCGACCTCCTTATAGACCATAGCATTGACCTCCCCCTTTGCCTTACTCCTGGTGCCTTCCGCCATCTTGGGAACCTCTGGTTACTGACACAGCTGCAACCCTGACCTTGCACACAACTTATTATATTTACACTCTGACCGTCTAGTGCTGGGCTGACCTTAAGACCCCAGCAGTGAAAGTTACCTGTTATGTTACGGTAGCTGAGGAGTGCAGGTAAAAAAGGAAATACACCAGAGCAGTTGGAATCTATGAGATTGCAGTACCCTGACTAACCACCGCAACTAGAGGCAGCCGTGGAGCGTTCCTACGTTGGTCCTAGACGCCTCGTCACAGCCTGAGAAACTAACTACACCTAAAGATAGAAATAGGAAAGCTATCTGCCCCGGAGCAGAACCCCAAAGATAATAGAAAGCCCCCAAACATGTAATGGCGGTTAGACAAGAGGAAATACTGACACAGAAAGAAAATAGTATGAGCAAACGCTGGGGCCCAAACTATCTAAATAGAAAAGGACAGGAAGGGTACTTACTGCAATCTCAGAAAACCCTGAAAAACACCAACTCTACTAATTTCAAAATCACCTGAGATCACACGACCTCTTCCACCTAAATTAGTTCTCTGGTGTAACAAAATCAAAACAGCAGCCACTGAAAAAACTGGAAAAAGCAAAAGTACAAACATCAGTGGCTGAACTAAACTGAGAGGGCAGAAGCAGACCAGAACAATTGATCACCGGCAACCCTGATGGGAAAATGACTCCCTTATATAAGACCAGTCAGTAACACCTGATTCCCAGTCCTCACAATCTTCACTAGTACCGCTTGTAACCACCAGAGGGAGCCTCTGCTTAGAACTCATCTCAAACCCATTCACAACAGTACCCCCCCTTGAGGAGGGGTCACCGAACCCTCATTTGAGCAACCAGGTCGGTCAGGATGAGTTCTATGATACGCACGGATAAGTCTCCTAGCATGGATGTCCGAAGCAAACGCCCAAGAATTGTCTTCCTGACCATAACCTCTCCATTTAACCAAATACTGGAGTCTTCGTCTAGAAAAACGAGAATCCAATATTTTTCTCAACCACATACTCCAGATTGCCCTCAACCAAAACAGGGTCAGGAGGCACAGCAGCAGGAACCACTGGCTCAACAAACCTCTTCAACAAGGACTTGTGGAACACGTTATGGATCTTAAATGTCCCTGGAAGAAGCAAACGAAAAGAAACAGGATTAATAATCTCCATGATCTTATAAGGTCCAATGAACCTAGGCTTAAATTTAGGAGATGCTACTCTCATAGGAATATTCTTTGAGGACAACCAGACCAAGTCCCCCACTTTAAACCGAGGACCATCAGTCCTATGCCGGTTAGCAAACCGCTGGGCCTTCTCCTGAGAGAGGGACAACCTCTCCACTACCTGGTCCCAAATCTGTTGCATACGCTCAACAACAGAGTCAACACCTGGACAGACAGAAGCTTCAGTCTGTCCTGAAGAAAATCGAGGGTGAAACCCAGAATTACAGAAAAACGGAGACATCAAAGTGGCAGAGCTAGCCCTATTATTAAGAGCAAACTCAGCCAAAGGCAAAAAAGAGACCCAGTCATCCTGATCAGCAGACACAAAGCATCTTAGATAAGTCTCCAATGTCTGGTTTGTTCTCTCAGTTTGACCATTGGTCTGAGGATGAAATGCCGAGGAGAAAGACAATTGAACACCCAGTTTAGAACAAAAAGTCCTCCAAAATCTGGAAACAAACTGGACTCCTCTGTCAGACACAATGTTCTCAGGAATGCCGTGTAAACGAACCACGTGCTGAAGGAACAACGGCACCAATTCAGAGGAGGAAGGCAACTTAGGTAATGGCACAAGATGTATCATTTTGGAAAACCTATCACAAATTACCCAGATGGTGGTCATTCTCTGAGAAACAGGAATATCGGAAATGAAATCCATAGAGATATGTGTCCATGGTCTCTTGGGCACAGGCAATGGCATCAACAAACCACTAGAGCGAGAGCAAGGCTTGGAGCGAGAGCAAGTCCCGCAGGACTGCACAAATTCCCTGACATCGCGAGACAAGGTAGGCCACCAAAAGGACCGACTAACCAAGTCTCTGGTACCAAAAATTCCGGGATGCCCAGCCAATGCGGAACAATGAATCTCAGACATCACACTCTTTTTCCATTGGTCCGGGACAAACAATTTTCCAACAGGGCAGCGCTCGGGCCTATCCTCCTGACACCCCTCCAGAGCAAGTCTCAAATTGGGCGAGATGGCGGAAAGAACTACACCCTCTTTCAAAATAACAGAAGGATCAGATAACTCAGGAGAGTCCGCAAGGAAACTCCTCGAGAGGGCATCCGCCTTAACATTCTTAGTGCCAGGAAGAAAGGAAACCACAAAATTAAAACGTGTGAAAAACAAGGCCCACCTGGCCTGTCTAGGATTGAGTCGCTTGGCAGATTCCAGATAGACCAGATTCTTATGGTCCGTAAGGACCACCACCTGATGTTTGGCTCCCTCCAGCCAATGTCTCCACTCTTCAAAAGCCCACTTCATGGCCAATAACTCCCGATTACCCACGTCATAATTACATTCAGTAGGAGAAACTTTTCGAGAGAAAAAGGCACAAGGGTTACTTTTAGAGGTCTCTGTATCTTTTTGGGACAAAACGGCACCTGCCCCAATTTCAGAGGCATCAACCTCCACCTGAAATGGCAGAGAAACATCAGGCTGCCGTAGAACAGGAGCAGAAGTGAATCTCTGCTTAAGTTCCTGAAATGCAGAGACTGCCTCAGGAGGCCAATTCACCACATCAGAACCCTTTCTGGTCAAATCAGTTAATGGTTTAACAATAACCGAGAAATTACCAATAAATTTACGATAAAAATTGGCAAAACCTAAAAATCTCTGAAGAGCCTTTAATGAAGTAGGTTGGACCCAATCACAGATGGCCTGAACCTTGACCGGGTCCATTTCAATAACAGATGGGGACAAAATGAATCCCAGAAATGAGATCTTCTGTACGCCAAAAAGACACTTTGATCCCTTCACATACAGAGCATTCTCTCTCAAAATCTGGAATACAGTTCGAACATGTTTCACATGAGAGTCCCAGTCATTAGAAAAAATCAAGATATCATCCAAATAAACAATCAGAAATTTATCCACAAAATCCCTGAAAATGTCATTCATGAAGGACTGGAAGACGGAAGGAGCATTAGTGAGCCCAAAGGGCATCACTAGGTACTCAAAATGCCCTTCAGGGGTATTGAATGCCGTCTTCCATTCATCCCCGTGCTTAATGCGAATAAGGTTATACGCTCCCCTGAGGTCAAGCTTGGTAAACCAAGTAGCGTTTTTCACCCTGGAAAACAGGTCAGAAATCAAGGGTAACGGGTATTGATATTTCACAGTAATATTGTTCAAGAGACGATAATCAATACACGGCCTTAATGAACCATCTTTTTTGGCCACAAAGAAAAAACCGGCACCTAAGGGTGAAGAGGATGGTCTGATATGACCCTTCTCCAATGATTCCTTGATATAAGACCGCATAGCATCATGTTCAGGTACAGACAAGTTAAAAAGGCGACCTTTAGGGAATTTACTACCCGGCACTAATTCAATAGCGCAGTCATAGCTCCTATGGGGAGGTAAGGATGCAGATTTACTTTCGCTAAACACATCAGAAAAATCAAACAAAAAGTCAGGAACATCCTGAGCCTGGGGGGAGGCAGAAAAAACAGGAGTGTTGGTATTAACACATTGGCAGCCCCAACTGGTTACAGACACAGATTTCCAATCCAAAACAGGATTATGAGACTGTAACCAAGGGAAACCCAGCACGATAATGTCATGCAGATTATATAGAACCAAAAATTTGCAGCACTCCTGGTGATCAGGTTCAACCCTCATTATCACCTGAGTAGAAAACTGGGGTTTATTCTCAGCCAAAGGGGTAGAATCGATCCCCAGTAGGGGAATAGACTTCTGTAGGGGTATCAAGGGAAACCCACAACGTTTAGCAAAATCATAATCCATCAGGTTAATAGCTGCTCCAGAATCAACGAAAGCCTGAGCAGAAAATGAGGACAGAGAGCATATCAGAGTGACAGTTAATAAAAACGTAGTCTGAACACTACCCAAGACAACTGAGCGTGCAAAACGTCTTCCCCGCTTAGGGCAGACTGAAATAGCATGAGAGGCATCACCACAGTAGAAACATAACCCATTGCGCTTTCGAAACTCATGACGCTGTGCCCCAGACACCACTCCATCACACTGCATGGGCTCAGAAGCTGTGTAAGGTTCTGTGTATCTGTTTCTGAAACTCAGTTTGTTCGTCTGCCATTTTGCTTTCTGTTTTGCTGCAGCTATCTTGCCCTCAGTCAAAATGGAGTTTTCCAGCTTGCATGTTCCCGCCCTGATTCTCTCCGTTTGCTTCTTAAACCGCCACAGCTGAGTAATCAGTGCTTCAGAATCTAGCCTGCAGTGAACCTGTGTTCTGACTCCTGAAGCCTTGGACCTTGTACTCCAGCCATTCCTACTGAGGAACCCTGAAGCACTTGTGGACTCTGAACTCTGCTCTTGAGAGCCTCACGTTTGCATGGACTTGCGGTAACAGAGAAGAAGATCTGAATCTGTTGTGGATAGTTATTGCTGAGCTTAGATTACTCTGGCCTGCTGTGTCTCCTGCTTCTGTGTTTGCAACCTGTGAGTTTATTTTTGCCAATTTGTATGAAGCAATACAAGACTTTCTTTATCAACCTGTGTCTCAAGTATTTTCATCGCACCCAAGCACAAGACGCTATATGAACTGTACCACATACATTACAAGATTCTGAAGCCAAACGTTAGTGTCTGCTGGGTCTGAAAGGCTTGTCTGCTGTACTGTGGATATCGGATGTCCGGTTGTACTTTCTGTGATGACAGTGGTTGTGACTTCTCACAACCATTCCAGGTGAGCAATTCCCTTAAGTTTTTTTTCTGCAGTGTTATCACAGGTAAACACTATTGTTTTGTTTTTTCTCTTCTCTTTTTGTCTGCTGAAACTCTGGATATCAGATGTCTGGTTGAAAGCTTTCTGTGATGATAGTGGTTGTGACTTCTCACAACCATTCCAGGTGAGCAGTTCCCTTAAAGTTTTTTCTTTCTTCAGTGTTGCCACAGGTGAACACTATTGTTTTTTTTTTCTCTCCTCTTCTTCCAGTATCCTGTCTTAAAAGATCTGGAAAATGGAGGCCCGTATAAAGGAACTTTGCGGAGTGACTGATAATATCCTTGCAGATTTGCAGAATATAAAGACCCGTTTTACAAATCTTCAGGACCTAAATAATCACAATTTGCAAGTGGTTGGACAGACTACCCAGGATTTGCGAGCCAGGATTGAGGTTCTGGAGGGGCGAGTCCAGGCTCCTGCCGTGGCCCCGAGTTCTGGGATTCCCAAGTTGCCCCCTTTTCATTTTGGTGGTGAACGTGAAAAATTCAGGGGATTTGTTAATCAATGCAATCTTTTTTTTTCTGCACATGCTTCACAATTTCCTACTGAACGATCTAAGGTGCTTACTATAATTATGTTGCTTACCAACAAGGCTTTGATATGGGCAAACCCTCTGATTGAGACTGAGGATGATTGTTTGAATCACCTTGATGATTTTATTTCAGCCATGGGGCAGGTGTTTGATGACCCCAATCGAGGTGCAACAGCTGAAGCAGCCATGTTAGCTTTGCGCCAAGGTAAGCACTCGGTAGCTGAATATGCCTTGGATTTCAGGAGATGGGCCCTTGATACCACCTGGGACAATTCCGCCAAAAAATCTATTTTTCGAAAGGGGTTATCCCACTAATTAAGGATGAACTTGCTCGTGCCGACCCTCCCACTGCGTTAGGTGACTTTATTAACTACTGCATCCGTATTGATACTCGTTTAACTGAACGCAGGCAAGAGAGATGGTTCGAAAGCAATCGTACTAACCTTTTCCTACCTTCCTCTCCAGCTAAGGAACCTTTGAGTAGGATCACACGGGAACCTGAACCTGAACCCATGCAGGTAGACTCTTTACTACGACGGGTTAGTGATGCACGCAAGGAACATCGTTTTAAGGAGAATCTATGTTTTTATTGTGGTAAGTCAGGGCACTTTATTGTTAACTGTCCCAGCCGTTCTCGCAAGACTACTGCAGCACTCATTCATTGTGAGTGTTGCGAGAGGGGATCTGTCAGTTCCGAGCCTCAGGCTCCAGAGAGAGCTGCAGCAACAGATCTTGATTTCTCGGACTTAAACTCCGTTACCTCTGAGGACGTTGACTGTGTAAATGCTGCCATCTTTCAAGTTTCCTCAGCGGTGTCCCAGCTGAGTTGTAAGAAAAACAATTCTCACTGTTTTCTTTCCATCAAACTCTGGGTTGACTCAGCCTGGGTGTCTAACTCTGCTATGATCGACTCAGGTGCAAGTGGAAATTTTATGGATGTCTCCTTTGCTCTAAAACAGGGAATACGTTCAGTGAAGAAGGCTGCTCCAGTACAGATGGAAACTGTGGATGGCTCCCTGCTGACCTCTGGACCAGTGGATCAGGAAACAGAGCCTTTAAAGGTTCTTATGGGTAAAGATCATCAAGAGAAACTGTCCTTTATGCTTATCTCTTCTCCTCACTTTCCCATTATTCTAGGGCTACCATGGCTGCAGGCTCAGAATCCTACCATTAACTGGGAGACCAAGGAATTACACTTTCCAGAGAAACAGATGAGTCCAAAAATTTCAGCTTGCTCTGTTCCTAAAGGAACCATGTCAGTCCCTGAACTACCAGCTGTATACCAGGACTATGTGGATTTATGTGACAAAAAGAACGCTGACCAGCTTCCTCCTCACCGTCCATATGATTGTCCAATTGAATTATTGCCTGGAGCAGAGATACCTTTTGGTAAGATCTACCCCCTGGCGGGGCCCGAGCTGAATGCTTTAAAAGAGTACATAGACGAAAATCTAGCCAAGGGCTTCATACGTCCCTCTTCATCTCCTGCAGGGGCACCCATATTCTTTGTAAAGAAGAAAGATGGATCCCTGAGACCATGCGTAGACTATAGGGAACTCAATAAGGTTACTATTAGAAACCGTTATCCATTGCCTTTAATCCTGAGTTATTGGAGAGAGTGCGACATGCCAAAATTTTTTCTAAACTAGATCTTCGTGGGGCCTATAACTTAGTCCGTATTAGACCTGGGGATGAATGGAAGACTGCATTCAGGTCACGCTATGGACACTTTGAATATCTGGTTATGCCTTTTGGTCTGAGTACCGCCCCAGCCACTTTCCAACACTTGGTGAATGACATCTTCAGGGATCTCCTAGATACATTCGTGGTAATTTATTTGGATGATATTTTAATTTTTTCTAACTCCACAGAGGAACATCATGGACATGTGAGAATGGTCTTGGAACGTCTAAGACAAAATCATCTTTACATCAAGCTTGAAAAGTGTGAATTCCATAAGACCGAAATTCAATTTCTGGGGTATGTACTGTCTACACAAGGAATTAGTATGGATGGAAGTAAAACCCAAGCCATCAATGATTGGCCAAGTCCTAGAAATGTGAAGGAGGTACAGCGCTTCATCGGGTTTGCAAACTTCTATAGACGTTTCATTAGAAATTTCTCTGAGGTAGTGTCACCTATCACCCAACTTACCCGGAAAGAGTCTAAGTTCTCCTGGACTCCCAAGCCCAGGAAGCATTTTCCCGTCTAAAAGATAAATTTACCACTGCACCTATCCTAGTACATCCCAACCCAGAGCTTGCCTTCATAATAGAGGTGGATGCTTCAGACTGTGCCGTGGGAGCTATACTCTCTCAGAGAACAGGTGAGAAGAATGTCTTGCATCCCTGTGCCTTCTTTTCCCAGCAGTTGTCTTCGGCTGAGAAGAACTACGATGTGGGCAATAGAGAGTTGTTGGCCATTATTGCCGCCTTCAAAGAATGGAGACACCTTCTTCAAGGAGCTGCACAGCAAATAGTCGTTCTGACAGACCATCGTAATCTTGAGTTTATCAGGTCGGCTAAGTGCCTGACTCCTCGCCAGGCTCGCTGGAATCTTTTCTTAAACCAATTTAATTTTATTATTTCTTATAGACCAGGATCGCGCAATGGAAAGGCTGATGCACTCTCTAGGATTTACTCAGCAGAGACACGTCCAATTACTCCTCCTAAGACTATTCTTCCTGACTCTAGATTCCTAGGAGTGATTCATCATCAAGACCTAATTAAAGACATCAAGGAAGCATACCATGCGGATTCTTTTTTGGCTCAACCCCCAAGGGACGTAAGTCTTGTCTTTAAGAATGGTGTGTGGATTCTGGGACAACGTCTGTATATACCTGAAACAGTCAGATTGAGAGTATTGCAACTCATTCACGATTCCAAAATAGCCGGGCATAGAGGAATTCTAAAGACACAGGAATTTCTTTCTCGTTTCTTTTGGTGGCCCACTTGTAGGAAGGATGTTTTGGACTATGTCACTTCGTGTGAGGTTTGTGCAAGATGCAAAACACCTCGCTCTTCACCAACTGGTCTGTTACAGCCTCTTCCCACACCCGTCCCGCCCGTGGGGATCCATTTCTATGGACTTCATTGTGGAATTACCAACCTCTCAAGGGAAGAACACTATTCTAGTGGTGGTTGACCGTTTAACAAAGGCAGCTCATTTCATCCTTGTGTCGGCTTACCCACTGCAAAACAGACATCAGATTTGATGATTAAAGATGTGTTTCGTTTACATGGAGTACCGGATGAGGTTATTTCGGATCGAGGGGTGCAATTCACTTCTAGGTTTTGGCAAAATTTCTGTGCAGCATTGGATATTAAAGTAAACCTTTCTTCTGCTTTTCATCCCCAGACTAATGGACAAACCGAACGAACCAATCAAACCCTGGAGCAGTATCTCCGCTGCTTTATCTGCCACCTACAGGATGATTGGGTGGATCTACTTCCATTGGCTGAGTTCTCTTACAACAACTCTCAGAGTGCCTCCACTAAACAGTCTCCTTTTTACTCTAATCTAGGTTATCATCCTAACATTCTACCACGATTTCCCATAGAGACGCCTTTGCCAGCAGTGGCTGAAAGAGTCACGACTTTACAGAAGAATATGGATCTTCTAAAGGAGAATCTGGAATCGGCTCAGGAAAGGTACAAGAAGGCAGCAGATAAATTTCGTAAACCTGCACCAGCTTTAAGGTAGGAGACCTGGTCTGGCTGTCAACCAGAAATCTTAAGTTAAGGATTCCATCGTCTAAGTTGGGACATAAGTACATTGGACCCTATAAAATCAGTAAGATTATAAGTGCCGTTGCTTGTCGTCTTCAATTGCCCAGAACTATGAGAATCCACCCTGTCTTTCATGTATCCCTACTAAAGGCTGCGACACCCAATACGTTTCCTGGACGTTCTTCTCCTTGCCCTGACCCAGTGCTAGTCGATGGTCAGGAAGAATTTGTGGTGGAAAGGATTTTAGATTCCAGGTTGTATAGAAATCAGTTACAATATCTGATTAAATGGCAGGGCTACCCAGTGGAGGACAACTCATGGGAGCCAGTCAATAACGTTAATGCTCCTCGCTTGCTCCGTCAGTTTCATCAGAGGTACCCACACAAGCCTGGTCTGAGGTCATCCGGAGGTTGTCCCTAAGGGGGGAGTAATGTAAGGTTCTGTGTATCTGTTTCTGAAACTCAGTTTGTTCGTCTGCCATTTTGCTTTCTGTTTTGCTGCAGCTATCTTGCCCTCAGTCAAATGGAGTTTTCCAGCTTGCATGTTCCGCCCTGATTCTCTCCGTTTGCTTCTTAAACCGCCACAGCTGAGTAATCAGTGCTTCAGAATCTAGCCTGCAGTGAACCTGTGTTCTGACTCCTGAAGCCTTGGACCTTGTACTCCAGCCATTCCTACTGAGGAACCCTGAAGCACTTGTGGACTCTGAACTCTGCTCTTGAGAGCCTCACGTTTGCATGGACTTGCGGTAACAGAGAAGAAGATCTGAATCTGTTGTGGATAGTTATTGCTGAGCTTAGATTACTCTGGCCTGCTGTGTCTCCTGCTTCTGTGTTTGCAACCTGTGAGTTTATTTTTGCCAATTTGTATGAAGCAATACAAGACTTTCTTTATCAACCTGTGTCTCAAGTATTTTCATCGCACCAAGCACAAGACGCTATATGAACTGTACCACATACATTACAAGCTGGCTCACAAGGCAACACCACTCCACGCATACTTCTCCGCTCACGCAAACGTCTGTCAATTTGAATCGCTAATGACATAGAATCATTGAGACCAGAGGGGACAGGGAATCCCACCATAACATCCTTTACATTATCCGACAGACCCTTCCGGAAAAGGGCCGCCAAAGCGTCGTCATTCCATTTGGTCAGGACAGCCCACCTACGGAATCTCTGACAGTATAACTCAGCGTCATCAAGCCCCTGATTTAATGCCAACAAGGCTTTTTCAGCTTGATCAGTGACATTAGGCTCATCGTACAATAACCCCAAAGCCTGAAAAAATGCATCAACATCACTCAAAACAGGATCCCCAGGTATCAGGGAAAAAGCCCAATCCTGAGGATCGCCGCGCAGGAGAGAGATGATAATTTGAACCTGCTGCGCTGCGTTTCCTGAGGACTTAGATTTTAAGGCAAAAAACAATTTACAATTATTTTTGAAATTCTGAAACTTAGCTCGATCCCCTAAAAACAAATCTGGCATGGGGATCCTAGGTTCCACAACAGGCAACCTAGCAAGATATGCAGCAATACTCTGAACCTCAGTGGCAAGCTGATCCACACGGCCAGACAACTGTGCAAACTCCATTGGGAGAAAAGATCCTCCCCAGCACCCAGAGATACAGAGGGAAAAAAATGCAACAAACAGAAAAATATCTCTGACAACTCTGATAACCTTATTCTTTCACAATATTTTTTCCCTTCTGTGAGTACCATACAATTTTCAATTTTTGCGGCCGGTGATACTGTTATGTTACGGTAGCTGAGGAGTGCAGGTAAAAAAGGAAATACACCAGAGCAGTTGGAATCTATGAGATTGCAGTACCCTGACTAACCACCGCAACTAGAGGCAGCCGTGGAGCGTTCCTACGTTGGTCCTAGACGCCTCGTCACAGCCTGAGAAACTAACTACACCTAAAGATAGAAATAGGAAAGCTATCTGCCCCGGAGCAGAACCCCAAAGATAATAGAAAGCCCCCAAACATGTAATGGCGGTTAGACAAGAGGAAATACTGACACAGAAAGAAAATAGTATGAGCAAACGCTGGGGCCCAAACTATCTAAATAGAAAAGGACAGGAAGGGTACTTACTGCAATCTCAGAAAACCCTGAAAAACATCAACTCTACTAATTTCAAAATCACCTGAGATCACACGACCTCTTCCACCTAAATTAGTTCTCTGGTGTAACAAAATCAAAACAGCAGCCACTGAAAAAACTGGAAAAAGCAAAAGTACAAACATCAGTGGCTGAACTAAACTGAGAGGGCAGAAGCCCCGGAGGGGACCCTGAAGGCCCCAAAGAAGTGCAGGACAAAATGCAAAAATATAGCACAAACACAAAAGAAGCAAAAGTCTTATCTGTAAGCAGGAGATGCAGACACGACACAGCAGGCTACAAGGGAAACTGGAAAGAAGGATTCAGACCAGAACAATTGATCACCGGCAACCCTGATGGGAAATGACTCCCTTATATAAGACCAGTCAGTAACACCTGATTCCCAGTCCTCACAATCTTCACTAGTACCGCTTGTAACCACCAGAGGGAGCCTCTGCTCAGAACTCATCTCAAACCCATTCACAACAGTTACCGCTGGTAGTCTTTAGTGTCCAGGAGTAGGGGTCCCACGCACACTATTACTCTGATCCCACTGCTGCCACCAATGAGAAGGAAACCCGGGTTCATCCCACGTCACCAATGTGACGTAACTACACAGGCACAGCTCTCCGGTGCCCCCTTTGCCTCTTAGGTCAGTAAGGGAACTGCACCTAGAGCAAATGCCCGCCGTGGAGGATGTCCTGTTACCCACTGGGTATTCTAAGATTCGTGATCAGAGTAAAAGCATCAGCCCAAAATTAATTTTATTGTTTAATTGCCTTAAGGGCACACTCGATAATTATAGAAATATAGAGTAAGCTATACAATGGAATTACAGTGGATTTGCTGTCAGAGTAAAATATTACAATAAGGTACAAGGCTTAGATTCATTAGCTAAAGGTCAATGTTACCAGGCTGTAGGTTGCATGTGGATGCCGGGAGCTCTGCGGTCCACAGGTAAGAATCTTAGTTGCTGGACAGTCCCCAAAACGTGTGCCGCTGCTCCCTTGGCAGATCTGTCCCTTGTTCCTTCTTAGATCTTCATCGTCTTAGCTTCTGTGAGAATAGAGAGAGTCTGCCATCCGCTCACAGTTCTTAAACCTGCTAGGTCCCTCCCCTCGGTGGGTGGGTTAATAATCTCCACTCTTAGCTCCCTGCAGAATTTATTCCCAATATCTAAGAAAGGGGTTAACTTTCTCCAGGACGATCGGATCAGGACACGAGAGGTACCAGCGATTGCAGTTTGTTTTGCCTGTAGCGTGGCAATTAAACATGGTCCGATTGGCCCTCCACCGCAACACAATCTCTATATCTCAGGTCCCCGAGCCATCACCTTTTTTTATTGTATGTGCATGAGTTGGTGACTCTGGGTTTAGCACCTGTTCACATTGGATCTATGTTTGGATGTGCCGGTCAATTTTTTGAAATGTACCCGAGCCATCACCGACTCTGGAGTCGCACTGTCAGATGCCCGAGGTCCGCAGGATCACGCAGATATTTTTTATGAGTCTATACCTCGAAAGACGTGCTCATAATTCATAATCCTAGAATGGAGTCGTAGTGGCTGGGAGAGACAATGGATGTGTTTTCTGTGTCTAGCTGACAGGTATAATCTAATTGAAGCCCCCAGGCATCTCCAGGCCCATGCTGGCGTGACTCCGTACTAAAGCGTTGAAGTCCTGTTTTGGGCCTGATCTACTTAGCATACTAAAGACCTTGTTATTCAACAGTGGAGTACTAAACCTGTTTTTCAATATGCCTACAGGGCATGGGGTTTAGGAGCATTTAGCTGCCTGTGGCTCTGTGAACAGACAAAATGGCAGCTGGGACAGGCCAGGCTCAGACATGGGGCGAGCACTAGGCCCCATATCCAAGATGGTGGCTGTTCCTTCATCACACACACCAGAACATGGAGATCTAAACTAATAGACAACATGTGTTGTAGAACTAAACTACTAAATGGCTTGGGTTGGAGAATTAAACTAGTACACACCAGTGGATGGAGAACTAAAGCACTAGACACCAAGTCTTGGAATCCCAGGGCTTGCGGAACAAACCTTTGTATCTAACACATCCTCCAGTGCTTCTGCCTCCTCCACCTCTTTAAAGGGCCTCCACCTGTGCCCTGAACTTCTGCCTTAATGAAGCACACGTTCCAAAACTGCAGAGAGAATCCCCCCACCTCTGTACTGCGCAGCCAGGGCTCACCGCAATCAGGCAGTGTTTAAATTAATATGACTTGGAGATCACAGTCATACAGATCAAGAGTTGTGGATAGTTTTCCCTGCCGAGTTTGAGCAATGTCTGTCTACACTCAACCTGGAGTCAGGGAAGGCCATGTGCGATAATGGTGCAAACCTGGTCAGGCCAACCTCACACACCTCATGCCTTGCATGGCTCGCATTCTCAACCTGGTCATACAGCAATTCCTACGCCACTGTCCCAGCCTGGATGTGCTGCTGCAGAAAACACTGTTGTTGTGTGCTCACCACCATTCTACTTAAGTTGGTATAGAGATCTTTCTGACTGCCGGTTAACCGGTTGATATGCGATGTGACCACACCGTGGAATTCAACTCTGCACATGTTGTAGAAACTGTGGCAGCAGCGCCGAGACCTGGTGCAGTATGACATTTTGCATAGCCTGGCACAACGCAGTATGGACGTGGTGCAATTCACACTTGTGGAGTGGTCGCAGATGAAGAACCTTTGCACCCTTCTGCACCTTATTGAAATGGCTACTAAGATGGATAGCACTGATAATGCCGTCATCAGCATCACTATTACTGTAATCTACATGCTGGAGCACACTTTAAATAGTCTGGGTGGGAAGTTGGTGGTGGTCCCGGGGAAAGAGGGGGAAACAGAGGAGGATGCCTTTAGAAGGAAGGAATTTTTTTCCCCAATGTGAAGCTTACTGTTTGCCACTTGGGTTTTTTTTTTGCCTTCCTCTGGATCAACATGTTAGGGCAGGTTAGGATAGGATATGGATTGAACTAGATGGACTTAAAGTCTTCCTTCAACCTTAATAACTATGTTACTATGTTACTATGTTAGAGCTAACAATATCTATAAGATCAGTTCTGTCGTCTCACAGGTGGTTCCCGTGGGAGGATCAAATGTAGAAGGACCAGGAAAAGGACGAGAAGGAAGAGATGATGGTCTCACAACAGTTAGGAGATGAAGACGATAATGATTCCCTCTCTGTTGTCCATGGTTGCCAGAAGGGGATGGAGGAAGAAAGCTTGAGAGTTATCCCGCCAACAACACACAGTGTACTTGGACCTCATGAAAGAGACCGACCCATGAGTGCCCTCTGGCAGCACTATCTGCAACATGATTGTTACCCGTATAGTTATTATTCGAAATAGTGCCGACTTTTTGGTTGCCAATGTTTTCTATCCACGATATAAAAGTTAATTTTCCCAGTTGCTTCCCCCTGGAAAGGGATGTGCCCATGCTGCAGTATCAAAACATGCTTGAAGACAATCTTGATATTGTTTTTCCCCAAAACAGCAGTGAGGCACACAGTGTGCATCACAGTAATATGCTTCCAACCCCAGGGACATTGAGCAGCTTTGCAGCGCTTGAGTCCTGTGCTCCAACCCAACCAAGGACAGCATCTGCAAAGAGTTTGTATGTTCTAGCCGTGCTTGCGAAGTTTTCCTCCAGTACTTATTTTTCTACCCACATTCCAAAGACATACAGATAGTAAATTTAGATTGTGAGTCCAAATGGTGACAGTGCCAGTAATGTCTGTAAATGTCTGTAAAGCGAATGTTGAATTATTGGCGCTATATAAGTGATAAAAAAAAATTAAATTGATGCTCAGCCACACTCAGGTGGCACAAATATCAGTTTTGTAGACTATTAATGTCAGAAAAATGTAAGGATAGTAACACAGGTACTTGATTTAGAGAGTGGAGACTGCA
>JARQOD010000002.1:523155619-523194633 GCA_033576555.1 Oophaga sylvatica
CAGTGTGGGGAAAGCAGGTGTTTAGAAAGCCCTAAAATGGTAGCTATTTGTGTAGTAAACTATCCAATGAATAAAAAAGGCAAAAGAGGAGAAGGTGAGAGTGTCGACAGAATTCCCAACTTTTTCACCCCAATGGAACTTAACCTAATAAAACCGAAAGTTCAGCAAGGGAAGGACCTCCTCATGCAGAAAGGAAAATTCCAAAAACCAAAAATACCAGCCAGTGCTTGACTCAAACTGCAATTTCATAACCTCTCCTCGGGAAGCGATGACTAAGAACATCATTTATGCTGCCCTGGATTAGGAAAAGAAACCACAAGACAAGAAGGCAGGAGAGATAGAGGCACCAACCATTACATTATGGGGAAACTTCACCCCTGGTAAGGTGACCATATTCTGAATAATCTGCCTGATCCAGAAATCCCACCCTTGCCTTTTTTCGGGAGAATGCGCAAAAAACCGTGTACTTTATCCCAGCAACTTGGAATAAATCTCTGGGCTGTGAGGGAAAATTTTAAAAGCAGGTAGCATTCTGGACAATATGAAAGAACACTTCAAGCTCCAGAGAATTGGGGTTGCGCAGGCCGGGGTCGGGAAACAAAGCTAATTGAACAGCTCAGAGAGTGGGCCAAAGGCAGACTAGCAGGACAAGCTCTCAGCCTGCATGACATGAGCCAGGACAAGACAGAGTCGGTGGAGAAGTTCCATGGCAGGTGATGCAAGTGTTTCAAGATTTGGGCTTCACTATTCATGATCAAATTACACAGACAGATGTTGGCACAGGCCTTTGTGTATGGACTGAGAGAACCAATCAGAAAGCCATGATAGTAGCTAGGCCTGAGTACAGGTCAATAGCAATGGACACCCTGCTACAGTAGCAAAAGGGATTGAATCCCAGCCAGGAGTACGGAAGACAGCCCCCCTAATGGTGGCCACAGACCCAGATGAACAACCACAGTACAAGGGAGAAAGAAACCTCAAGAAGTGTTACAACTGTGGCAAGCCTGGCCATTTCCCGAACCAATGCAGAGCCTCCAACCAGGACTTTGCCAGAGGAACAAGTCAAGGAAGAAGCAAAGAAAGCAGTGAAGAAACCTCGTCCATAGGACAGGGGCAAGCCTGATCCGCAAGACACCACGCTACTGACCTGTTTAAAACTCCACCAGTGGGACCTATTACCCAATTACCCTGAAGTGGATGGCGTTGTAGATCTTTTTTGTGGACACTGGTGCAGCCAGAATTGTGATGAGACATGGGAACTCCCGACCCCAGCTGCTGTCAGTCCTCTGTGTCCTGTGTGGGGATTGATGGTCAAGTCAGACATTCCCAACTCATAAAGCCTCTGAGGTGTGGACTCAACCAGGACACTCTGTCCTATCCCAGTTTGTTGTGTCTAAAAAATGCCCCCTTAATCTACTGGGAGCAGACCTGCTGCAGAAGTGAAGGCGATTATAGTGTCCCAGGAAGATGGGACTGTGACGCTTTCTTCACCTTTGACCAAAGAAGAGTCAATTATGTTGGCAGCCCTGCAGGAGCCTCAAACACCCACTGCGGCCTACCCAGGAGGTGCTGGAGTAGTACCAGAAAACCTATGGTCAAGGGACCCAAGGATGTGGGGAAACTCCGAGTAGCGCCAGTCCGAGTGTCACTCAAGCCAGGTACACCGTACCCTCGAAAGGCCCAGTATCCTCTGTCCATCGCCAAAAGTCAAGCTGTCTCTGATCAACTGAAAGTCTCCCTGAAAATAGGTGTCATCATTCCCTGTACGTCACCTTGCAAACACCCGCTTTTCCCAGTGAAAGAAGAAGACTGTGAAAGGAGAACCAGCCAAGTACAGAATGGTGCATGACCTAAGGGCTGTGAACGAAGCTACGGTTATTTAAAAAAAAAACCCCAAAGTGCCAAATCCACACACTCTTACTCTCAAATGTGACAGCCACAAAACAGTGTTCACCGTTGATCGACCTGGCCAACGCCTTCTTCAGTGTTCCATTCACCCTGATGACCAGTCCCTGTTTGCCTTCACGCACCAAGGGAGTGCAGTACACATGGACAGTGATGCCCCAGGGGCTCAAAAACTGCCCTTCACAGTTCACCAAGGCAATGTCTTCCATCCTCGCCAATGGATCACAGACCATGCAAAAGTCGTATTTACAGTACGTGGATGACCTTTCCTCTGTGCAGCTGATGCTGATACCTGCCGACCTACTCCTTGTCTCTCCTACTTACCTGGAGGAACAGCAGTGCAAGGTCTCGAAGGACAAAAGTCCAGTGGTGTCGAAGCGGGTTACATTCCTGGGACACTGTATTGCCACCAGACGAAAACACCGGACAGATGACAGGAGGGCCACTGTTGAGAAGATGGCCACCTCTATGACGCCAAAGACACTGCAAGCTTCCTTGGTCTGGTGTCGTATTGCAGGGCCTGGATCCCTGATGCCTCAGTCCTAATGCAGCCTCTGTACGATTGCATCAATGCAGACCCGTTCCTTCTGTCGGATACAGCTTTCACTGGTTCAGGAAATTGAAAGACTCCATAGTCTCAGCGTCAGCACTAGGCCTGTCTGACTACGAGAAGCCCTTCCGCCCCTTACCTGATGGAAAAGAAGATCATGCTACTGGTGTCCTGACACAGACTCACGGGGGAAAACAGAGGCCTTTGGGTACTTCTCAGCCCGCCTGGATCCAGTTGCAAGAGGAGCACCCTCCTGCATGAGAGGCAGTATTTTCAGCACATGCCCTCATGGGACAAGATGGCTGACATATTCTTGGACATCCACTGGAAAATTTCGCTCCACACGACATTCAGCAATCCTCAATCAAACGAGCCGAAAACACCTCTCCAACGCCATGCTCTTCGCCTCCAGTGCTCTCTTGCTTTTGCCTGACAATGTCCATCTCCAGATGTACAGTCCTCAACCCAGCCACTTACTCCCACTCCCAAGGGAGGATAGGATATGGACTCTTTAAACAAAATCCCCAAGATACCTTTCATAAGGATATGGATTTGCTCCGGACTGACGACCATGATTGTTTCAGCATCATGCAACAGGAAACAGCAGGGTTTACCAATGTGGCGGGACGAGTCACTGACCAACCCAGAGTTGATTCTTACGTAGATGGCTCCAGATTCGCAGATGATGAATGAAGATTCCACACCGGAAGTGCAGTGACCAGCAATCAAGAAATCCTGTGGTCCAGAAGTCTGCCACCTAGCGTGTTAGCCCAGGAAGCAGAACTGATAGCGCTGACGAAGGGCCCCCTGCCAGTTGGCAGAAGGCAAGACTGTAAAAATCTACACCGACTCCAGGTATCGCATGGCATAGCACACGATTTTGGGGCCATCTGGATTACTGGATGCACTCCAACTTCCAAAAATGGTGGCAGTTTTGAAAGTCAAAGCGCATGGGAAAATGAATACAGAAGAGGCACGGCAACAACATGGCGGACATGGCAGCCAAAGAAGCGGCAAAGGAAGACAACATGGAGAAGTGGGAGAGGTCGTAGAGCCGGACGGCTACTACATGGCGATTGAAGATAAACTGACAAAATGACGTCCTGGGATCTGTTCAAGAAATTGCCAAGGACCAGGCCCCAAAGGAGGAGAAGGAAAGTGGATGATAAAGGGAGCAACACAGAGGAAGGCAGGGTATATGCAATGGACCTCAACCCGCTACGTGAAAGTATGCACCCTATGGTGGTTCAATGGGCGATGGACCCACCAACAGATCAGAGACATAGATGAATGATCTGATTGGTGCTTACTGGTTCGCTCCAGGGATCTCCACCCTAACAGCCAAATTCACCAGCAGCTGTCTGACCTGCGGCAAATGCAACTTGGATGTGTGGAGAAAGCCCCTCAATCATTGGTCAGACCCTTTACCCCTTCCAGAGGATCCAGATAGACCACATCCAGATGTGCCCAAGTGGAGGATTCGAGTACGCCCTTGTGATGTAGATGTGTTTCAGGATGGCAGAAGCTTTCCCGTGAGGAAACCAGTCGGCAAAGACTACTGAAAGAAGCTACTCTCAGAAATAGTGTGCAGATATGGGGTTCCAGAAGTGTAGAGAGTGATCAGGGGCCTGCATTTCACCGCAAAATTGACACGAGAAATTGGTCGCAGTAGGGTCAGACCTAGTCTACACACTCCCTTCCCCCCAAAGCAGCAGGAAAGTAGAAAGACTAAAAGTGACACTAGAAACAGGATGCTGAAAAGTTGCGCAAGAGACACGAAACATGGCATGAGACACTCCCAATTGCACTGTTTAGCATGGGCACACCCCCAGGGGCCAGAAAAGCCCGTTCATCATATGGAAATTTTGTTTGGGACTAGCCCCAGGTTAGGGGTATTCTTCCCTCAGCAGCTGACCATGAATATGATACCCTGTCTGCTTATGTGATCAAATGGACCAAAAAGCTTGCTGATGTCCATTCTCGAGTTTTCTCTTCATTGCCAGATCCACTGACGGTACTGGTACGCACTCCCTGAAGCCAGGAGATGGGTGTTGGTGAAGAAGTTCACAAGGAGAACACTCGATCCCAGATTGATTGGTCCCTTCCAAGTGCTGCTGACAACGCCAACCTCTGTGAAACTCGAGGGAAGGCCACTTGGATCACGCATCGCACTGCAAGAAGGCTCCCGTACCAGAAGACACACCCCAAGCAGAATGTTTTGTATATTCTCTGTGTGATACAGTTCCTGGGGGTGGGAGGAGCACCACATTGGGAGATATCACCAAAGATGGTGATTACACAAAATTTTCTGGTATGACACATCAGCCCTTATAATCACATACCTGTTTGATTACTGTGTGTTTGTACATGCTCACCCTCCTGCTGGACAGACTGGGAGGTGGGGACCAGTATATTTGTGTTGTGGAAATCATGGGGAGACGAATGTGCTTACTGGGAGCTGCAGCATGGAACACTGGAGGAAAGTTGGGGATACAAACCTAAGTCAGCCGTAGACAGAAAAAAGACAGCAATGGCAAATCACTGATTGACCGCATGAGCCTTACAAAGCAAACATTTGTGAGAGGGTGCAACACAAGGGCAATGCAACCGGCTCTACTTAGCATCGAGAACCCATACCCAGGTAATGCCGGTACATACATCTTAAGTAGCACTTGGTAACAGAAAAGCGCCGCCTCCTGTATAGCACTGGGGAAAATTCAAGCTGGCAAACTAGCTGACAATAAAAGAGCCCCCAAACAAAATCCCCTACAAAATGACGGTACTGGCAGGACCCAACCTATGAGGAGACCCTTGCGTAGAGACGGGGTATGCTGAAACCAATTACTGGCTTAGAATGGGTAAGATACACAGCCCAACAACATAATGGAGTGGCTGTTATGCATGTGCTGGTGCCAGACCCCATGTAGGCACCGTGCCACTTGACATCCCAGAGTCCCAACAGGCTGTTTCCTTAGTATATATACACAATCATCCGATTCATCATCCTGTGAAAACTGGAAGGCCAAGTACCCACTCATGATCAAAGATACGCCCCGGGAACAGGAAGTAACAATCTACCCTGGTAATTACACCTGTTACACACGCACTGGGACAGGTAGAAATGTGAAAAATTTCATAAGGGGTTTTGCTCGATTTCAGTACCACCACCACTAATCTAATCAATCATGTGGTTTCCCTGGGTGACATATACTGGATTTGTGGAGATATGAAAATAGTAGTAGGCTAGAAGGTGTTGGGTAGGTCAATGTGCCCTGGCAAAAAGTCCTAGTGCCATTCATCTTTTTCCTTACACCTGTCCCATCACCCAGTGGCCAAAAGAGAAAGGACCCCAAAGAGAAAATGCTCCTAAAGCAGCTTTGACCACATGTCTATATAGACTCCATAGGTGTGCCAAGGGGGGTACCTGATGAGTTTAAGGCCAGAGACCAAGTTAAAGCCGGATTTGAGTTACTACTGCCAATAAATAATGTAAACACAAAAGTTGATTGGATAAATTACATTACTATAACCGATACAGTAAAGATGTATATCTTTGTACCGTGTTAGCCAGTAGATAGAAAAAATATTTAGATTTTTTGGAGTTCCTCAGTGGTTGTACCTTTTAATGGCTAACTGAAAGATGGTACCAAATGCAAGCTTTCGAGTCTACTCAGATTTTGTATTAGTCTACGCCTGATGAAGAGACCTGAGTAGTCTCGAAAGCTTGCAATTTGTTACCATCTTTTCAGTTAGCCATTAAAAGGTATCAACCACTGAGGGACTCTCAAACTCTAAATAATTTTCTATCTACTTAAACCAGCAGAGATTTGTTAATTACACCCGAGTTGCTCTGAAAAGGTTTTGGCAGATCAGTTAGCCCCACTTCCATCATGCATTCCAGAATAGAATGGCCTTGGACTGATTCTAGCTGAGAAAGGAAGAAAGGAGGTGTTTGTAAAAATGATCCAAAGACCCTGTTGCACCTACATCCCAGACAAACCTGGCCCAAATGGTTAAAGTCACAATGGCAATACAAAAAACTCACTGAGTTATCAGAAGAACTGAAACGAACTCAGGTGTCATGATCCTTGGGACCAATACTTTGGGTGGATGAGTGGGGTGGCAGAAAATGATGGCACAGGTTGGGGCAGGCATAATGGTGGTCTTCATTCTTGTACTAATTACTGGTTGCTGCTTAATCCCTTGTATCCGCAGAATGATGGAGAAAATGTTCAGGAGACAACCAATCTAATGTCACTCACTGTCTTGGACCTCGCACCTGTCTGGATGGAGCTCTACTAACCTGCCTGACCAGATCTCCGAATTACTTTTGGTGGAGAATACGCTCTTTGATGGAACATCCTATCGAATATGAGACTATGATTACAATGAACCCCGTCAGGGAAAGACCTCCTGACCGCCCATTTGCGAAAAGTCTGTAATGGTGGGGGGGGGCATGTACTAGGCAATGTGTCAGCCCACCGGCAGCACAAAAGAGTTGCAGCGCTTTGGGGACAGGAGCAGGTTTTTGGGCAAGTGATATCTAAGGGGGATTGTGATGGAAAATATATATGTATTTATGTATTTCATGTATTCCATGTATATTCAGGTAGATTCACTTGCATATACCCTGTATTTTACACAGAGCTGATGCAGACTTAATCAGTTGTTAAGACAAGACCCTGACCCACATAGTCAGGCTGATGCAAAAGCTAGACAGCTCACTGGGACTTTCCCAGACATGAAAGCGGAACTAATGGCAGTGGTTTGGGTGATGGCTAGTTTTTGCTGATTTCGCAGGAAAGCTAGGACAGGGGTAATTAAATCGCTAATTCAGCCTTTTGTTATATTTTTTATATTCAAACAGCCAATAATCTAGCAGCTTCTAATTGTTGTTAATTAACTAAGCACCCCTTTTTGTAAAGGTAAAAACTATGTTTGAATAATAAAGCTTCAGTCTTGATGAAATGTTATGCTAACACTTTGTGTGTGGTCAGTCTTATTTGTTAGAGCGCTCTCAAAAAGACTTAGTTTTAATTTGGGAACAGCAGCAGCAAACATGGGGATAGATTTATCCAAACAAAAATTTCATACATGGGTTGGACAGAATATATAGTACCCCAGCAGTGTAAGTGTAAATTGTGAACTTACCTCACCCTGTGGTCCCAATATAAACAACTTTACAGGTAAAGTAACAGTCAATATGGCTTTATCTGCTCCTCATTTTATATCCTTGACTGAAGGAGCCTTGCCCCTTTATAAAAAAAAGATTATTATTATTATATTATTATTATTATTAAATTAAAAACAAAAATGAGCAATCCCCTGTAGTACGTAAATAAGTAGTAATAGTACATGTAAATGACATAGGATAATGCCCACGGGTGTGTCACCACGAGATCGTCACGATTACACAGCCTGACTTCTCGCAGCTGAGTTTTTGGTGCTTTGTGTTTTTCGGCAGTGAGGGAGTTTAATTCTCTCTCTCTGTGTAGATGAGGCCCAGCCGCCCAGCTGCAGTCAATGCTGCAGTAGTGGACTCCTTCAAATACCTGCCGGTCTGTTAGGGGAAGTTGTCGGTGAAAAGCATTCCTTGCAGAAGAAGGGCTCGTGGTATTTTGGAGTTTGGAGTGAAGTGTACTTGGTGTGGTTTTTCCCTTCCTCGCTTTATCTCCTTACCCGTTGGTGTTCCTCTGTTGTTGTGGTGTGAGTTTTTGTATGCAAGGTGGTTTTTGGTTTTCCCCTTGTACTGTCTCGTTCGTCTTAGTACTGTGTGTTGGCTTATATTATCCTGTCCCCTGTTGTTGTGATTGGGGTCTTCTCAGGAATAGATTACTGAGGTTCAGGGATCCTCAGGAGGTAGGGGTTACGCTGGCGGCCTGGACCTCTGTACTTTAACAGTACCTCCAGGTAGAGGGATTAGTCAGGGCCCCAGCTTAGGGTCAGCTTATGGCCTCTGACCTCCTGTCGCAGAGACAGCGTGACATTTTCACCGCCCCAACAAAAGATTCTCTCCAGCTACCATGGATCCAGTAGCCAGTCTGCTCGGCGTTGCAGAGTTTGTCCATGGAGTGGGGACGTTAAGTCAAGGTTTTGTATCCCCTGGAGCAAGCCGGACCAGAACCTAAAGTAGCTTCCCTGACAGGTTCACTGGGGGGCGGACAAGTTTTTTGTTTTCGGGAGGCATGTAAATTGTACTTTCGGCTGCGGCCTCGGTCATCGGGAGTGAAGAACAAAGGGTGGGAATTGTCATCTCGTCCTACAAGGGGACCCAAATCTGGGCGTTCTCTCTTCCCCGGGCTCCCCGGCTCTCCAGTCAGTGGATGGGTTTTTTTGTTGCTCTGGGTCTCGTATATTGATGACTCGGATCGGTCTCCCTTGCTGAATCTAAGTTACGTAGGATCAGCAGGGAGATCGTCGGTGGAGGAATTCTGTTCGGAGTTCCGTAGGTGGGCCAGACACCCAGTGGAATGACCTGGCTCTTAGGAGCCAGTTTTGGCAAAGGTTTATTGACAAATTAAAGGATGTGTTGGCACAGTATGATTCCCCGCGTCACTGGAAGCCGCTATGGCCCTTGCTATTCGCATTGACAGAACGGCTTCAGGGGGAGGTGCGGGGTAACTCGCCCCTGTGGGTGACTCCACCTTCTTCAAGGGTCCCTTATATGGAGGTTCCTGGTCAGTCCAAGAGGAGCCTATGCAATTAGGAGGGACATCATTTCGGGGGGGGGGGACCGGCGGTGCGCCATAGGACAGGAAGGTGTTTCTTTTGCGGGAGATGGGGACATTTATTGGGGGGTGTCATTCCGTCCTTTGCAGAGTGAAGAGTCGTCGGAAAACTGTTGATCCCGGGTTGTGTGGTGGACGGCAATCTGGGAGTAGGTATTTCGTCCCTAGGTTCGTCTCAGTTTCTCATACCGGTGGAGGTGGTGGTGGGTACGGAATGAGAGGATATCTGTTCTTTGGATAGTGGGGCCGGGGCTAATCTGGTGGACGCTCGGTTTGACCGGGTTCAAGGTATGCGATTGAGTGTGTGGCTAAACCCATCCCCATATTCTCGATCGACGCCAGGCCTCTCGGTCAGGGAAGTTTTTTGCAAGCGGTGCATAAGTAAAACTTCAAGTGGGGCGATACATAAAGAACTGTTGTTTGTTATGTTTGGAGGGTCTTCCCACTCCTATAGTGTTGTGCCTTCCTTGGTTAACTAAGCATAACCCAGTTATTAATTGGCAATCCAGAGAGATAGCCAATGGAGTGAATTCTGTAATAAAAACTGCATGAATACGGTCATCGGTGCGGTCACTCCTAGGGTCTTACCTCCATTTCTGGTGGACTTTGAGGATGTATTCTCAGAGAAAGGGGTGTCAGGAATACCTCCTCATCGCGTGTATGATGTTCTGTAAAACTGCTCCCTGGGCCAAGTTACCTAAATCTAGGTTGTATAAACCTATCTGGTCCTGAGAGGCAGGCAGAAAGGGTTATATTTCTGAAAGTCTGGCTAGGGGCATATTGACCTTCATCTTCCCCGGTGGCCGCGGGGTTCTTCTTTGTGAAGAAGAAAGATGGAGGCCTACGCCCTTGCCTGGATTTCCGTGAATTAAACGGATTCGGTCCGAGATCCATATCCGCTCCCACTTATTCCCGATCTCTTCATCAGATCGTGGGCGCCAAATGGTTCTCTAAGTTGGATTCAGGGGGGCGTACAATCTGATTAGGATGAAGGAGGGGGATAAGTGGAAGACTGCGTTTAACACTCCGGAGGGACATTATGAGAACCTTGTCATGCCATTCGGTCTGACTAATGCCCCGGCGGTGTTCCAACACTTTGTAAATGACATTTTTCGCCGCCTGGTGGGACAGTTTGTTGTCATATATCTGGATGATATCTTAATTTACTCGCCGGATCTTGTGTTCATCAGGAGCATGTTAGGCAGGTGTTACAGATCTTGCGGGATAATTGTCACGCGGTCTTATGATATGTGTACGATGTCAGTAAACTATTCTTAAAAGAACAACACTCTATACAACATATAGATTAGCAACATCAGCATGTAAATATAGAATAGATTTACCTGACACGATATCCGTTGAACTCAGGGTTAATCTTGAGGACTTGATACACTGTCACAGGAAAGAGGAGGACCGGGGGTCTAACCTGACCCTAAACTGGGGTCCTAACTAATCCCTCACCTTGGAGGTACTGATAATGGTTCAGAGGTCCAAGTCTCCAGCCTAACCCTGTCTCCTATCAGTCCCTGAACCCTGTAATCAGTCCTAAGAAGGATTCTGATTACCACCAAAGGGATATGGGCTGATCTCTGCTAAATACACAGATTAGACATATAAGACAGACTGGAGAAAACACAGACTTGCATACACACTCAAACACAGAAGGAACATAAATGATCTGGGATATTAAACTCTAAGCAAGGTGAGCTTAAAACAACTAAGGAGCTCTTTAACTTAAGTCTATACAGATACAATCCTATCTGTGGTCTGCATGAAGAATTTCACTGGCAACTCCCAACACAGACAACCAGAGATTTAAAGGAAACCAATCAAAAATAATTAATTGCAGCCGGGAGAAACTGCACCCAGTCCCAGAACTGAGCACAGACAGAATTAACTCCCTAACTGCCAAACACAAAGAAACAGCAACTCAGCTGTGAGAAGTCAGAATGTGCAACCGCGACGATCTTCGTGGCGATGCACACATGACAGTACCCCCCCTTCTACGAGGGGCCTCCGGACCCTCAGGGCCAGGTTTGCCCGGGTGAGTTCTGTGGAAGGTCCGCACCAAACGATCTGCGTTAATGTCAGACGCAGGAACCCACGTCCTCTCCTCTGGACCATACCCCTTCCAATGCACCAAGTACTGAAGGGACCGGCGATTCAGACGTGAGTCAATGATCTTTGACACTTGAAACTCCAAGTTACCATTGACCACCACTGGAGGAGGAGGTAGAGGTGATGGTATGACTGGTGCCACGTACCTCTTAAGTAATGACTTGTGGAACACATTGTGGATTTTAAACGTAGGAGGGAGGTCCAGACGAAATGCCACAGGATTAATTATGGAACTGATCCTGTACGGCCCGATGAATCTGGGGCCCAGCTTCCAGGAGGGAACTTTAAGTTTTATATTCCTGGTAGACAACCATACCAGATCGTTCACATTAAGATCTGGACCAGAAACTCTCCTCCTATCAGCCATACGTTTATAACGGTTCCCCATAGCACTCAGATTATTCAATACACCTCTCCACACTGAAGCAAGTGACGACGAGAAACGCTCCTCCTCAGGAACCCCAGAAGGCCCCCCCCATTGAATGTACAAAACTGGGGATGAAAATCATATGCCCCAAAAAACGGGGACTTACCAGTGGACTCGCTCCGCCTGTTGTTAAGAGCGAACTCTGCCAGAGGCAAGAAAGAAGACCAGTCCTCCTGGTTCTCTGAGACAAAACACCGAAGATAAGTCTCTAGGCTTTGATTCAGACGCTCTGTCTGACCATTGGTCTGCGGATGAAAAGCCGAGGAAAATGACAATTGCATCCCCCGACGTAAACAAATGCCCTCCAAAACTTGGACACAAACTGAGACCCCCTATCTGACACCACATCAGAAGGCAACCCATGAAGTCTCACAATCTCCCCAATGAACACCTGCGCCAGAGTTTTAGCATTAGGGAGGGCAGGAAGAGCAATGAAATGTGCCATCTTACTGAACCTGTCAACAACCACCAGTATGACAGTCTTCCCTGATGACTGAGGAAGGTCCGTGATGAAGTCCATAGACAAATGAGTCCATGGACGCTCCGGAAGTTTCAAGGGTAAGAGGGTCCCAGACGGACGGGTATGAGGGGTCTTAGAGCGAGCACAAACCCCACAGGACGCGACAAAAGTTAAAACATCTTTATTAACGTTAGGCCACCAAAACCGGCGAGAAAGGAGATCTAAAGTAGCCTTACTCCCTGGATGTCCTGCTAAAGCAGAATTATGATGTGCCTCAATAACCTTTTGTCTCAACTGATTTGGGACAAACAGTCTCCCTGGAAGTCTGCAGGGGCGTCCCCCTGAGCCTCTAACACCTCCTCCTCAAGCTCAGAACATACAGCCGACACTACCACCCCCTCCTGAAGGATAGGAATCGGGTCATCCATTTTCCCGGCCCCTGGGAAACTGCGAGACAAGCATCCGCCTTAACATTCTTAGATCCAAGGCGATAAGTGACAACAAATTAAACCTGGTAAAAAACAACGACCATCGAGCTTGTCTGGAATTCAGACGCTTAGCAGATTCCAAATACAGCAGGTTCTTGTGATCAGTAATGACGGTGACCGGGTGGACTGCCCCCTCCAAAAAGTGACGCCATTCTTCAAAAGCCAACTTAATGGCCAAAAGTTCCCTATTGCCGATATCATAATTCCTTTCGGCGGACGACAATTTTTTAGAAAAGAAAGCGCACGGATGCCATTTACCAGGGGACGGACCCTGGGACAATATTGCACCCACCCCTACGTCAGACGCGTCCACCTCCACAACGAACGGCTGTGATGCATCTGGTTGGATGAGAACGGGTGCCGAAGCAAAACATTTTTTCAAAGAGGAAAAAGCTTGGCAAGCTTTGTCCGACCATTTAGAAAAATCCGTCCCTTTTCTTGTCATGTCAGTGAGAGGTTTGACAACAGATGAGAAATTACAAATAAATTTCCGGTAGTAGTTAGCAAACCCCAGAAAACGCTGCAGAGCCTTAAGATCCTCTGGCTGATCCCATTCAAGCACTGCTCTCACCTTTTCAGGGTCCATACGGAAACCGGAGGCTGACACCAAGAAACCCAAAAACTGAAGTTCCTGTACGGCGAATACACACTTTTCCAGTTTGGCGTATAGTTTATTGTCTCGCAAGATCTGCAACACCTGTCTCACATGCTCCTGGTGAGACACAAGATCTGGTGAGTAAATTAAAATGTCATCCAAATATACGACCACAAACAGCCCCACCAGATGACGAAAAATGTCATTAACAAAATGTTGGAATACTGCTGGTGCAGTAGTCAGACCAAAAGGCATGACAAGGTTCTCATAATGTCCCTCCGGCGTGTTAAACGCCGTTTTCCACTCATCCCCCTCTTTTATCCTAATCAGATTATACGCCCCCCTGAGATCCAATTTAAGAACCATTTGGCGCCAACAATTTGATTGAAGAGATCAGGAATCAGAGGGAGTGGATACGGATCTCGAACAGTAATCCGATTAAGTTCGCGGAAATCCAAGCAAGGGCGTAGGCCTCCATCTTTTTTCTTCACAAAGAAGAACCCCGCGGCCACTGGGGAAGATGAAGGTCTAATATGCCCTTTGGCCAGACTTTCCGAAATATAATCTTTCATAGCCTGCCTCTCAGGACCAGAAAGGTTATATAAGCTAGCTTTAGGTAACTTAGCATCAGGAAGTAAATTAATAGAGCAGTCATACACGCGATGAGGAGGCAACTCCTGACACCCCTCCTCAGAGAACACATCCCCAAAGTCCTCCAAAAAAGGAGGCAAAGTACTAGGCACTACCGCACTGATGACTGTGTTCATGCAGTTACTTTTGCAAAACTCACCCCATTGGCTTATATCTCTGGACTGCCAATTAATCACAGGGTTATGTTTAACCAACCAAGGAAGTCCCAACACAATAGGAGTAGGTAGACCCTCCAACACATAACAAGATAATAGTTCCCTATGTATTGCCCCTACCCGAAGGTCAATGTTATGAACCTCATGAACAAAGCTACCTTGGCCGAGAGGCCTGGCGTCAATGGAGAATATAGGGATCGGTTTGACCAATACACTCAGATGCATACCTTGAGCCTGAGCAAACTGAGCGTCAACCAGATTAGCCCCGGACCCACTATCAAGAAGAACAGAAAATCTCTCCACTCTCGTACCAACCACCACCTCCACTGGTACAAGGAACTGAGAAGAACTAGCGGACGAAATACATACTCCCAGGTTGTCGTCCACCACACAACCTGGATTAACAGTTTTCCGGCGACTTTTTGCTCAACAAGGCACGGGATGGACATCCCTCAACAAAATGTCCCTCTTTCCCGCAGAAGAAACACCTTCTAGTCCTGCGGCGTACCGCCAATCCCCTCCTACGAAATGATGTCCCTCCCAACTGCATAGGCTCCTCCGAACAGACAAGGGGAACCTCAACATAAGGGACTTTAGTAGTAGGTGGAGTAACAACGGGGGGCGGAGTTACCTCGCACCTCTCCCGGAGCCGTCTATCAGTACGGATAGCTAGGGCCATAGCAGCCTCCAGTGATGGAGGAGAAACATACTGAGCCAAAACGTCCTTTAATTTGTCAGAAAGCCCATGACAAAACTGGCTTCTAAGAGCTGGGTCATTCCACTGAGTATCTGTGGCCCATCTACGGAACTCAGAAGCAAATTCCTCCGCCGGACGATCTCCCTGCTGTATCTTACGTAATTTTGTCTCAGCAAGAGAGACCCGATCTGGGTCATCATATACCAAACCCAGGGCAGTAAAAAATCGATCTACTGACTGTAGAGCCGGGGATCCCGGAGGAAGGGAGAAGGCCCAGGATTGAGGGTCCCCTTGTAGGAGCGAGATAACAATTCCCACTCTCTGCTCTTCACTCCCTGATGATCGAGGCCGAAGCCGAAAATACAATTTACATGCTTCCCTGAAGGTAAAAAATTTGTCTCGCCCACCAGTGAACCTGTCCGGGAGAGCTACTTTAGGTTCAAATCTGGTTTGCTCCGAGGGAGACAAAACTTTGGACTTAATGTCCGTCAGCTCCATGGATAATCCCTGCAACTGCAGAGCCAGCTGGGCTACTGGATCCATGGCAACTGGGAATAATTTTATTGGCCAGTGAAAATGTCACGCGGTCTTATGATATGTGTACGATGTCAGTAAACTATTCTTAAAAGAACAACACTCTATAAAACATATAGATTAGCAACATCAGCATGTAAATATAGAATAGATTTACCTGACACGATATCCGTTGAACTCAGGGTTAATC
This sequence comes from Oophaga sylvatica, assembly GCA_033576555.1. Taxonomy (NCBI): domain Eukaryota; kingdom Metazoa; phylum Chordata; class Amphibia; order Anura; family Dendrobatidae; genus Oophaga; species Oophaga sylvatica. The sequence goes on from JARQOD010000002.1 coordinate 523,171,118, forward strand.
TTGAGGACTTGATACACTGTCACAGGAAAGAGGAGGACCGGGGGTCTAACCTGACCCTAAACTGGGGTCCTAACTAATCCCTCACCTTGGAGGTACTGATAATGGTTCAGAGGTCCAAGTCTCCAGCCTAACCCTGTCTCCTATCAGTCCTGAACCCTGTAATCAGTCCTAAGAAGGATTCTGATTACCACCAAAGGGATATGGGCTGATCTCTGCTAAATACACAGATTAGACATATAAGACAGACTGGAGAAAACACAGACTTGCATACACACTCAAACACAGAAGGAACATAAATGATCTGGGATATTAAACTCTAAGCAAGGTGAGCTTAAAACAACTAAGGAGCTCTTTAACTTAAGTCTATACAGATACAATCCTATCTGTGGTCTGCATGAAGAATTTCACTGGCAACTCCCAACACAGACAACCAGAGATTTAAAGGAAACCAATCAACAAATAATTAATTGCAGCCGGGAGAAACTGCACCCAGTCCCAGAACTGAGCACAGACAGAATTAACTCCCTAACTGCCAAACACAAAGAAACAGCAACTCAGCTGTGAGAAGTCAGAATGTGCAACCGCGACGATCTTCGTGGCGATGCACACATGACAATAATAAACTGTACGCCAAATGGGAAAAGTGTGTGTTCGCCGTACAGGAACTCCAGTTTTTAGGCTTCCTGGTTTCAGCATCCGGTTTTCATATGGACCCTGGGAAAGTGCGGGCAGTTCTTGAGTGGGATCTGCCAGAGAATCTTAAGGCTCTACAACGTTTCCTGGGGTTTGCTAATTATTACCGGAAATTCATTCGTAATTTCTCATCCATGATTAAACCTCTCACAGACATGACAAAAAAGGGGACGGATTTTTCTAGGTAGTCTGACAAGGCTTGTCAAGCATTCTCCTCCTTGAAAAAATGTTTTGCCTCGGCACCCATACTCATTCAACCTGATGCGTCACAGCCGTTCATTGTAGAGGTAGACGCTTCCGAGGTAGGGGTGGGAGCAGTATTGTCACAAGGTTCGTCCCCTGGTAAGTGGCATCCGTGCGCCTTTTTCTCTAAAAAATTGTCGTCCGCTGAGAGGAATTACGATGTCGGCAATAGGGAACTCTTGGCCATTAAGTTAGCTTTTGAGGAGTGGCGCCATTTTTTGGAGGGGGCAGTCCATCCGGTCACCGTCATCACCGATCACAAGAACCTGCTATATCTGGAGTCCGCAAAACGTCTGAATCCCAGACAAGCTAGGTGCAGTGGCGTATCGTTAATTGTAGCAGACCACGCAGCTGCTATGGGGCCCGGACAGGTGAGGGGGCCCGCGACGGCCGCTGCGGTTTGGCAGCTGTGCTGACACAGTACTACCAGGGCAGGGGGAGGCGGGGGAGGCGAAGCGCAGCTGTGTGCTTTATACTCACCTCCTCCTGGCGCGGTCTCTGCCCTGCTCTTCTCCCGCGGTCTCCGGCGCCTGTGTTCAGCGGTCAGGTGGTACCGCTCATTAAAGTCATGAATATGTGCATATTCATGACTTTAATGAACAGTACCACCTGACCGCTGAACACAGGAGCCGGAGACCGCGGGAGAAGAGCAGGGCAGAGACCGCGCCAGGAGGAGGTGAGTATAAGGGATATTTACCTGTCCCGTTCCACCGCTGCGCTGCTGTGTGCTCGCATCCTCTCTTGCTGTGAATGTTCAGGCAGAGGGCTCGATGACGTAGTTTGTGCGCGCCGCGCCCTCTGCCTGAGCATTCACTGCGGAGGACCCAGAAGACAGCGGCGGTCAGCGGTGCACCGGGTGACAGGTAAATATCACAGGTGCCGGGAGGTGAGTATGTCTTTTTTTTTTTGGTTTCAGCAGCTGCGGCAGTATAAGGGACCTATACTATGGGGTACAATCTATGGAGCATCTATGGGGGCATTATCTATGGAGCATCTATGGGGGCATTATCTATGGAGCATCTATGGGGGCATTATCTATGGAGCATCTATGGGGGCATTATATATGGGGCAGCATCTATGGGGGCATAATCTATGGAGAATCTATGGGGCAGCATATATGGGGGCACAATCTATGGAGCATCTATGGGGGCATAATACATTTTTTTTGTTAAATGTGTCTCCTCACTGTGCTGGCATTTTACATTTACAATGGCTCTGGCTTTTTTTTTTTGGGGGGGCCCCATTCAGACTTTTGCTATGGGGCCCCATGATTTCTATGTACCGCCCTGGCTAGGTGGTCGTTGGTTTTTACCAGGTTTAATTTTGTCGTCACATATCGTCTTGGGTCAAAAAATGTAAAGGCGGATGCCTTATCTCGTAGTTTCCCTGGGGCCGGGAATACGGATGACCCGGTTCCTATCCTTCAGGAGGGGGTGGTGGTGTCGGCAGTATGCTCTGAACTTGAGGAGGAGGTATTGGAGGCTCAGGGGGATGCCCCTGTTGGACCTCCAGGGAGACTGTTTGTTCCAGATCAGTTGCGACAAAAGGTGATCGAGGCACACCATAACTCAGCTTTGGCAGGACACCCAGGGAGTAAAGCAACTGTGGATCTCCTCTCGCGTCGGTTTTGGTGGCCTAACTTACATAGGGAGGTAGTAACTTTTGTTGCGTCCTGTGGGGTTTGTGCGCGCTCTAAGACCCCACATACCCGTCCGTCTGGGGCCCTCTTACCTTTGAAGATCCCGGAGCGTCCTTGGACTCATCTGTCTATGGACTTTATTACGGACCTCCGTCTTCGGGTAAAACGGTCATACACGTTGTAGTGGACAGGTTCAGCAAGATGGCACATTTTATCGCTCTTCCTGCTCTTCCTAATGCTAAAACTCTTGCGCAGGTGTTCATTGGGGAGATTGTGAGGCTTCACGGGGTACCCTCCGATGTGGTGTCTGATCGGGGGTCTCAGTTTGTGTCCAAATTCTGGAAGGCATTTTGTACACGGCGGGGGATGCATTTATCATTTTCATCGGCTTTTCATCCTCAGACCAATGGTCAGACGGAACGTCTGAACCAGAGCTTGGAGACATATCTCTGGTGTTTTGTGTCAGAGAACCAGGAGGACTGGCTTCTTTCTTACCTCTGGCAGAGTTTGCTCTTAATAATAGGCGGAGCGAGTCCACTGGTAAGTCCCCGTTTTTTGGGGCATATGGTTTTCACCCCCAGTTTTGTACTTTCAGTAGGGGGGGCTCTTCAGGGGTTCCTGAGGAGGAACGATTTTCGTCATCACTCGCTTCAGTATGGAGAGGGGTGCTGAATAATCTGAATACTATGGGGAACCGATACAAACGTATGGCTGATAGGGGGAGAGTGTCTGGTCCGGACCTAAGTGTGAACGATCGGGTATGGTTGTCTACTAAGAATATAAAACTTAAGGTTCCCTCCTGGAAACTGGGTCCCAGGTTCATCGGGCCGTACAGGATCAGTTCTATAATTAATCCGGTGGCATTCCGTCTTGACCTCCCCCTACGTTTAAAATTCACAACGTGTTCCACAGATCGTTGCTTAAGAGGTATGTGGCGCCGGTGATACCGTCACCTTTACCTCCTCCTCCAGTGGTGGTCAATGGTAACTTGGAGTTTCAGGTATCGAAAGTCATCGATTCACGCTTTAATCGCCGGTCCCTTCAGTACCTGGTTCATTGGAAGGGGTATGGTCCTGAGGAGAGGATGTGGGTTCCTGCGTCGGATATTAACGCAGACCGATTAATTCAGGCCTTCCACACGACTCACCCGGATAAACCTGGCCCTGAGGGTCCGGAGGCCCCTCGTAGAAGGGGGGTACGGGTGTGTCGCCACGAAGATCGTCACGATTACACAGCCTGACTTCTCGCAGCTGAGTTTTTGGTGCTTTGTGTTTTTCGGCAGTGAGGGAGTTAATTCTCTCTCTCTGTGCTAGATGAGGCCCAGCCTCGCCCAGCTGCAGTCAATGCTGCAGTAGTGGGACTCCTTCAAATACCGGCCGGTCTGTTAGGGAAGTTGTCTGTGAAAGCATTCCTTGCAGACAAACAGAGCGGCTCGTGGTATTTTGGAGTTTGGAGTGAAGTGTACTTGGTGTGGTTTTTCCCTTCCTCGCTTTATCATTTATCTCCTTACCCGTTGGTGTTCCCTCTGTTGTTGTGGTGTGAGTTTTTGTATGCAAGGTGGTTTTTGGTTTTCCTCTTGTACTGTCTCGTTCGTCTAGTACTGTGTGTTGGCTTATATTATCCTGTCCCTGTTGTTGTGATTGGGGTCCTTCTGAGGACTAGATTACTGAGGTTCAGGGATCCTCAGGAGGTAGGGGTTACGCTGGCGGCCTGGACCTCTGTACCTTTAACAGTACCTCCAGGTAGAGGGATTAGTCAGGGCCCCAGCTTAGGGTCAGCTTAGGCCCCTGACCTCCTGTACGCAGAGACAGCGTGACAGATACTTAGTTAACATTGTTTTGATAAAAAAAAATCATCAGTGAAGAAGAGGAAAGTGACATCAGTCCTCCAATCCTGTGTCTCCTCTCTTTAAAGAGGACCTTTTACTAATGTAAGAATGATAAACTGGCCACATCATGGAATGGTGGCTTCAGAGCTGAATAAGATTCACGGTGAACTGTGGTGAACTCACCTAGCTCAGAGCTGCAATGTGAGACTTTTTCTCAATGTGGTAGTAGTGATCTCACCGAGGTCACCGCAGTTCAGGGGCCTGGCTGGGAACACAGCCACAGTGACCTGCGGTAACATCGATGATGTCACCCTGCTAGTCACAGACGCTGCGCTCAGAGCAGTTCACTCTTCAGTGGTTTTCAGCCTGGATGGTTGCATCTTGGCGCCATCCAGGTTGAAAACAGTTTATCACAGACATGGATTACGGTTACGACGATGGACAGAACATCGGACAGGTGAAGGATATGGTTGGTTTTTATTTTTGTTTTTTTTTACAGGAGACGATGGCTTCAATGGAATGGGCATTAGGTGAGTATAACTGTGCTTGTTATTTTTAAATTAAAAATTAAAAATGTGTTTGTTTTTTTACTTCAAATAAAGGACTTTATTCTGGCAGTGTGTTTATTTACAATGTAAATATATGGTTAGTATTGGAGAGGCATCTTATAGATGAGGCTTTACCACCTGTACCACCAAGAGATGCCCTGGTACAGCTATACATGCTGAAGGAAGATTATAATCTGCCATTAAATACCCCCATATCATTCATACCCTCCGAAGTAACTTAGAACAGGCTTTTTCTTGTTTGAGACATGTAATGACAGTCAGTGTTTGATTACAAAAACCTTTTAGCTTTCATCTCACGGCAGTTAGCCAGTGTGGTGGGAAGAGGATACAACAAAACTGACAATGCAGTGAAAGGAGAGCTGCAGCAGCAAACATATTTGTAATGGGACAAAGCTCTGCTGCACTGTCCCTCCCAAATAACTGACTGCTGTAAAATGAAAGCTGAAAAATGTTTGTAATCACACATAGCTCTATTGTGAGATCATTGAGAGCAGGAATGTTATATATCTCACTTAGGAAAAATACTGTTTTAAGCTATTGTGGGGGAGCTGACTGCTTATGATTGGTCATTATCATGCATATATCTATTGAATATATATAAACATAAATACATATAAATATTGTATCTTTTTTATGATTATTCTTGGAACTTTTTAACATGTCTTTCTTTTTATTCTGTCCTTCCATCTCATATATTTACATGGAAATCTATGTCTTGAAGCTCTACGTCTGAAAGAAGCTGTACGTTTTCTTCTAGCACATAGGAGGTTATGCAGCCTACGTTTCTTAGGCAGAGAAATCTTTCTTGCAGTGAGGGGATTAACTGCCAATTTACCTTGAGAGAAAAACAAGGCAAGACGCAGTAAGATGAATGCTTTTCCCTGGTAACACACAAATGATTTCCTCCTGTGCGCTGCCACTTTGTGTGCGTCTCACTATTGTGTCTACAATACAAGGGAAAAATATATAATTCAACCAGGTTTCACATGCAAGTCACTAGGGGATTTCACTGCCATTGAGTGCCTCTCTTTATTATCCCTTATTCCTATTAAATCAAATGGCTTTTAACTTGTCACAGCTGCTGGCGGCCTCGCCACAAATGAGAACTGTTGACTTCAATGTGATTTTGTATACTACTTATGTTATACATTATGACTCTACGTGGTCACTTATTCCCACCAAACAACATACTAATTTATTACTGTATACATGCCCTTTCAATCAGTCATATATTGGAGGCATATGCTCATTGTAGCATAGTTTTTAAGATGACCCACAGATGAATATCTGTTTTTGAGTTTCCATGATTGGGATCAGTCTTGATAATCCAAAATGTGTCTGAATTCCTGTTAATTTACTATATTTTTGTAAAAGAGAGAATGGGATGTGTTGTCACATTAATCACCACTTTAGAATTAGCTACAGAAATTAATTTTGTCACCATGTTTAATCAATAATGTGGTAGGAGTTTACTGTGAATTACTGAGAAGCAAATTAACACTTTCACAAAAATGCACACTGGTACTGTATACGAAAAAAAAAACCCTGTCATTTTTTTCTTTATTATCTCAAGCACAATAAAAGTACATAGTATAGAATACTTGAAATTTTGACTATAACTAGGATTTTGATTTTGCCAACATTCATTTTTGGGTTGAAATTTATTTTTCACTGGATTAAGCAACTAAGTCATGGTGCACCTTTCTTGGGACCTCCATAACCTTGAGAACCTCCACTACCTGCCGCTCTTTTTTGCTATTCCTTTTCAGAAGAGAAGTAACCGCACATGTAAGTGACTCTCTTTTGTTGTCAAACAAAGTCACGTGTTTTGTTGATTCTATAACTTCTATGGGTCTCAGTAGAGCAATCTATGAATGTCAATGCCATTTCTTTTACATATGTTATATGCCATAACAATTTAGGTGAGGACCAGGCAAATGCCAGAGGTCAGATGGAGCTCACTATTTAATATGACCCCTTTCAGCCTATCCCCTTATATTTTATGTTGTTCTAGATTGGAAGCTGCATACACAATAAAATGAATAATTTTATACCTTAGGCCCGCTTATTCTGCCTTCCTCCACGTATGATGCTGTTTGGATTTCAGAATACAGCTAAACCCTCGTCCACTTCTCCAGTAAACAGACTGTATGGATTCTTAAAGGGAATCTGTCACCCCATGGAAACCGCCGCCCTCCTGACCTGACTGCCATGATTGACAGGGAAAAAAACGAAGTTTACAAAGGTATTTTGATCTGAAAACGGGGTATCATGATATATGATACCCACCGTTAGCTTTGTTATGGGACGCACTATTCAGCCATATCTTTATCTGATATGGCAATTTTGGGGTGACAGATTCCCTTTAAGTCTATATTTATTGAGTTGATGATGTGAACTTGATCTATGTGAATGGTAATGGGTAAAAACTGCAAAGAATAAACAGTGTATCAGTACTGGCATGTCACAGAAACAACAGCATGATACAGGGTGCAATGAACATCAGTAACTGGGACATTACAGAAACTGCACAGTAACAGCATAATACAGAAATGCAGTTATAATAGCTATCAAGGACAAAGTTCATGCTGCCAGCACTGTTCTACTCTATACAGAAATGCATCTATCTGTATGCAGTGCAGAGCATTATGACTAAACTGGAGGATACAGAGCCCAATATGCCTAACTTCACAATATGCTATGCGGAGGCTGGATAATGGCTCACATATATAGATTCTAACACAAACACATTATGACTAGAGTTGAGCTAAACAGGTCAGTCAGATTCAAAAGTCGCCGACTTTCGCCAAAGTCAGGTTTCGTTGTCCGAAGCCCGACCATAGCGTGCAGTGGGCCATGCGGTCAGAAAAACGAGCGCCAAAGTCGAATTTCCCAGAATGCTTTCAGGAGCCTTTTTTCAGCCAATGAGCAAGGACGTACACTGTAGGCAGCGAGATGACATGGGCAGCATCCACCGCCATCTTAGAGAAGGGCATTGCAGTGATTGGCTTGCTTTGGGGGGCGTCATAGTGTCTATAAAAGCCCTGACCACCGACCGCCATTTTACTTCTGCCGATCTTAACAGTAGGGAGAGGTTGCTGACGCTGTTTATCAGTAGGGAGAGAGTTAGGGCTGGAAAGAGAAGTTCTTATGTGCTTGTGCTGATAGCAATTGTGCTGTACAGTTAGTGTGCAGTGACAGGGGAGGATTTTCTTGTGTGCAGCAGCGCTGGTTATTAGGATGCCGGCTAGCTGTATTGCTGTGTGTACACTGCTGTGCTGACTGCTTTTTACACAGCACTAATACTTTTATTCTTTTTTTCTGCACAGTTACTGAGCGTTCATTTTTTCCCACACCGTATAGAGCTGTATGCTCCTCACACATTACCGTGTACCGGCTGGTATCACGGACAAATACATGCTGACTATCTGTGTGTGACTCTGGAAATATATACGGAGATTTCAATTTTCCCCTACACCATATACAGCTGTACGCTTGCGATACAGTACTGTATATCTGCTCTTTGTATTACGGTGAAATCCATACTGAGAGAGCGTCTGTGTGTGACTACAGAAATATATACAGAGATTGAAATTTTCCCCTACACTGTATACAGCTGTACGCTTGTGATACAGTACCGTATATCTGCTCTTTGTATTACAGTCAAATCCATACTCAGAGAGCGTCCGTGTGTGACACCGGAAATATATACGGAGATTGAAATTTTCCCCTACACTGTATACAGCTGTACGCTTCTGATGCAGTACCATATATCTGCTGGTATATTTGGTACATTTTCCCAAACATGAGGAAGTATGGTGGAAGAGGCCGCGGATGTGGGCGGGAGGGGCCAGCTGGTACTGATGGTGGTGGTGGTGCATCTGCTGGTAGTGCCAAAAGCACAGTAGCAGCACAGAAGAGAGAGATGGAAAGCACTCACCCGGTGAGTGCTTTCCATCTCTCTCTTCTGTGCTGTATTTGGATTCCTTGTTTTTGGATTAGCACCTGTGGGTTTTGGATTATGTAGCCGGCTGCAGCTCCTGCAAAATCTGTCTGATGGCACAGGTGGTGTCAGTGGTGCCGACCGCTTTTCTTTGCGAGTGACAAAAGCACAGAAGCACTTAAGGCAGGAGGTGTTGAGCCTGCGTCATCGTCTGGCTCCAGAAGGCCTGGAAGGCTCCCTTTTCTGGGAGTAGGTACATTGGTTTTAAAGCCGGAGCATCAGGAACAGGTTTTGGCTTACATTGCTGAAACAGCCTCCAGCTCTATCGCCTCCTCTTCTGAAGTTTCAAAAAATGCAAGCACTGAGTCGTCAGTGCAGGCTCCTGGTCAGGAATGACACCTTTCCTTGTGTCCTTCACCCCCACCACAAGTGAAGGATACGGCAGGCCCACTTCAGATTACTCCCTGGAGCTCTTTTCACATACCATGCCTGTGTTATCAAGTGAAATCCTGAATTCCCCAGTCCAAAATGAATATGACATGGAGTCAGCGTCGGACTGTAACACCTTGGGCCCACCAGAGAAAATCATTCTTGGGGCCCACTATGTACCTACATAGAAATAAATACAAGACCACCAATTGTGCAATAAAACATGCTAATATCAGGGTATAATATAAGGAAGTATAAATCTTAATTATGTAGCAAGAGTTGGGGTAGCCTCCCTTATAGAATATAAAGCTGCCCCCCTCATAGGGTATAATGCTGCCCCCTCATAGGGTATAATGCTGCCCCTCTCATAGGGTATAATGCTGCCCCCCTCATAGGGTATAATGCTACCCCCCCTCATAGGGTATAATGCTGCCCCCCCTCATAGGGTATAATGCTGCCCCCCCTCATAGGGTATAATACTGCCCCCTCATAGGGTATAATGCTGCCCCCTCATAAGGTATCATGCACCCACTCATAGGGTATAATGCTGCCCCCATAGGCTATAATGCTGCCCACTCATAGGGTATAAGGCTTCCCCCTCATAGGGTATAATGCTGCCTCCTCATAGGGTATAATGCTGCCCCCCCATAGGGTATAATGCTGCCCCTCTCATAGGGTATAATGCTGCCCCCTCAAAGGGTATCATGCACCCCCTCATAGGGTATAATGCTGCCCCCCTCATAGGTTATAATGCTGGCCACTCATAGGGTATAAGGCTTCCCCCCTCATAGGGTATAATGCTGCCTCCTCATAGGGTACAATGCTGCCCCCCTTCATAGGGTATAATGCTGCCCCCTCTTAGGGTATAATGCTGCCCCCTCATAGGGTATAATGCTGCCCCCACTCATGGGGTATAATGCTGCCCCCCCCTCATAGGGTATAATGCACCCCTCATAGGGTATAATGCTGCCCCCATAGGGTATAATGCTTCCCCCTCTCATAGGGTATAATACTGCCCCCCCTCATAGGGTATAATGCTGCCCCTCATAGGGTATAATGCTGCCCCCCCTAATAGGGTATAATGTTGCCCCCTCATAGGGTATAATGCTGCCCCTTCATAGGGTATAAGGCTGCCCCCCTCATAGGGTATAATGCTGCCCCTCATAGGGAATAATGCTGCCCCCCCTCATAGGGTATAATACTGCCCCCCCTCATAGGGTATAATGCTATATATATATATATATATAGATAGAGATAGATATAGAGATAGATAGATATAGAGTTAGCTATAGAGATAGATAGATAGATAGATAGATAGATAGATAGATAGATAGATAGATAGATAGATAGATAGATAGATAGATAGATAGATAGATAGATAGATAGATAGATAGATAGACTGTGTTCCAAATTATTATGCAAAAATATTTAGGAATGATAAGGTAAGAATTTTTTTGTTTGTTAGTTAAACTAATTGATGGTGATGTGTGTCAGGGCTCTTCATATCACTGTAAGCAATTGCAGACACCTGTGCTAATTAGTTTGGCAGGTGTGTCCAATGAAAGGCAAGACTACTTAAGAAGGCTGTCCCACATTATTAGGCTGTCCCACACATATTAAGCAGCCTACATTTTCTGCCAAAATGGGAAAGAAAAAGGATGTGTCGGCTGCTGAGAAGCAACAAATTGTGGAGTGTTTAGGTCAAGGCATGACTACAATCAACATTGCCAAGACACTTCATCGTGATCATCGCACAATCAAGAAGTATGTAGCTGATTCACAGTACACACGTGTGCGTGCTGATAAGGAAAAATTGAGGACTCTTTCCTACAGGCAATGACGTCAGGTTAAAAGAGAAGCGGCAGAAAAGCCTTGTCATAGCAGCAGACAAGTTTTTGAAGCTGCTGGTGCCTCCAACGTCCCCCGAACAACAAGATGCAGGGTCCTTCAGAGGTTTGCAGCTGTGCGTAAGCCATCCTGTCGACCTCCTCTATCCACTGCACACAAGCAGAAACGGCTCCAGTGGGCCAAACAATACATGAAGACTGACTTCAAAACTGTTTTGTTCATCGATGAGTGCCGTGCAACGCTCGATGGTCCAGATGGATGGAGTGGAGGATGGCTGGTTGATGGACACCCCATGCAAACACGGCTACGGCGCCAACAAGGAGGAGGTGGAGTAATGTTTTGGGCTGGAATCATGGGGAGAGAGATTGTCGGCCCCTTTAGGATCCCTGAAGGGGTAAAGATGAACTCAATAGTGTATGTTGAGTTTCTCAAACAGCACTTCCTGCCATGGTTCAAGAAGAAGAACCGTGCATTCCGCAGCAAGATCATTTTCATGCATGATAATGCACCGTCTCATGCTGCACATAACACATCTGCATCTCTGGCTGCTATGGGCATAAAAGGGACAAACTTATGGTGTGGCCCCATGCTCCCCTGACCTCAACCCCATTGAGAACCTCTGGAGCATCATCAAAAGGAGTGTCTATGATGGTGGGAGGCAGTTCACATCTAAGCAACAGTTCTGGGAGGGTATTCTGTCCTCATGCAAAACAATTGAAGCAGAAACCATCCAAAACCTGACAAATTCAATGGATGAGAGAGTTCAGAAGCTCCTTTCGAACAAGGGGTCCTATGTGCAAATGTAACATCACCTAGAATAAAGTTTTGAGTTGAAAACTGTTTGATTTCAGTTTGTAATAACCTGCTAATGCTTATAATTTCAAAAATGACCATTTATTTGTTCTTTATTAAAATGAAAAGGTTGAAAACTCCGCTGTGCATAATAATTTGGAACATGCATTTTGAGTGCAGTTTGAGTGTTTTATTTTTAAAAAATATACTGTTATCATAAGCAGTTTGTACAAAAACTTTTCAATTGTACTCTAATAGTTATTTGACTGGAAAATTACAATGACTGAAATTCATATAGGTAATTTGGGAAAAATCAGAGAAAATATTATTTGCATAATAATTTGGAACAGTGTAGATATAGAGATAGATAGATTGATAGATAATAGATAGATAGATAATAGATAGATATGTGATAGATAGATAATAGATAGATAGATATACGTAGATATAGAGATATAAAAAAAACACAATACTCACCTCTCCTCCTCGCTCCCACGCTGATTCCGGCGGCAGCTGTGCTTCAGTGTCAGGAGCTGCCGTCTGCCAGACACACAGCGGGTGCGCAATGAAGTGACGTCATCGTGCACCGGCTGTGAGTCTGAAGCAGAGGGGACTGATGGTAGAGATAGCATCAGGGCACCAGGGGTAGCGGGGGGCCCTGGTCCCCCGGCCCTAATAGTGGGCACTGGGGAATGTTAGCAGCTAAAGTTTAGCTGCTAAAGTGAAATGATATTCACCCCTCTCCACGCCCATGTGGGCGTGGGAAGCAGTGAATATTCATTACTCTTTAGCAGCGGGGACAGGGGCTCCTGCCTCCAGTCACCCGCTGCTGCTCTGCTGGGACGGGCCCCCATAGCAGCTGCGTGGTGTGCCGCTATTAGCAACATGCCACTGGCTGGGGGCCCCTGGAGCAGCGGGGGCCCTAGGCAACTGGCCCCTGTATGCCAGCAGGTACCAGGGCACACTGGATGCCAGGGCACACCAGAGAATCCATTGGTTCTCCGGTGGGCCTGTCCGACCCTGCATGGAGTGCACTGATGCACAGCCAGTGCTATATGATTCTGCTGGTACATTCACCCAGAGCACTGCATTGCCCTCGCAGTCTACTGAGTCAAATTCTGACCCTGATGAAATTCAGATGCCCCTTCCCGCATACTATACCACCTTACACGGTGACACAGAGGAAGGTGCAGATGAAATTGAAGAGGAGGTGATGGATGACCCAGTTGTTAACCCGGATTGGCATCCATTGGGGAAGAGGGTGCCGCTGGCAATAGCTCAGAAGAGGAGGATCCGCAGCAGGCATCGACATCGCAGCTGCGGTTATCTGGCAGGCCCTTAGCAGTCCAAAAACGTGTTAAAAAAAGAAAAAGAGTTGCAGGGCAGCTTGGCCAGACGGTCAAATTAGCACAGCGTGCAAGCCCTGAAAATCTATCCCATAGTAGGAAGAGTGCAGTGTGGCACTTTTTTGACCAAAATCCTATTGATGAGGCAAAGGTTATCTGTAAGAAGTGCGGAAGGACCTTTAGCCGAGGGAAAAATCTCTGAAAATTGAATTCCAGTTGCATGCTTAGACATTTAAATACCATGCACTTGCAAGCGTGGACGGACTACAAAACCTCACTGGCTTTGAACGTCTACATTGCCAAACTGATCTCATTAGAGATGATGCCCTTCCGTTTGGTTGAAAGCGCTGCTTTCCAAGAGCTCATGGCCTACGCTGTCCCACACTATGACCTACCCAGTCGGCACTTCTTTTCTAGAAAAGCTATCCCTGCCCTCCACCTGCATGTGAAAGACTGCATTGTCCATGCACTCAAACAATCAGTGAGTGGAAAGGTGCATGGGCCAGTAGGCATAGCCAGGGCCTTTACGTGTCCATCACTGTGCACTGGGTTAATGTAGTGGATACAGGGTCCACAGGGGACAGCGGCGGTGGGACAGTGCTGCCTAGCCCACGGTATAGGCAACAGTTGGCTGTAGGCGTTTGACCCGCCTCCTCCTCCTCCTACTCCAGAAGCGAAAGCTCGTCGACTGAGCGCAGTCGCACGAGCACTCCATCCGCAGCTGCCAGTGTTTCACACGAGATGTCCCACTATCAAACAGCTAGTGGTAAGCGTCAGCAGGCTGTTTTAAAGTTGATGTCTTTGGGCGACAACAGACACACCGCGGAGGTACTGGCCGACTACTTGCAGCGAGAATCTGAGTCATGGCAACTTTAGCCAAATAACCCCCAGTTTTCAATGAGTTACTATTATTATAAAGTAAATTAAGGTTGACATGCTTAAGTAATAAGAATTGATGTAGTTGGCATTGAAATGGGCACTGTAGGTGTATTTACTGTCCTCCACTCAATGCCGACTTTTATTCCCCATTGACTTGCATTGGGGTCGGATTTTCGACTTCGACTCGACCTTTTCCGTTAGTCGGCCTGCTTTGTTCGACTCGACTTTTGGGAAAGTCGGATGGTCCGAAACCCGACTCAACCCTCCAGGAGCCAAAGTCGCTCATCTCTAATTATGACTCTCACCAGTATCCACTGGACAGGAGGAGTGATTGTAGGGAACAGAGCCAGAAACACACGTGTATCACTCAGAAAACCTTGGGAAAACATGTCTGCAGACCTTCTTCTCCTCGGGAAGCTAAGGGGGCGTTTCTAATCAGAACACACTATTTCTTAAAGGAGAAATACTCATGTATACAGAAACAAGATAAATGGGTAACTAATGACCTCTAAGGGTTGTAACTGTTATTGCGCTAAGAATATTTATCTCGCTGCTCATAAATGGGCAGAACACTCCCCGCTTGGCATCAATGGATGCCACTATTTGGTTTTTTTGGGGAAAACAACACAAGTCAAGTAACTGGCCGGAGGAACAGTTTATTCCCCCAAGCTTGCACACGCTGACCTCTACTTTGCGCACTTTCCCATCCTTGATGGGAAAGGACTTGGTGACTAGGCCGAGTGGCCACTCGTTTCGATGCGACTGACTGTCTTTCACGAGTACATCGCCAGGTTGGATGTTTGGGTGGTCTTTCTGCCACTTTGTCCTGGTTTGCAGAGTGGAGAGATACTGCTTTCTCCATCTGTCCCAAAAGACATTGGACATGCTTTGTACTTGCCTCCATTGTCATCTGTAGAGGTCTTTGTCGTTGAATTCTCCAAGTGGAACTCTCGGGACACAGGTTTTCTGCGTGAGTAATATTGCAGGAGTAAGGACTGTCTGGTCTCTGGAATTGCTGGAAAGTGCTGTCAGCGGTCTGGCGTTCATGATAACTGAGACTTTGGCCAAGAACGTAGTTAAACTCTCATGTGTGAGTCTGGTGTTCGCTTGCAAGAAGATAGAGTCTAGTATTTAGCATGCTATCCCTATCATTCTTTCCCAGGCACCTCCCATGTGCGAAGAGTGTGGTAGATTGAAAGTCCAGTTGCATCCTTGCTCACCTAGGTACCTTTCAACATTAGCGATGTCTAGATTGGAAGGGATTTGGAGTTCTTGCCACTCCGACGAATTTTTGTACCTCGGACCGAACAAATATGCTTCACAGGGCCTCTGATTGCAATGAAGTGTCGAAGTGCATTTATAAAACTTGAAGTGTCCATAGATTTGATTACTTCGATATGAACAGCTCTGATGGACAGACAGGTGAATAGAACTACCCAACACTTTGCTTCAGTATGGATCTTCCTAGTGTGTTGTGTAGCCACGGACCAAGGACCGAATACATCTAGTCCAACATTGGTGAAGGGGGTTCAGCACTAAGTCTGTCAGTTGGAAGATTGGCCATCTTCGTATTTTGGAACATGCCCCAGAGTTTGCAACATGTAACGCAGTTGAAGATGAGTTTGATCACGCTTCTCTTGGCTCCGATTATCCATAGTTCAGGCGCCCGTAGATTCCCTTCCGTAAACAAATGGCCTTAGTGTCTCACTAAGTCATGATGATGCTGATAGAGCAGGGTTGTGACATGATGACGTCCAGGAATTACCAGGTGTTTCTCTGAAACTTCTACCTCAGCTTCTTGAAGGTGGCCACCTACTCTCAGCAGCCCATTTTGGTCGACTATCGGATTGAGCTTCTTCAGCACGCTGTCTCTATGGGTTGTCCCTTGTTGAGGTTGTCTATTTCTCTGGTGTAGGTTTCCTTTTGTATGACACGAAGTATTGTAACCTTGGCTCTTTCCAGGTTGGGAGCGGTAAACGCATGCTTGCAGTGGTGCCAACCTTTACAAGGTCTCTGGCTTGCAGGTAGTGCTGACTTGTAGGACTGGGCTACATGAAGTAGACAAGCGATGGCTCGAACAAGTGACTTCCAGGTTGAGAACCTGCTAAACCGATGAGATTCGAGGTGCTGACTTGAAATCACTGTATGTAGAGCAGACACTTGTGGATGGAGCTCTTCGTCAGTATCTGGATCCACTAGTTCAAATGTATCAGGCCTGCTGATGTGGGGCATCGAATGGTACAAAGAGGCAAGGCCTGTGAATCATGTAGTGTCCTTAAGATGACTTGGTGCAATGGATCTAGTCATATGGTCTGCAGGATTGTGGTGAGTAGGTACGTAGTGCCACTGATTAGGGCAGGTGGATCTTCTTATCCTCAGTACCTGGTTGATGATGTAGACATAGAAGCATCGCATTTCATTGCAGATGTATCCCAGTACCACCTTGCTATCGGTGTAGAACTCTTTGGTCTCCAGTTTCATCCCATCTGAGATAAGCTCGACTAACTCCACTGCAAGGACGACGGCACAGAGTTCCAATCTGGGTATCGTGTGTGCGTGAAGTGGCGTCACTTTAGTCCGGCTCATCCCAAACCCGATGTGGCTCTGTTAGTTTACGTCTACGGTTTTGAGGAGCGCTACTGCTGCGATCACTTTGACTGACGCGTCACAGAAGATACAAAGTCTTTGCGTTTTGACTTCTGTGGACGGCACGGGAGCATAAGGTCATTTCACGCGAAGGTCAGTCAAGGCTTCAAGAGACTTCCTCCACTCTGCCCACAGGTCAGCCTTTTCTGCCGGAAGTGGATCGTCCCAATGAGATGTGTCTTGGGTGAAGTCTCTCAGCATCATTTTGCCTTGCATAGTTACAGGAGCTACGAACCCCAGGGGTCGTATAGACTATTCACGAAAGAACTCCTCTGCGTGTGAAGGGTTTTTCGTCTTTGCTGATCTGATCTGTGAAGGCATCTGTCTTCAGATCCCAAAGCAATCTAAGGATTCGCTGCATGAGAAGGGAGTCGATGCTTAGGTCTAAGTCTTTTAGATCACTGGAATAGTCTTGAGAGGGAAAGGCTTCCATCAACTCTCAGCTGTTGGAGGAAATCTTGTGTATCCTTAGGGCCCCGTTACACATAGCGACGCTCCAGCGATCCCAACAATGATACGATCTGGAAAGGATCGCTGGTACGTTGCTACATGGTTGCTAGTAAGTTGTCAAACAGGCAGATCTACTCAACGATGCAGCAATGATACAGCGATCCGTATAACGACCTTGGCGGTCGTTGGGACCTTGTCACAGCAGCGATTCTGACAAAGACAAAGCAAAATCACGCCTGCTGAGTTCTGAGTCACCAACAAGGTCGCTCGTCGTTTTTATGGCGTCAAACACAGCGATGCATGCTAGCCAGCGGGACACCAATGATCAAAAATGGCCTAGGACATTCCAGCACGATCAGCGATATCGCAGCGGGGTGCCGGTCGCCGCTATGTGTCACACGTTGTGAGACCGCTGGCGAGGTCTCTGTTGCGTCACAAAACCTGTGACCCTTCAGCAATCTCGCTAATGATCTCGCTATGTGTGAAGTACCCTTTAGGTTAGAATGAGCGAGCATTTCTTGAGCCTTTTTAGTACACTGATTGCAGTCTCATTTGTCGGTGTGGACTTCAAACAGTCATCTATGTAGAAGTCCTTTTCTACGAAGGATCTGATGTCTGACCCGTACTCTTCTTCGCCCTCTTTGGCGGAATTTCCGAGGCCGTAGATAGCGACTGCCAGGGAAGTGCGGTTCCCAAAGATGTGTACCCTCATCCGGTACTCTGCGATGCCTTTATCCGGGTCATTGTCACGGTACAAGAAGAATCTCAAGTAGTTTCTATGTTCCTCTTAGACAAGGAAAAAGTGGAACATCTGTTGTATGTCATCCATAAATGCCACCATATCTCTGCGGAAACATAGTAGTACTTCTAGAAGTCTGTGTTGAGGTCTGGGCCTGACAATAGGACATCATTCAATGAGACGTCTTTTCATTTGGCGCTTTAGTCGAATACCACTCTTATTTGACCTGGCTTCTTAGGATGGTACACTCCAAAGATGGCAAGTACCAACACTCCTCTGAGTGCCGAAGCACAGGTGCAATCTCTGCGTGGTTGTTCTGGAATATCTTCCCCATGAAGGTAAAGAAATGTTCCTTCGTCTCAGGTGACTTCTGAAGGTTGTGTCTCAGGAGGTGAATTGGCTGTAGACCAGTTCCCTGTTGTTGGGTGAGCACCTTCTCTAAGGTCGAAATGGTAAAGGTGCAACCCAGCTGTTCGACTTGTCCTTGGCTATTTTTCTATCCATGATGTCCAAGAATATCCTGTCTTCTATAGACATCGCTACCTTGTTGTCTTCCTTTGTCCTGTGGAAGACTGTACATCCTATGTGGTCTTGTTCACCTTCACAGGCGTGGTTTTCATGGCTAGGAACTGAGAAAGGGTAAGGTAGGGGAGTGCTGTTCGGTAATTCTTTTTCCAGCAGACTATTGTGACATGGCTGGAAGAGAGACAGATGTCCATTTTCTAGTGTGCTGATAAGCATACTGTTGACTGAGGCCGGCTTGTGTGCTCCTCCTAGACAGACGTCTCCTATAATGACCCATCCAAGGTCGAGCTTCTGTGCGTATGGAGCATTCTGGAAGCCGTTGATATATTCTCTAGTCTTGTGGACTCGTAGTATATTTCTTCCCAGGAGTAAAGCTATTAGGGCTTCTGGATCCAACTCAGGTATCAGGTAGGCTATACGCTTCAGATGGGGGTGATGTGTCACCACCTCCGGTGAAGGTGTCTAGGTATCTCGGACCTGTTTTCTGGAATCTGGTTGCACTCCAGGATGGTCGGTAGCAATAGGCAGGTCTGGCCATCTATGGACTCCACGGAACCTGAACACGTCTTCAAGGAGTAGGGAGAACCGGGGCCTACAATGCTGAAGTTGTTAAAGAAGATGGACCTGTTACTTTGGTCATCCAGGATTGCATATATCTTGAGCGCTTTGTCCCTGCAGCCTGCTGGGTAGACTCAGACAAGGCAGATTTTAGAACAGGACCTTCTTCCTGTGCATCCCTTACAGATCTCCGTACATTGAGAGGTGACCACAGGGTGTCTTTGTCAGTGTTCTTCTGCTTTCCATCGTGCTCCTCTGCTTGCGACAACACTCATGGAGGTGGTCCAGGGTGCAAGGCTGTATTGTGATCCGTGCTGCTGCATTCTGCACACTTCACAGTTCTTGGCGAGGTGAGAGGTTGTTGCACAGCATTTGAAGCAGATGTTGTTTTCCTTGAGGAAACCCTTGCAATCCTCCAAAGATTTCCCCCTGAAGGCTCTGCATTTTAGTAGAGGACATGGTTTCCTGTGTAGAGGACACTGCTTACTGACATCTTGAGGTTTGTCCTCTTCTGGAGGGGGCTTACTCATATTGTGAGGAGGGCCTGTGGAAACAATATTAGTTTTGTTGGCTGCCACGGGTGTCCTACTGGGTTTGACACCGGGGACAGTTGAACATGACAGAGTGAAGTCAAAACTAGGGTATTTTCTGATCCTAGCTTGTTGGGTGACAAATTCTACGAATACAGTGAAAGGAGGGAACGGTACGTTATGAGTTTGCTTATACCGTGAACCATATGTAACCCACTTTTCTTGTAGGTTGTAAGGAAGTTTTTGTACTATCGGATTGATACCCCTAGCAGTGTCTAAGAATGCCAATCTGGGCAAGTGTCCTTCCTCCTGGGCAACCTGTAACTCTATCAATAAATCACTCAAATTCTCTAAGCTTTTGATAACATTTAAGCCCTATCTTAGGGAAATCATCAATTCTTTTGTATAAAGCATTTTCTATTACTTCTATGGACCCATAGAATTCATCAAGTCTTTCCCATACTTTACGTAGACCTGTGCGTGGATGCTTTATATTAATGTCTCTTAGTCTTTTGGCATGCTCTACTGACTTACTTCCGAGCCGGTTTACCAAGAAATCTAACTGTTCACTACAAGAAAGGTCCAAACCCTGATTGGCATCCTGGAACAAGGCTCTCCATGACCTATAGTTCTCAGCTTTATCAGTGAACTTTACAAGTCCTTTTGTAACCAGCTCTCGGCGGGCAAAGAACTTTGCAAAGTCCATGGTGGCTTGGTCAGTGCTGGTACGAGCCAGTGTGTTACAGTCATGTCTAGTGTGTGGTGTATCATTCATTATACTTGTGAGACGCTCCTGGCTTCGGATAGTCTGTATAGTACTTTGTCGGTGAAGAAGGTGTCTCTTTAAGGCGGGACGGAAGCTGTACCTTCTGCTCGGTGGAACAGTAGCTATGGTCAACATGTCTGTGCTGGACATCTTCTTGTTTGTAGTAGTGAAGTTCGGGGTTGGATCGCTGGTAATCGGCATAGGCTGGTCGATGTAGTGCGTCAAGGCTGTTGTCCATGCCTGAATATTGATGGATGTAGTTCTGCGACGCGCTTTGCTGGATCTTGCTTCTCTAGATCTGCTCCAAGAACGTTGCTGCATCTCTCATAATCAGGATCCTTCATAGCTTCCAAGTACTCTGACTGGCTTAGCTATTGCAGCTGCTGTCTCTTTGCCTGTCACAAGTCTTTCTAGAGACGCTTGCAGGCGCGCAATCTCAGCCTCTTGCTCTGCCTGTAAACGTGTGGTTTCGGCTTACAGGTGTGCAGTTTCTGCATCTTGGTATCAGGGGAAACTATCAGGAGAAACTGCCAGGTGGGCACGTCCACCGGTTTATGCTGAATTGACAGTGAGAGCCCGGAGCCTCTGACGGCCTGTGATAGGTGTACTCACAGCGCCCGGGAGCTGGGCAAGATGACAGCAATACAGCAGAGCTGGTGGTGAGTGTACTGACAGGACCTATGGTCACGTGACCACATGGGGTGGGGCTTAGCATCCTGCAGCTGGAGATGAGGAGAAGGGAAAGGGGGTTACCAGACACCAGAAAAAGGACGGGGCACCAGAGGGAGACGAAATCCAAGACAAGCCGAGGTCAGTAAACGTGAGAGGTAACGCGGTACACAAGGAGCAGGCTAATTAGGAAGTCAGGGATGTGGCAGGAGTCAGAAATCCAGAGAAGCAGATACACAGTACAGAATCAAAAGGCAAAATCACAACGGGGAACAGAGCCGGGTCAGAACCATACAAGCAAACTAGAACACAGGCACAAGGCACAGGCACACAGGGGTCAACACACTCAGCCAGGGGCAAAAGTATAACTGACGGGGATTGGAGCTTCCTAGGTCTATAAGAAGCTCTCCTCGAACCAAAGAGAGGCCACAATATTAAACCCCAGGTGTGCAGGTCAGAGCCTGCACTGGGATCAAGACATTAACCCCTGGCGTGCAGGTCAAACCTGCACTGGGCTCAAGACAGTAACCCCTGGTGTGCAGGTCAAAATGGCACTTGGATCATGACAGTACCCCCCTCTCAACGAGGGGCCTCTGGGCCCCCCAGGCTTCCCTGGGTACCTGGCATGCAAAGCCCCAACCTGGCGATCCCCATGTACAGAGTGAGCAGAGACCCATGAGCGATCCTCCGGTCCATATCCCTTCCAGTGGACCAGGTACTTCAAGGAGCGACGTACACGCCTAGAGTGCACAATATGTCCGACCTCATACTCCAAGTGAACCTCCACTAATATTGGATCAACAACAGACTCCGAGTCCTCCTTGAGAGACCCCATTGGTTTCAACAGAGATTTATAGAACACATTGGATATTTTTAAGGATGCGGGGAGAATCAACCTGTATGCCACCAGATTGACTATCTCCACAATCTTGTACGGACTGATGAACTTCAGTCCCAATTTAGCTGATAGTACCTTCAAGTTGATGTTACTTGTGGAAAGCCAAACCTTCTCCCCCACCTGAAACATGTGTCCCGGGGCTCTCTTTTTGTCCGAAAAATATTTATACCTCCCCTGGGCCCGAGAGATATTACGCTGGGCTGAAGCCCAGATATTTTTTAACCATTGAACGGATCCATCCGCCCCTGGACAACTGGAATCCAACTGTGAAAACTCCCCAAAATGGGATTAAACCCATAATTGATCAGGAATGGGGACATGTTGGTGGATTTACTCACCCGGTTGTTAAAAGCGAATTCAGCCAACGGTAACTCATCACACCAATCCTCCTGTCTGGCAGAGGTCAGACACCTGAGAGTCTGTTCCAGGGATTGATTGGTGTGTTCCGTCTGACCATTATTCCCCTGGTGATATGCCGATGAGAAGGAGAGTGAGATGCCCAATTTCTTTCAGAATGCCCTCCAAAATTTGGCCACAAACTGCACACCTCTGTCAGACACAACATTCAAGGGTACCCCATGCAAACGGACCACATACAGTACAAACAACCTTGACAATGTTTCTGCTGAGGGTAATGCTGCCAAGGGAATGAAATGGGCCTGTTTAGAAAACCTGTCCACCACCACCCAGATCACGGTATTGCCCCTGGAAGGTGGAAGACCGGTAATAAAGTACATGGAGAGATGAGTCCAGGCCTATCAGGAACCGGTAAAGGTATGAGTTCCCCAGCCGGCTGGCTATGCGACCTTTTGGAACAAGGCACAAACTCCACAAGCAGAAATGAATCTCTTAACATCGGACCCAAGAGAAGGCCACCGAAACACCCTGGCTACTGCCTCTCTAGTGTCCTTGATACCGGGATGAGCACTCAGCCTAGACTCATGAAACTCCTGCAGAAGTCTAGGCCGCAATAAATCTGGAACAAACAATTTATCTCCTAGGAACTGAGCTAGGAACTGAGCCCTCAAAATTTCTTGTTCCAATTCTGATGAGATCCTCACCACTACCACCCCAGGCGAAGAATGGAGGACAGCGGCTCGGGGGGAGAAACCGGGTAAAAACTTCTGGACAGGGCATCCGCTTTAACATGATTGGACCCCGGTCGAAAAGTAATGGAGAATTGAAATCGTGAAGAAAAAGTGACCAAGGGGCTTGTCTAGGAGTAAGCCTCTTAGTAGATTCAAGGTATGCCAAATTTTTGTGATTCGTGATAACAGTGATAGGGTGAGCCGCCCCTTCCAAAAAGTGCCTCCATTCTTCGAATGCCAGCTTGACTACAAGAAGTTCTCTATTGCCAACATCATAGTTTCTCTCGGCGGAAGAGAACTTCTTGGAGAAGAAGGTACAGGGTTTGAGATTAGTAAGGGTGGCCGGACCCTGGGACAACACTGCCTCCACCCCCACTTCAGAAGCATCCACCTCCACAATAAAAGGTTTGGACGGGTCTGGCTGAACCAACACCGGGG
>JARQOD010000002.1:523194733-523309731 GCA_033576555.1 Oophaga sylvatica
GATCATTTTTTACTGTCTGAATATCCCCCATTATCCAGCATTTTGGGTTTTCAATCCATGACTTTTTTTTCTTACCTTGATTTTATATGAAACATTGCTAAGAAAGACATGTGAACCAGATAAAGAATAAATTTCCAACCCAGAAATGTAATCTGGCCAAATCAAAATCAAAAGTTAATAGGGCAAATTTCAAGTATTCTATAACTATGTACTTTTAATTTTGCTTGAGATAGAAAATAAAAATATTACACAGTTTTTTTTTTTCGATACAGGTGCTTCCCCACAAAAATTAGAAAATCATCAAAAATTCATTTATTTCAGTTTTTCAATATAAAAAGTGAAACTCACATATTGATAGCGCATTACAAACTAGTGAACTATTTCAATTTAATGTTTTTGATTATGGCTTTTCAGCCAATGGAAAACCCACAATTTATTATCTCACTAAATTTGAATACTTTTTTTAAATCACTTTGAAAAATATTTTAAAATCCGAAATTTTTTGGCCACTGAAATGTATGTTCAGTAAATGCAAATCATACTTGGTCGGGGCTCCTTTTGCATCATTACGCATCAATGGGCGTGGCATGGAGAAATCAGCCTGTGGCACTGCTGAGGGGGTTTTTGGAACCCAGGTTGCTTTGATAGCAGCCTTCCTCACTGCATTTTGGGTCGGTGTCTCTCATCTTCTTCTTGACAATACCCATAATTCTCTATGGTGTTTAAGGACAGGCAAGTTTTGCGGCCAATCAAGCCACAGTGATATTGTTGTTTTTAACAAGGTATGGTATTTTTGTCTTGTGGACAGGTGCCAATTCCTGCTGAAAAGAAATTTCCAATCCAAAAAGCCGTCACATAGGAAAAAGAAGTCTCTAAAATTTCCTGCTAGAACGGCTGCGTGACTTTGGTCTTGTAAAACTTAGTGGACCTACACCACAGAGAAAATGGCTCCCCAAACCATTACTGATTGGGAAATTTAACACAGCCTCAAGCAGCTTGGATTGTGGCCTCTCCACTCTTCCTCCAGACTCTGGACCATGATTTCCAAAGAAATCCAATTTACTTTCATCAAAACAAACACCTTGGACCATGAAAACAGTCCGTCCTTTTTCTCCTTAGCCCAGTAAGACCTTCTGGCACGTCATTGGTCATGAGGGCTTACATAAGGAATGCAACACTTGTAGCCCATGTCCTGGATATGTCATATGTGTGGCTCTTGAAGCAATGACTCCCACAGTCCCACTCCTGTGAATCCCCCCCAAATTTTTTGAATGGCCTTTTCTTAACAAACTTCAAGGCGCGGTTATCCCGGTTCCTTGGCACCTTTTTCTCCACACTTTTTCCTTCCACTCACTTTTCATTAATATCTTGGATACAGCACTCTGTGAACAGCCAACTTCTTTAGCATGACCTTTTTTGGCTTAACCTGCTCTGAGTGTGCAATGACTGCCTTCTGACTTGTGTCAAGTCATCTCTTCCCCATGATTGTGGAGTTTACTGAAAACAAAAAAAAGGCCCTTTTTTAAATGCTTAAAACCTTTGCAGGTGTTTTTTGTAATTTATCTAATTTTACTGAGAAAGACTTTTGTGTTTTCATTGGCTGTAAGCCAAATCATCAACATTAACAGAAATAAACACTTAAAAGATCCTCTGTAATGACTCTAAATAATTGAGTTTCACTTTTTTTTATTGAAGAACGAAATAAATTAACTTTTTGATGAATTCTATTTTGTGAAAGTCCTGTAACGTCACATGTCATTTTTTAAAACTTTTTATTTGCTTTCAATAATTCAATAAACCCATCACATTATTAACTAAACAGCTGACAAAATTAATTTCTGAACAATTCAAAGGGATTCAAACGTTGCGGATTTCAATGACAAATGAATAATTGCGTCCACAGCTGCGGATAGTAAAATAACAGGAATTCAGACACATTTGGGACATCAAGACTATCCCAATCATGGAAACTCAAAAACAATTTCATCGTGGGTCACTTAAAAACTGTGCCAAAGAGATAGCGTCCCATAAATGACGTTGAAAAGGCAGCATACCGAAATAGGAGGTCCCTTCCAATCTAGCATTCTAATGATTCTATATTCTACTTGCCACTTGCTGAAGATGATTGACTTCCGTTACTGGGATACAGGACTGGAATCAGTGGCCGAGCAGAAGTTGCGGTGAGCGGACCAAGAAGGACTTCTGGGAAAATGCCGTATATGGCGGTGGGGGGTTCACTATTTGGCAATGCCGGAGCCCGCCCGACACGGGCCGCTGAGATCCACACAAGCCCAAGTCGTTTAGATGAATAGAGTGGAGGTAGGAACAGCAGGGTTTCCACAAGAGACAGGAAGAAAGTCACAAACCCTTCCAGACAACTCGATAAGCTCACTCAGTTAGACTGGCACCACAATATACTCACAACAGGAAGCTGCACAGGGGGCCCGGTATATATAGCAGGTCCCAATCATTTTAATCAGGCGAGAACAATCAACAGGGCAGGTGATATCTCTTCCAACAGCTCATCAGGAGGGAACAATCAGCAGGGCAAGTGATATCTCAACCCAACGAATTTTCCTATGGTTTCAGGCTGAAGTTATTCTAGTTCCGAAATAGCTCCACACAAAGGGAACAGACCAGCAAAACCATGGCTCACGGTTTTCAATCCCCCTAACAATACCCCCTCTTTTAAAAGGGGCCCTGGACCAACTTGTCCAGGTTTTGCAGGATACCGCGGGGAAAATGTCTAATCAAACGAGGAGCATTGATGTTGCTTACTGGTTCCCCAGAATTTTCCTCCGGTCGTAGCCCGCCATTTGATTAAATTTTCAAACGATTTCTGGTATTCGGGAATCCAAGATCTTTTCCCCCCACAAACTGCTCCTGTCCGCCACTTCAATTGCACGGGAGGCGAAGGGGATCATTCTGGAAATGGATTGGCTTTGCGGCTTTCAACAACGACACATAAACACAGGAAATCTTCATTGATGTTGGTACGTAGACGTACAGCCAATGGACTCACATCTACTGATTTTGTATGGTCCCAACAAATTTTTGCCTAATTTAGGAGAAGGAATCTTCATTCAATTCTTAGTGGATAACCAACCGATCTCCAATCCTAAACGTGGGAGTGGGTCCCGATACCTGCGGCCGCTTTTTTATATTTCTCCTGACTTCCTTTAGAGGTCTTTCAAACACCGATTTTGCTGTACAATAGATTCTTTCTGCGACTCTGGTATTAAGGGCCAAGGATTTTTGGGAAGGATGTTTGGGTGATACCCAGATTTGCAAAAAATGGCGTCTTTTCGTAAGGCTTCTGTAATTATTATATGAAAATTCCGCAAATGGCAGCAGATCCACCCAGCTTCTTGAATGGCAAAATAAACAATGAAGATACTGCTCCGCTCGATTTTCTTTCTGTCTGGCCTTAGATTCGGATGGTAAGCGGTTGACAATCGACTTGATGTCTATGCTGAGCATAAACTGCGCCAAAATTTAAGTTAAATTGCACACCCATCTGAAACGACTTCATCCGCATCCGTGGAGGCGAAAAACATTGCAAATTATCAGATCAGCTGTACTTTTGCTGAAGGAAACCTGAACACGGGGAAAATGCCTCTTTTGTAAGCGATTCCACTACTACCAAATGGATTTTTTTCCCTGGACTCTGGTAGATCTACAATAAAGTCCATTGAAAATTGATCCCCAGGTCGTTTGGGATGGCGAGAGGCTGCAATAGTCCCTAGGGGATGCACGTGGGTCTTATATCTGGCACAGATGTCACAGGAATTAACATACTTCTTCAACCTTCTTGAAAATTCGGCGACCAAAAGAAACGTGACAAAACTCCTGCGTTTTCTGTGTCCCTTTGGGGTCCGCAATTTTAGAATCGTGCACAGTTTGTAGGACTCTAACCAGCTGCTTCTGGTACATATAGTCTTCGACCATCAGTCCATACTTAAATTTTTAAAAAAACAGATGCACTCCCTATGACGTGTAGAAACGATCTGTTTCGATGCCTGCCTTCAAATCTTCCAGCAAATCTCCATCATTATTACTCCCAAATCTTTATCTGCCACAATGGGTTTGGGTGTTTACAAATTAGTTTTTGCTTGAAAACATTCTGGATAATGCGTCGCTTTCTTGTTGCGGGAGCCTGGCATATAAATTACAAAAATTGAATGATTCAAAACAACCCAACGATCTGCCGAGGAGGGGGGCATTTTTGCAGACCTGATAAACTCTGATGCGATATCGGCCCCAACACCAAAATTTGTTGTCAGCCCCTTGGAGAGAGTCTCCACTCTTTGAATCTGATATAGGCGACAATTCTTTATTTCCCACGTCATAGTTCTTCTCGCTACAGACATACGTGTGAAAAAATGCCATGGATGCACAACTTCTTTCCCCCTGTCCTCTAGAAAGGATAGCGCAGACCGCACAGTCGAAGCATCCACCTCAATATAAAAGCCAATTCAGGTCAGAGGCGTAATATGGGGGCCGTTGTGAATTTCGTTTTTAAAAGAGAGAACCTTCCTGCCTTGGGGGTCCAATGAATTTGCTCTTTTTTTTGTTAATTGCGTGATGGTACACGATTTCTGAAAATTCTTAATAAACGTCTGTAAAATTGGTGAACCCCCAAAACGCTGAACTTCTTCACATTTTTTGGGATAGGCCTTCGGGATAGCTTGCGTTTTTTTTAGCATCCATCCGAATCCTTGAGGTGAAATGACGTACCCAAGAACTGAATCCTTCTCGTGGAATTCACATTTTTCTAATTTAAATATAATGAATTCTCCCTTAACCGTTGTAGCACTTGTCTTACTTCTTCCCCCCCCCCGATGTTCCTCCATAAGTTTGAAAAGATCAGAGTCACTAATAAACACCAGAACTTTCCAACAGGTCTCGGAAAATATCATTTGCCATGCTGGAAGTACGGACATTACGAGTCCAAGGGCATCACTAGACTTTCAAAGTGCCGAAACGGGTACGAAAGGCCTTTTCCATTCTCTCCAGGCTTTTACGTACTAAATTGTATGCCCCCGTAAATCAAATTAGTGAAGATCTTCGCACTTTTGTACCTTTCTAGGAGTTTCCGGGATCAACGGTAGAGGATAACTTTTTTTAAACCGGACTTTATTAAGCCCCTTAGTCCCACTGGGGCGAATGTTCCATCCTTCTTCTTGACAAAGAATAAGGGGCCCAGCGGGCGAGATGATGGACGAATACATTTTTTGCTTAGGTTTTCAATCAAAAATTCTTTAAGACCTTATTCGGACCCCTAAAGGGTAGATAGTTCCAACGGATAGCCGCCCCCGGAAAGGGTTTTATTGGGCAATCGTATGGTCTCGGGGGAAGTGATCCGCTCCCTTCTTTTCACGAACATCCAAGAAATCTTCATACACCCGGAGCTGAGGCAATTCTGGATTCGAACTGCTTCTAAGTGATTCGCTTGGAACCTCCGCTGAACTTTCCTTTTTGGGGAAACTGATCTTTTTCATCTCCAATCGTAAGGATTGTGCTTCTGCAACCAGGGCAAACCAAAATGATGGGAAAAATGGAGAAAAATAATTAGGAATTCAACATCTCACGATGCTCGGCTCAATATAGTCTCCAAAGGTCCTGTCCATACCACGGCCCCGAATTCAGTGAGATCCAGTAAGGTTCTTTCTCTTTTGACATGTTTCCTTAGACTCATTTTTCCGTCGGCCATTTTGCTTGAGAGCTTGAAGTACTCTGGCCTCTTTTTCTCCTGCCCCTGTTCCTGCAAACTGGTGACCTTTTCGCTGCTTGTATGAAGTAATACAAGTCATTTCATAAACCCTAGCTCATGTGTTTTCCTCGCACCCAAGCAAAGACGCTAAGGAACTGTACACTATACATGACAAGATCAGGAGCCAATGTTTAGTGTCTCGGGTCTGGGAAAGCCGTGTCTGCTGTGACTGGTGGATACAGATGCCTTTAATACTTCTGTGTACAGTGGTTGTGACTTCTCACAACCATTTCCAGCACTTCGCCTTAAAAGCCGGAAGATGGAGGCCCGCATAAAGGAGCTTTGCAGTGACTGTACAACCTTTCAATATACAGACTATAAAGACCCGTTTGCAACCTAACAACCTCACAATCAAATTTTTCAAGTGTTTGGACAAACTACTCAAAATTTAGAGCCAGGATTGAGGCTCTAAGGAACAGTCCAGGCTCCTGCCAAATCCCCGAGTTCTGGATCCCCAAGTTACCTCCTTTTCTTTTTGGGGCGGTGAACAAGAAATTCAGGGGGATTTATTAACCAATCAATCTATTTTTCTCTTGCACATCTTCACAATTTCCCACTGAACGATCCAAAGTCTTACTATAATCTTGCTTCCCAAAATAAGGCTTTGAGTGGGCAAACCCTCTGATTGAACTGAGGATGATTGTTTGAATCACCGATGCTTTTATTTCAGCCAGGGGCAGGGTTTGATGACCCCAATCGGGGCAACGCTGAAGCAGCCATGTTAATTTTTTTTGCGCCAAGGTAAGCGTTCATCCGAATATGCCTTGGATTTCAGGAATGGGCTCTTGATACCACTTGGGACACTTCCGCCAAAAAATCTATTTTTCGGAAAGGGTTTTCCACTTTAAGGATAACTGCTCGTCCGACCCCCCACTGCGTTAGGTGCTTTATTAACTATTTTTCCCCGTTTTGATTCGCTACTGAACGCAGACAAGAGAGATGGTTCAAAAAATCGACTAACCTTTTCCTACCTCCCCCCCTCACTAAGGAACCTTTGAGTAGGACACAAGGGAACCAGAACCTGAACCCATGCAGGGACTCTTTACAAAACGGGTTAGTGATGCACCAAAGAAATCGTAAAGGGGAAATCTATGTTTTTACTGTGGAAAGTCAGGGCCTTCATTAAAAAACTGCCCACCGTTCCGAAGACTACTGCAGAGTCATTCACTGTGAGTGTTGCGGGAGCTCTTCAGTCCGGCCTCAGACCCAGAGAAATCTGCGCAAGAGATCTTGATTTTTCGGACTTAAACTCTTTAGTTCTGGGGACAATGACGGTAAAAAAACCTGCAATTTTTCAAGTTTCCTCACTGTCCCACTGATTGAAAATAAAAATTCTCATTGCTTCCTTTCCATCAAACTCGGGTGGACCAGTCTGGGTGTCTAGCTCTGCTTATCGACTCAGGAGCAAGTGGAAATTTTATGGTATCTCCTTTGCTCTGAAACGGGATACGTTCATGAAAAGCACCCAGTACAGATGGAGACTGTGGATGCTCCCTGCTGCCCGGACCAGTGGATCAGGAAACAGACCTTTAGGTCCTTTGGGTAAAGACATCAGGAGAAAATGTCTTTATGATTATCTCTTCCCCCACTTTCCCATTATTCTAGGGCTACCATGGCTGCAGGCGCAAATCCTAGATTAACTGGAGACCAAGGAATACACTTCCGGAGAAACAGATGATCAAGATTTCAGCTGCCTTTCCTAAAGGAAACCATGTCAGCCCGAACTACCACTGTATACCAGGACTATGGGATTTAGTGACAAGAAAAAACGCTGACGCTTCCTCCTCACAGTCCATATATTGTCCAATCGAATTATGCCTGGACCGAGATACCTTTTGGGTAAGATCACCCCTAGCGGGGCCCCCAGCTAAAAGCTTTGAAGGACAATAGAGAAAATCTAGCCAAAGGCTTCATACCCCCTCTTCACTCCCGCAGGTGCACCCATCTTCTTTGTGAAAAGAAATTGGATCTCGAGACCCTGCAAGACCAATAGGGAACTCAATAAGGTTATATAAAACCGTTACCTTGCCTTTAATCCCTAGTTGTTGGAGAAGTGCGGCACGCCCAAAATTTTCTCTAAACTGGACTCCGTGGGCCTATAACTTGGTCCGTATTAACCTGGGATAAGGAAGACGCATTCAGGTCCGCAATGGACACTTATACTATTATGCCTTTTGGTCGAGTACCCCCCCAGCCACTTTCCAACACTTGGGGGAATGACTCTTCAGGGATCCCTAGTGTCATTGTGCTCGCCACGAAGACGTCGCGGTTGCACATTCTGACTTCTCACAGCTAGTTGCTGTTTCTTTGTGTTTGGCAGTTAGGGGATTTAATTCTGTCTGTCTCAGTTTTGGACTGGGTGCAGTTTTCCCCGGGTGCAATTAATTATTTGTTATTGGTTTTTTTTTTAAACTCTGTTGTCTTTGTTGGGTTGCCAGTGAAATTCTTCATGAACCACAGATAGGATTGTATCTGTAAGACTAAGTTAAAGAGGGTCCTTAGTTGTTTTTAAGCTCACCTTTCTTAGAGTTTAATATCCCAATCATTTTTGTTCCTTCTGTGTTTGAGTGTGGGAGCAAGTCTTGTTTTCTCCAATCTGTCTTATATGTCAACTGTGTATTTAGCAAGATCAGCCCATATCCCTTTGGGGGAATCAGAATCCTTCTTAGACTGATTACAGGTTCAGGAACTGATAGGAACAGGGTTAGCGGAGACTTGGACCCTGAACCATTATCATACCTCCAAGGTGAGGATTAGTAGGACCCCCATTTAGGGTCAGGTTAACCCCCCCTCCCCCCTCTTTCCTGTGACAGTGTACAAGTCCTCAAGATTAACCCTGAGTTCAAAACGGTAATCGTGTCCCGGTAAATCTATTCTATTTTAATCTGATGTTGCTAATCTATTTTGTTGTATAGATTTTTTGTTCTTTTAAGAATAGTTACTGACATCGTACACATATCATAAACCGCGTGACATTTTCACTGGCCCATAAAATTTTTTCCCCTTTTCCGGGGATCCAGGGGCCCACGGCTCTGCATTTTCGGGTTTTTATCCATGGAGCTGACGGACTTTAAATTTTCCAAAATTTTTTTGCCCCCCTGGGGAAAACCAATTTTTTGAACCTAAAGTTTTTCCCCGGGGAGGGGTTTAAACGGGGGGGCGAGACAAATTTTTTTTACCTTCGGGAACATAAAAAATTGGTATTTTCGGCTTCGCCCTCGATCCCCCAGAGATAAAAAAGCAAGTTTTGGAATTTTATCTCGCTCCAAAAAAGGGACCCTCAATCCGGGGCCCCCTCCCTTCCCCCGGATCCCCGGCCAACGTCAGTAATAAAATTTTTACTGCCCGGGTTTTTTGGTAAATTTTTACCCAAGGGGGGTCCTTTGGGGTTTAGAAAAAATTTCCCCGTAAGATACACGGGAAATGCCCGGGGGGAGGAATTTGCTTCAGTTCCGAAAGGGGGGCCACATATACTCGGTGGAATGACCCAGCTTTTGGGGAGCCAGTTTGTCATGGGCTTTCTCCCCAAATTAAAGGGACGTTTTGGCTCAAAAATGTTCCCCCCCCACACTGGAGGCTGCTGGGGCCCTGCTATCCTTCTGAAAAGGGGGCCCCCGGGGGGAGGGCGGGTTTTAACCCGGGGCCCCCTTTTTTGTTACTCCACCCCCAACAAAATTTTCCCTTATGTTGAGGTTCCCTTGCTGTTCGAGGAGCCAAAAAAAGTTGGAGGGACATTTTTTTCGTAGGAGGGGATTGGGCGGTATCCCAAAAGGACTAGAAGGTTTTTTCTTCTGCGGGAAAGAGGGACATTTTTTGGGGGGAAAAGGGAAAAACCCTTTTCCCTTGTTAGCAAAAAGGGGCCCGCCGGAAAACTTTAATCCCGGGTTGTGTGGGGGGAAACCCCCGGGGATTATGTATTTCCCCCCGCTAGTTCTTCTCAGTTCCTTGTACAGGGGGGGTGGTGGTTTGGGGTACGAAGTGGAGATTTTTTCTTTTTTTCTTGATGGGGCCGGGGGGCTAATCTGGTTGACTTTTCATTTGCCAGGCTAAGGGGTATGCATCTGAGTGTATTGGAAAAAACCGTCCCTATATACCCTTGGGGCCCCCGGGGCCTCGGGGGCCAAAGGGGTATTTTTGTTCATGAGGTTAAAAACATTGCCCTTTGGGGGTAGGGGCAATACATGGGGAAAATATTATCTTTTAAGTGTTGGGGGGGCTACCTACTCCAAATTTTTTTGGGGGCTTTCCTTTTTGGGGTTAAAATAACCCTGTGTTTAAATTTTGGTTTTCCAAATATAAGCCAAGGGGGGAAAAAAAAACAAAAGTAACTGCTGAACACAGTCATTTTTTCGGTCGTGCCAAATACTTTGCCCCCCTTTTTTGGGGGGGCTTTGGGGAAAATGTTTTTTTGAGAGGGGGGCAGGATTTCCCCTCATTTGCTTTTAAAACTGCTCTATTAATTTTTTTTCCTGATCTAAGTTTTTCCCAAAAAATAGGTTATATAACCCCCTTTTGGTCCTAAGGCCCCCTTAAAAAAAAAAATTAAAAATTTTGGAAAGCGGCCAAAGGGCATATTTTACCTTTTTCTTCCCCAGTGGGCCGCGGGGTTCCCCTTTTTTTGAAAAAAAAAAATGGAGGCCAAAGGCCCCCGCCTTGGGTTTCCGCGAACTTAAAAGGGGTTAAAAGTTCGAGATCCGTATCCACTCCCTCCCCATTTTCCGAAAATTTCAATCAAATTGTTGGCGCCAAATTGGTTTTTTAAATTTTCCCCCGGGGGGGGGAAAAAACTGATTTTGGAAAAAAAAAGGGGGGGGAGTGGAAACGCGTTTTTTAAACCCGGAGGGGGATTTTTAAAAAAAAAAGGAACCTGTTGCCTTTTGGGCCCCACAAAGCACCACAGTATTCCAACAATTTTTTTTAAAGAAAAATTTTTTGTCATCGGGGGGGCGTTTGGGGTCATAATTTTTGGGGTGACATTTTAAAATTTCTCACCAGATCTTGTGCTCACCAGGGGGGGGGTGTTAGACAGGGGGGCAGATCTTGCGAGACAATAAACTAAACGCCAAACTGGGGAAAATGTGTAATTTTCCGTACAGGAACTTTTTGTTTTGGGTTTCTTTGGGGCAGCCTCCGGGGGTTTTGTATGGGGGCCCGAAAAGGTGGGGGGGCAGTGCTTGAAAAGGGAAAAAGCCAAGGGGGCTTTGGGCCCCGCAGCGTTTTTGGGGTTTTTTAAAAAACTACCGGAAATTTTTTGTAATTTCCATCTGTTGTCCAAAACCTCTCCCCCGACAGAAAAAAAAAAGGGGAAAAGGAATTTTTTTTAAAAGGTTTTGGGCAAAGCTTTTCCCAACTTTTTCCCCCCTTTTAAAAAATGTTTTGCTTCGGGGCCCCGTTCTCATCCAACCAGATGCATCACACCTTCGTTGTGGAGTTTTGGCGCGCTGACAGGGGGGGGTGCAATATTGTCCCGGGGGCCCTCCCCGGGAAATGGCATCCCCCGCGCTTTTTTTCTAAAAAAAATTTCGTCCGCCGAAAGGAAAAATTTATATCGGGGAAAGGGGGAATTTTGGCCATTTAAAAAGGCTTTTGAAGAAGGTTCACTTTTTGGAGGGGCAAAACCCCCCCCGGGCCCCCCCATTAAAGAACACAAAACCTCTGTAAATTGGAAAAAGGCTAAGCGTCTGAATTTTCCGACAAGCCGATGGGCCCCTTTTTTTTTACCAGGTTTTTAATTTTTTTTTCACTTATCGCCCTGGATTAAGAAAGTTAAGGCGGATGTTTGGGGCCCCCCTTTTCCCCCGGGCCGGGAAAGGGGTGACCCGATTTCCAAATTTTTGGGGGTGGGGGGGTAGTGGGGGGTGTATTTTTTGAGTTTGAGGAGGGGGGTGTTTTAGAGGCTCAGGGGGGACGCCCCTGCGGGGAACCTCCAGGGAGACTTTTTTGTCCCAAATCATTGAGAAAAAAGGGGATTGAGGCAAAACAAATTCGCTTTCAGGCATCCAGGGAGTAAGGCTACTTTAGATCCCTTTTCTCGCCGGTTTTGGGTTTGCCAACGTTAATAAAAGAGTTTTAACTTTTGTCGCGTCCTTGGGGTTTGTGCCGCTCAAGACCCCTCTACCCTCCGTTGGACCCCTTCCCCTTTTAAACTTCCAAAGGGCGTCCATGGACCATTTGTCATGGACTTAAACACGGACCTTCCTCGGGTCGTCAGGGAAGACGTCATACTGGTGGTTTTGACAGTTCAGTAAGATGGCACATTCATTGCTCTTCCGCCCTCCTAATGCTAAAACTCGGCGCAGGTGTTCATTGGGAGATTGTGAACTTATGGGTACCTTTCCCATGTGGTGTCAGATAGGGGGTCTCAGTTTGTGTCCAAGTTTTGGAGGGAAATTTTTGTTTACGTCGGGGATGCAATTGTCATTTTCCTCGGCTTTTCACCCAAAAACCAATGGCAGACAGAGCGTCTGAATCAAACCTAGAACTTTTCTTCGGTGTTTTGTCTCAGAAACCAGGAGGACTGGGTCTTCTTTCTTGCCTCGGCAGAGTCCTCTTAAACAAACGGGCCCGGAGCGAGTCCACTGAAGCCCCCCCTTTTTTTTGGGGCATAGGTTTTCATCCCCAGTTTTTGTACATTCAAGGGGGGGGGGGGCCCTTCTGGGGTTCCTAAGGGAGCGTTTCTCGTCGTCACTTGCTTCATGTGAGAGGGTATTGAATAATCTGTGTGCTATGGGGAACCGTTTTAAAGGGATGGCGATAGGAGGAAGTTTCTGGTCCAGATCTTAATTTTAACGATCTGGTATGGTTGTCTACCGGGAAAATATAAAACTTAAAGTTCCCT
Organism: Oophaga sylvatica; assembly: GCA_033576555.1. Taxonomy (NCBI): domain Eukaryota; kingdom Metazoa; phylum Chordata; class Amphibia; order Anura; family Dendrobatidae; genus Oophaga; species Oophaga sylvatica. The sequence goes on from JARQOD010000002.1 coordinate 523,207,345, forward strand.
CCTTGAAGCTGGGCCCCGATTCATGGGGGCCGTACAGGATCAGTTCCAAAATTAATCCTGTGGCATTCGCTGGCCCTTTCCCCCTAGTTAAAATTCATAATGTGTTCCACAAGTCATTACTTAAGAGGTACGTGGCACCATCATACCATCCCTTACCTCCTCCTCCGTGGTGGCAATGGTAACTTGGAATTTCAGTGTCAAAGTCATTGACTCAGTCTGATCGCCGGTCCCCCTTTGTATTGGTGCATTGGAAGGGTATGGTCCAGAGGAGAGGAGTGGGTTTCCTGCTCTGACTTAACGCAGATCGTTTGGTTGGGACCTTCCACAGAACTCACCCCGGGCAGGCCCGGCCCTGAGGGCCGGAGGCCCCTCGTAGAAGGGGGGGTAATGTATGTGTGCATCGCCACGAAGATGTCGCGGTTGCACATTCTGATTCTCACGTGAGTTGCTGTTTTCTTTGTGTTTGGCAGTTAGGGAGTTAATTCGTCTGTGCTCAGTTCGGGATGGGTGCAGTTTCTCCCGCTGCAATTAATTATTTGTTGATTGGTTTCCTTTAAATCTTGGTTGTTGTGTTGGGAGTTGCCAGTAAATTCTTCTGCAGACCACAGATGGATTGTATCTGTATAGACTTAAGTTAAAGAGCTCCTTAGTTGTTTTAAGCTCCACCTTTCTTAGAGTTTAAACCCAGATCATTATGTCCTTCTGTGTTTGAGGGGGTATGCAAGTCGTGTTTTCTCCAGTCTGTCTTATATGTCTAATCTGTGTATTTAGCAGAGATCAGCCCATATCCCTTTGGTGGTAATCAGAATCCTTTTAGGACTGATTACAGGGTTCAGGGACGATAGGGACAGGGTTGGCTGAGATTGGACCTTGAACCATTTCAGTACCTCCCAAGGTGAGGGATTAGTTAGGACCCCAGTTTGGGTCAGGTTAGACCCCCGGTCCTTCTTTCCGTGACAGTGTATAAGTCTCAAGATTAACCCTGAGTTCAACGGATATCGTGTCAGGTAAATCTATTCTTTTTACATGCTGATGTTGCTAATCTAATGTTGTATAGAGTGTTGTTCTTTTAAAGAATAGTTTACTGACATGTACACATATCATAAGACCGCGGACACCTAGATACATTTGTGGTATTTATCTTGATTTCTAATTTTTTCTAAAATCCACAGAGGAACATCATGGACAGGAGAAGGTCTTAGAAGCCTAAACAAAACCATCTCTCTCAAATTGAAAAGTGTGAATTCATGGACCGAAATTCAATTTCGGGGTATGTACTATCTACGCAAGGGTTAGTATGGAGAAGCAAGACCCAAGCCTCAAGGAATTTGGGGAATTCCGAAAAGTGAAGGGGGTGCGGCTTCATCGGGTTTGCCAATTTATAACGTTTCATTAGGATTTTTTTTGAGGTAGTGTCCCCTATCCCAACTTACCGGAAACAGTCAAGGTTTCCCCCGGGCCCCCCAAACTCAGGGGCTTTTTCCCCTTTAAGGGAAATTTACCCCGCACCATCTTTTTACATCCAACCCCAGCTTGCCTTCATATAAGGTGATGTTTGACTGTGCCGTTGGACTATACTCTCTCAGAGAAAGGTGAGAAGAATGTTTTGCACCCCCTGCCTTCTTTTCCCAGCATTGTTTCGGTAGAGGAACTACGATGTGGGAATAGAGAATTGTTCCATTATTCCCCGCCTTAAGGGATGGAGACCCTTCTTCAGGGGTCACGCAAATAGTCGTCCTGAAACCCCATCAAAACAAAATTTATGGGTCGGCTGTGCCTGATTCCCCTCGCTGGAATCTTTTCCTAAACCAATTTTTTTAAAATTTTTATAGCCCGGGGTCGTCAAGGAAAGGTGATGCATCTCTAGGTTTTTTTCAGCAAGACACGCCAAATTACTCCCCAAAAGACTACTTCCTGACCTAATTCCTGGGGTGATTCAAATCAAGATACTTAAGGACATCAAGAAGCACCCCTGCGGTTTTTTTTTGTTGGCTCAACCCCCAAGGGACGTAATTTTTGTCTTTAAGAATGGGTGTGGTTCAGGACAACGTCTGTTCCCCTGAAACGCTTGAGAGTATTGCAACTACACATTAAAGATCCGGGGGCATGGGGAATTCAAAGACACAAAATTTTTTTCCGTTTTTTTGGGGCCCACTTACAAAAGAGTTTTAAACTATGCACTTCATGTAATTGTGAAGATGCAAAACCCTCGCTCCCCCCAAGGGGTTGTTACAACCTTTCCCCCCGTCCCGTCCGTGGGGTCCATTTTATGGACTTCTTGTGGATTTACAACCCAAAAGGGAAAAGAACACCATTCTAGTGGTGGTTGATCGTCTAAAAAGGCAGTTTTTTTCCCCCTTGTGTGGTTCCCACTGCAAACAGACATCAGACTGTGATTAAGTGTGTTCGCTTCATGGAGTACGGATAGGTCTTTGGGGACGAGGGGCAATTCCTTAAGGGTTTGGAAAATTTCTGTGCGCATTGGAAATTAAGTAAGCTTTCTTCGTTTTCTCCCCAGATAATGGGAAGACAGAAAAAAACCATCAGACCCTGGAGCAGTACTCCCTGTTTTTTTGCCCTAAAGATGATTGGGTGGATTACTTATGGTGAGTTCTTTTAAAAATAATTAGGGCCTCCACAAGCATCCCTTTTTCTCCAATCTGGTTTTATCACTAAATTTTCCTCGATTTCCATAGAACCCCTTGCGGCGGGCTGAAAGAATCATTTTTTTAAAAAAGAATAGGATCTTCTAAAGGAAAATCTAGAATTGGCTCAGGAAAAAGGTACAAAAAGCAAAAATTAAATTTCGTAACCGCACCATTTTTAAGGGGTTTGGGGTCTGGCTGTAACCAGAAATTTTAAAAAAAAAGATTCCATGTCAAATTTGGGGGGACATAAGTCTTTGGCCCTTTAAAGACATAAGTTAAGTGCTGTTGTTTTTTTTTCTTCAACTCCCCCGAACTATGAAATCCAAACCCCGTCTTTCATGTATCCCAAAAAGGCTCAAAACCCAATTTTTCCCCCGGACGCTCTTTCCTTCCCCCCCCCCCAGTGGGGTTGTTTTTCAGGAAATTTATGGGGGAAAGGGTTCTAGTTCCCGGGGTTTACAGAAATAGTTGCAATATTTGATTAAAGGGGGGGCTCCCCCGTGGAGAAACTCTGGGAACCAGTAAAAAATGTAAATGCCCCTCGCCTGCTCCCGTTTATAAGGGGCCCCGACAAGCCTGGTCTGAGGTAAAAACCCGGGGGTTGTCCAAAAAGGGGGGGTAATGAAGGGGTTTTTGTCTTTTTTGACTGTTCCTTGAGACTCATTTTTTCCCTGGCCCCTTTTGCTTTCTGTTTTTCTGCAGTCTTCCCCCCCATTAAAAATTTGGGTTTCCGTTTTCGTTCCCCCCCGATTCTCTCCCTATTTTCTTTTAAACAGCCCCTGAACATAGTGCTCCTAAAACAAGCCTCAGTAACCCCGTGACCTGATTGGAAAAACCCGGATTTTGGATCCAGTTTTCCCATGGGGAACTTTGGAACACTTTTTGACTTTGGAAACCCCGCTGTCTGGGAATCCATTTTCGGGAATTAGGTACGGGAAGACCAACCTGCTTGGGAGTTATTGTAGAGCTTGAAGTTTTGGCCCGCTTGTTCTTGCCTTTTCCCCGAAATGTGTGACCTTTTTGCATGCTTGTATGAAGTAATAAAGTCATTTATATAAACCCATGTCTCATGTTTTTTTCCTCGCACCCCAAAACAAGACGCTAGGGGAATTTTCACTATACTGACAACCCCCCCCCCGCTCCTCACAATAGGTGAACGTCTTTTCTGCATATCTTGCCATGATTTTGGCAAATGCAATCTAAACCCCCCCGGGGCCCCCGGTCGATCTGGCTGTGAGTGATCCAGGGGGGTTAACCTTAGTTTGTAGTTTCAAATGTGGGATTCACGGGTCTCCCTTTCCCGGTAGGTGGAACTAGGATGATATGGACTGGATTCATCTTTAGCATAATCAGTCTCTGAATGAAGACTCCTGTCGGAAGAATCAGGATTGGGGGTTTGAGATTCTGTTCTGCAAATGGGTTCGTACCGAATTTTCGTCATTTGGGATAGGAATCGGAAGTCATGTCATTTTCATGTCCGCGGTCGGGTCTGTCAGGAGTCAGCGGCATTAGGCAGAAACTCCGGCGGCGTCCTGGACTGCTTGAGGCCCCCATCATTTTCCCCCCTGGCGGCACTGCAGTTTCCCCCGCGATAACTGCATTATGCTGGGTAACCGGGGCCCCGTAAAAGCCCCCGATAGTCCCCCGGGAACAGGAATCATGTGCTCTGGGGTTTTTGGCCCCCGCCGGGCATTCCGTGTAGCAGAGCTGGTCGTGGGGGGACATCGTTACTGGGGACTGCGTGGACAGGTGGATCTGGGTTTTTTTTTTTTCTTTTTTTACGGAGATCGTGGCGTCGGGGAATGAGAGAGAATAAAATTAATGAAAACTGTGTTGTCTTTTTATTTCTTAAAATATTTTTTTTTGGCTGTGTCTTTTTTTAAACATTAAAAACTTTGGATTAATAATGGAGGGGTTTTTTATTGACACCCTCCATTATTAACGGTTTTTTCCCCCGTGCAATAACGGTGACATTAACCCTTATTCCCCCGCTTGCACCGTAGGGGCAAGGGGAAGAGGGGGTGATTGCCAAATTTGGGGCACTTTTTTTGATGCCAAATGTGGGGTGCTGTCGGGATTTGGGGCTGTTGGGGCCCAAAAATCCAGGGGCCTTGACAGTTTTTAAAAATACCGGCCGCAGCAGTCTGCATTTTACTTGGGGGTTAAAAAAAAGGGGGCCCCCCCACGCCTTTTTTTTTTTTTAAAAGGGGTCCCTTTTTTGTTAACACCAAAAGCTAAAAGACTGCTGGGCCCCTGGTTTACGGCGGCAAGGCCCGGGGTTTTTGGATCCTTACCCCTGAAAAACCAGGCCCAGCAGTCGCTTCATTTGGGGTTTTAACAAAAATAGGGGGGACCCACGCAATTTTTTTTCGAGGGGCCCCCCTATTTTGTTAACCACCAAGATATGCAGACTGTGGGCCCCTGGTTATCAGGGGGAAAAGCGGGTCGGACTGGCCCCGGGCCCCCGGAAAACCCCCCGGGGGGCCCCAAAATCTGGTGGTGGGCCTGTTTGAAAGGAAAGGTCGCACAGCACCCCGATAAAGTTACATTTGCGGCGAGCAGGGAGAATCGTCCCCCCTGCTCTCCCCCCGGAATTGGGGGGAAAACAGGTGCCGCAGTGGGCCCCCCCCCGTCAGGGGAGGGTCAGCTGTATCGGCTTCCACCGATACAGCGCCGATAGAGAGGGGACGAGCGTCCTTCTCCCCCTTTCCCCCTTCACGTCTGACAGGGGGATGACATCCCCTCCGGCCCCGCGTGACGTTGAGGGGAGAACAGTGGCAGCACAGGAGGGGGGTGAGATTTTTTTTTTTATTTTTTTTAAAGGGGGTGCATTATCTAAGACCCCTATAGGGGGGGATTTACTACGGATTAAAGGGGCTGCATTTATACAGAGGCCTTTTTGGGGGGGCTCAACACAGAACCCTAGGGGGGTGATTTACTATAAGGCTCCCCCCCCCATGGGGGGGCTTTTAATATAGGGGGCTGTTGGTGGTGATTTATTTTAATTGCCATGGGGGTTTTTTATAAAAAAGAGGTGCCTATGGGGGGCATTATACATTTTGAGGACATCTGGTGATTATGCTGTATGGATGCTATCGGGGGGGATCATACAGTGTTGGCCCCCCTTTAAAAAGTTTGAAATTAAGGGGGGCAGTATTACCCCGGGGGGGGCATTTTTCTGTGTTAGGGGGTGTACAGGGGAGATTGGGACATTTTTAAAGTAAAGTGGACACTTTTTTTTATAGGGGAATGGGGGTTTCTGTACTGTCAAAAGGGGCCCCAAGGGATTATTCATTTAGGGAAAAATGGGGCACGTTTTTAGGGCATTTTCCCCGGCATTCTATATTCAGGGGGGTGCTTTAAAATTTAAAATTTAGGATCACACAGAACCAAAAGCAGGTGCTTTAAAAGGGAAAAAATCGGCAGCAGCGCTCGTTTTGGGGGATAGGGCGTAATGGGGAAAATAGGCAGCAGGGTCAGTTTGGGGGGTTAGGTCAAAAAAGGGGACTTGGCGCACGGCTCGAGGGGGGATCAGCGGGGGGGAGTTTGGCAGGTTGAAATTCCCCAAATTTGGGGACCGTGACTGCAAAAAAAATGAAAAGTGAAATGTGTTTTTTGTTGAAATTTTTTTTCTGCGTCGAGTCCTGGGGAAAAGTCTCATGTGGGGCTGGGCCGAGGAAAAGACATGAAAAGTGAACAATTCCATTAGAAAGAAAATCAGCGGTAGTATTTTGTACCTGTGCTGTAATCTATTATTTTCTTAGGACTGGTATTATTTCCACAGACCATATGGGGGTAATATCAATATTGGTCTTTTTAATATAATTATTTTTGGCAAAGGCGGTCTTTGTGAGGTTCTCTGATTGGGGCCCCAAGAATTCCCCCCAAAAAAAACCAAAACCCCTAGCTCGCCTCGGCTCTCTCATCTTTTTTCCCCCCTTAGTTTTCTGCTTTTGTTCTTTTTTCCCCCGCTCTCGTTCTTTTTTCCCTGTTCTTTCTTTCCTCTTTTTTCTTTCTTTCCTTTTTTCTTTCTCTGTTTGTTCTTTCTCTCTCGTGCTCTTTCTTTTTTTCCCCTCAGTCCACCAGGCCCTATTCCGTCAGTTGATCGCAGTGCTAAATGGGTACCTTGGGGCGGGGTTTTGGGTGTGATTAGTGAAAAATGGGTGGGTCGGGGCGTGCCCAAAATTTGCAGCGGCGTACCCCTCTTTTCGTCTTCAAAACTTGGAGGTAGCTGTATGACCTCCCTACAACTTTGGGCATGCCCTGGAGCGCGACGGGGGGTTCCTGAGGGATCTCCCCCCCCCCCTGGACTAAAGCATCCACAACTCCTGACAGTCTTGGTGAAGGGCGGGGCCTAAATTTGCTGCAGGGGCACGGTGCCCGCCTTTGCCCCTTTCCCCCTTTTTTAAAAAGGTTTTGGAAAAGTTGTGGGGGCCCCCCAAGAAAAATTTTTCTTGGGGGCCCCAAAAGGTACTCCATCCGAGCTGCTGGCAAGGTCATGGTTTTTGGCTCCAAAACACCGTAAAAACCCCCTCCCCGCAGCAGGGGGTACATAAAATCGGGGGCCCTAAAAAAAAGTTGAAGGGCCCCCCCCCAAAAAAAAAACCCGGCCATTGAAAGTAAAGTGCCAGCACAGTGAGGGGCACATTAAACAAAAAATGTTTTGCCCCATAATTGTCCCCCCCATAGATGCTCCATAGATCATGCCCCCTGATTGCCCCCCATAGTTGTGCCCCATAGATGCTCCATGAAGGGCCCCTTATCTCCCAGCTGCGCAACAAAAAAAAAAAAAAAAAATATCACCTTGTCGCGGGGGGTGACACCGTTGTCGGGCCCGGCACTAAAAATTTTTCCTGTCCTCCTCCACTGCGATGCCGCTGTCTTGGGGGGGCCTCCAGCAGTGAATGATAGGCAGGGGGCGCGGCGCCACAAACGTCATGGCCCTTGCCTGAACATTGCAGCAAGAAGGCGGGGAAACGGTCAAAGGGGGAAGGGGTAAATCCCTTATATCCCCTTTCCCCCCGGCGCGGTTTGCCCCCTGTTTCCCCCCGCGGTCCCCCCCCCCAGTGTTCAGGGGGTCACGCGGGACGCTCATTAAATCATGAATATGTGCTTTCTGACTGTAAGGGGGGTACAAACCTGACGCTGAACACAGGGGGGAGACCGTGGGAAAAAAAGCAGGGGCGCAGAGAGCGGGGGGGAAGGGGGTTTTAATAGAAGAGTCGCCCCCCCCCCCTGCCCCCCCCCTGGTAGTACTGTGTCAAAGCCCCCCGACCGCGGGGCCCCCTCACCTGTCCGGGCCCATGCAGCTGAAGGTTGCTTCTTCACGGTCCCACTCCTAGCAGTCTGCTTCTCAGGCTGGTTAACAAAAAAAGGGGGGCCCCACCCTTTTTTTTTTGAAGGGAACCCCTTTTTTTTGTTAACAGCCCTTGACTCATGATTGTGCCCGGGGTGCCCCAAGTGAAAGTGGAAAAAAAATAATTTTAAGTTTCCCTTCCTTCCCCCTGTCAGCCGGGGGGAATATTCTTTGGGGGTTTTTTGGGCTGCAGCATTGCGGGGCCCCCGCAGTAAACAAAAACCCCTTTTTGAGATTACCCGGGGGCCCCTGATGTGCGGGATAGGTAAAAATTTTTTTTCTTTTTATTTTTTTTTTTAAGGAAAGGTTTTTGCATTAATAAAAGTGGTCAAAAACATTGTTTTATTCTTTAAAAAATTTTTTTTTAATTAAAAATTGTTTTTATTTTTTTTTATCAAAGGTTAATAATTGATAGTTTCTAATTGCAGCTCTAAATTTTTTAAACCCGGTTAAAGGTACCTTTCAAAGCAAGGTGACTTCCCCCCTTTTTAACCCTTCGCCACCGCTCCGGGATGGAATAGAGGGGAAAATGCCAGAAAGGGAATTAATTATAGATTTGTTTTTTCTGGGGTGTCGGGGGGGAGATGTTAGTAGCCGGGGGGGGAAAAAAAAATGGTCCCTTTTTGGGGTATTATTATCTGCCCCACTCGGGCTTTTTTCGGTTTTCGAAAATGGGGGGAGCCACGCATTTTTTTTCAAAATTTTTTCACCCATATATTTTATACTGTATTAAAATTTGGCCCTATATATTTATTTTATTTATGTTATACACTTCCATAGTATAATAGCGCTAATTCAATTTCGGTTTTGTGAAATGCAAACCCCACTAAAAAAGCATGGTTTTTCATAGAGTTAACCATGCATTTAAAAATTTTTTGATCTATTGTTTTCCTAAAAATTACATGAGGGGTGTGTAAAAAAATTTCCCCTTGTAGGGGTTAATTAAAGGTGAAATTGTGCAAAAAGTCCTTTTTTTTTTCAAGAATTTCCCTTTTTAATTAACCCCCACGGGTAAATTTGCCACAGACACCTGAATTGTTTGTGAAATCAGATTCAAATACATAAAAAAAACAGGTTTTTAAATATGAAACCCAAATTATTTTATGTGGGTGCTTCTGTCTTTTACAGAACCGGGTTTTTTCCCCGGGAATTGAAACGGCTATTTTACTTGTAAAAAAAAATATAAACTTAATAATGTATTAATGTCAAATGACATGTGTGTATATATTATTATAATTATATTAATATATTTCATGTTGTTTTTTAGTGTTTACAAGGAAAAAAGGGGTTTTTTTTTGTTACGATATTTCTGCCCCTGACTTCATTGGGATTCCCGGGATCGGGGGATCGGGTATCGCCGATTTTTTTGGGTTGGGGGTACCATTCCCAACGAAACTTTTGGATACGGAAAGTATGCTCAATCTAACAGGATCCATTATAGCCCCCCCCTTTTTCTTAAAAGGTTTGTGGGACGATTGGACAGTTAAAAGAAATGTCCCCCCCCCGCGTACAGACATAATTCTTTTTAAAAATCCTGTTCTCTTTTTCTGCCTCGTCGTCTGGATTGCATCCACTTGCATGGCTCTAGTTCTGTCCCCGGGACTTCCGGCTGTACTTCTTTAGTCCCCGAGGCAGGGAGGATTAAAAGTTTTAGTTAACGTTCTGGAGGTCCACTTCTCTTGTGTCGTTCAGAAGACGGGTGTCAACCGGATGAATGTTGATGAATCATCAGTCCGAAGGGGTCTTCCACGGGCAAGTTGCCTTTACTGCAAAAAAAGTCCTCTTTTAAAAAAGATACTTTTGCTGCATTTTTCCCTTTTCAGTGTAAGGCCCCCCCCTTACCCCCAAGCATACCTGGACGGGGCGTTTCCCTTGTCGTAATCCAGAACGTTGTTTCGCAGTAGCTCCGGGTTTTTGGGTCATCAAAATTGCTGCCCCTCAAAAAAAACCTTCATTTTTGTCTAAACGGGTCCCCGAGCCCAAAAAAGGTTTCCCAAAACGATTGCTTTGGGGTTTAACGAAAGTGCATAGCCCCTTTGACCTTCAGCAAAATGTTAGATTTTTAATCAAGAACAGGTAACTTGTTTCAAACATCCACGAAATTTCTCGATCCCCCCCAAAAACAAAAGGTGGTGTTGGGGGGCGTCAGACGTGGGGGGGAAGTTGCCCCTTCTTGGGGGGTAATTCGAGCAGTCAAATTGTACTGCATTTGCAGATCTTGGTAGTTGTGGGGTTCTGGACATTAGATCTTTTTGGGGCCAAAAAAGGGGTCCATCCGTGCTTTTCCATTCACCTTTCGGTGTGCAAAGGCATTGCACCCTGCTTTTTTCTGACAGTTTTCCAAATTTTTTGTCCAGGGCCTCTTTTTTGGGGGGCTGAGTATTCTGTCACGTTACGGCGTACGGACTGGAAGTCAGTGGCCGGGGCAGAAGTGGGAGGGGACGGCCAAAGGGAAAGGGGGTTTGGAAGTGCCGTATATGACGGTGGGGGTTCACTATGTTGGCAGAGGGCCGGGCCCCCCCCCCGGCACGGGCGGCTGAGATCACACACAAGACCAAGTTTTTTTGATGAATGAGTTGGGGTAGGAAGCAGGGTTTCCCAAAGACAGGGTGTCAGCAAAAAACCCTTCCGATCAGGAGCTCAGAAAAACTTCCTCAGTTAGATGAGCACCAAAATATACTGCAACGGGAAGCTGCACAGGGCCAGGTAATATGGGTCCAACAGTTTTAATCTGGGAGAACAACAACAGGGATTTTTATGATCTCTATCCAACGTCTCAATCAGGGGGGGAAAATGGGGAGGGAAGTGATGATCCTACCCCCGAAAAAATTCATTTTGGGTTTTTGGTAAAATTTTTAGTTCGAAAAAGCTCCCCGAAAGGGGAAAGCCCCCAAGCCTGGCTACGGTTCAAACCCTAAAATTGACACCATGCGTCCGATGCTTCACATGCAACCTAGACTTGTATGGGTGCGTTATCTGAATTCCGAACCCCTTTACAGCTGCTACAGATTTTTTCTCAGGTTAAAATTGGGGATGAAAAAATAAACAAATCTGCACGCCCATAGAATAACCCCTTGGTTTGGTTTTTCCGATAATATATCAGAAGATCAGCTGTGTTGTACCTTGGGGATGAGCCCCCATCCCCTAGTCTACCCACAAAAAAATTAATAAACGTTTTTCCCCATCTTGCTTACATCAGCACCCTTTTTAAAAGTTATTTTATTTTGTTAGTATTAGAAAATTTTCCACCTAAAAATTTTTAACTTTTTTCAGGAACCTATAGCTGGAGTGCTAAGGGGGGGGACTTTTTGTGAATTTCATAGCAACATCAGGAAACACAATCATGATCACAGGGTGCCAATGGGGTTTTAAAAGGGGAAACCCGCACTTGTTTTAACCTTTATATGTGTAGTCCTATTTAACACAGCATCTAAGGGGTTTTTAAGCCTGGTCGGCGAGTTACGTTAAAGGTATGCAGCCTGACGAAAAAAATCTAAAGCAAAAAAAAAAGCATCCCCCGAACCCCCTTTTACTGGGGCTAGGGTTGTGAAAGAACAAGGTGTTGTGAAAGATTGGGGACGACTTCGGAGCGAAGCTCCATTTTGGGGTTTCTGAGGGTATTGAACCTTGTGGAACACCAAGAGTCCTACACCTCAGTGGAGTGGTTTCGGTGGTATACTGGGGCCCGATATAAGTGAGTGACCTCCCCCGATCCTGCCGGGACCAATTTTTTTCTGGTTAGGGGTTGGAATTATTTCTTTTCTGGTCTCTGTAGCATTAGATGTCTCTTTCAGTTTTTTTTTTTTGGTTTGAATTCCTTGCTTTTTGCTGCATTGCTTTTTTCTTCAGCGGTCCCCTTTGGGGGGCTTTGGTGGCTCCGTTAGTTTTTTGTATTTGTTCATTTGCTCAGTTTTTGTAATTTTTTTGGGAGCTCGTGTCCACCCAGAGATTGAAAGGTGGTCGAGACGTGTGGTTTTGTGTTTTTTGGTTTCAAAAGTTTTTGGGTTTTTTCCAGGGTTTTTTGGGTTCGACGATTTTTCCCGTCGTCCCTTCTAGAAAGTTTTGGGCCCCGGTTTCAATTTTTTCGTCTGTGTTCGTATTTTCATTGTCTAATCGCCTTTTTTTTGGGGGGTTCTACTCTTTTGGGTCTACTCCAGGGCAGTTGCTTTCCCCTTTTTCTTCGGGGGTAGCTTCCCCAGTTTTAAAAGGGCATCTAGGACACCGTGGAAGTCCCAGGCTGCTTCCAGTTGTGCGGTTAGTTAGGGGTCTGAAACCCCATTATTTTCCAACCTTTGGTGTTAGGCTGCCCCTTCGATTTTTTATCCGCCTCCTCAGCTACCAAAAAAAACCTTGTCCTTGTGGCTCTTACATAGTAACTCAAAATTTTTCCAAAACGGACTAAGAAAATGTTTTTTTTAAATTGAAACCCCATAAAGGATTTTTAGTATTTAGACAAGTTTCCTTTTCCCCGCATGGTTAAACCCAAAAATTTTTCAAAAGCCCCGAAATCCCGGTTTGTGTTGAGCGATATTGCTCGATTTAAAAAATTTCGTATCGAAATTGTATCGCCGAAGAAAATAAAATGTCGATACGATTTGATCCGGGGAATCCCATGTAAGCTTGGGAACAAATATCGCAACAAAAAAAACCCTTTTTTCTTTTTTTAAAAAAAAATAAAACCCCATAGAAACATATTTTATTTATATATATATAAATTACTGTCATTTGCATATAAATTAAATATTTTATAGTTTATACACTTCTCATATTAAAACGACTCTAATTCAATTCCCGGGTAAAGACGTAAAAACCCCCTGAATCGGGGCCGGGCCGAGTCCCCCAAAACTTGGCTTGTGCGACCAATTGGGCTACGAACAGGATTCTGTAGCTCGAAAAAAACGAGTCCTGTGCCCCCAAAATTCACTGGTTTTGCTTGAGTTTTTCTAAAATCTCAAAAAAAGTTTTTCCTTTTTCCCCCATATCTCGTCAGACGAGGCAAGTGAAAAGAAGGGGGGTCTTTTGGGTGTCACCCCCCCCCGTGGGTGAAAAGAGGCGCCACTGAAATGGTATGAAAAGTAAATCGTCCCCCCGCTCTAGGTTCCGCCCCCTATCCCCCAGTGTGAGGGGTCCCGCTCCCAAAAAAGGGGCCCCTCCAGATATACCAGTGTTTGGAGAGATGGGTAATGGCACAGAGCAGAAGGGGGAAGGGGGGCAGCCCCGAGCTCTCCCCCCAGGGAAGCGACCGATGCCAGGGAAATCACCGTTGGGCACCCGGGCCCGTAAACCTCCAAGCTGCAAGAACGGGGAAACCCCCGAAGGCCTGGCCCGGCAGGGGAGGTCCCCAGGATGAAGCGTGGCGTGCCCTAAAAAAAACTTGGGGCGGCGCCAAACCTTTTTCCGAAGTGTCTGACTCTGTCCGGAAGGGAGCCCCCCTTTTGTAGAGGACCCCCTTAAAAAGTGATGGGTTTTACTTGCACGTGGAGGCACCCGTTCCGCAAAAACCGCCCCCCCCCCGCAGCACCCCCCGATCCCGCTGTCTGCCCGGGGCTGAGACGAAGAAGCGACCCCCCTCCTCATGGAGGAGGCCCGCAGGCACAGAGCACTACCTGCCCCTCCGGGGCCCCACTGTATTGATTTGAGCCGTTGCTTCCTCCGAGGGGGGGGCCGCCGGACTGGGGGGCACAGGGGGGCTGCCGCAAAAAAGGGCACTGAAAATGCTTGGGTGGGGAGACAGGGCAACTGGTGGGGAGAATTTTTCCGGGTCAGGAGGAAGATGGGAACGTTGGGGAGGGAACGAGCGACAAAGGGGGCGCGGGGAAACCCTAAAACTTCGCAAAGTCACCGGGAAAAGGCCCCCGGGAGATAAGGACCGGGGAGAAAGGACAAAGGAAACCCGATGAGCCGCGGCGTAAGGGGGGAGTGGAACTTTAAATTGAAAGGGGGTGGGGTTCATCAAGGACCTGGGGTTTATTTAGAAAACTTTTTTACCCGGGGGGGGTGGGCTCACCTCCCAGAAGGGGACCCGGGGGGGCTGTTGCCGGAGACTTTTGGGACTTACACCCCAGGGGTTTAAAGGGTGGGGGCCCAAAAAGTCAGGGCCCCCCACTCCCCATGTGCAGGAACCTGTGGCCCCCCAAGCCTTCACCCCCACATCCAGGCTTGCAAAGTGCCCACCCCCCCGGGCCTAAATCTCCCCGCCTCCCTCAGTGGGTCCCCCAACAGCCCCCCCTAGGACTGTAAGTAAGTGGCCCCCCCCCGGGCCCGGGGTTGGCCCCCCGGGGTTCGTACGTCCGTGACATAGGGTAAAACCGGAGAGAATAAAAGGGGCCCCCCCAGACCCGATGCGGGTCATGAGCATGTAAGGCCCCACGAGTCATCAGGGCGGTGGTCCTTGGTGCCCGGATGTTTGGCAATCTCAGAAGATCCCCGGGGGTACCGGAAGAGGCCGCCAAAGAGTCTAAATAACCCCGGCGGGTCCGATGTAAAAAAAAAAATTAAATGTTTAGTACCCCGGGGGGAAAGTTTAAAAAAAATTTTTTTTAAATTTTAAAAAAAAAAAAAAAAACACATTTTCATTTCTTTTATTACTGTTATCCTGCTGCGCGCCCCCGATCTCCGTAAAAAAAATGAAAAAAAAAAAAAAAAGTAACCATGACCGGCAGTCCATAGAAAAAGTGTCCCCGACGATCCAGTTGCACATCAGAATGACAGGCAAGCCGTCCCCGGCGAGCACAGCTGATTACTGCTTCCCCCCCGGGGGACGTCATCGGACTGACTGCTTTACGCCGGGAAATTTCCCGGAAAAAAGATTGGGGCCCCCAGGGAGAGATAAAAGGGGGCCTTGCAGTAGGCATGACGCCGGGGGTCTTTGCAGGTAATGGCTGAAAATTTACAACCCCACCGACGGACCCACAGTGACAGGACAAAGATTCGGGGTTCGATAAGACAAAATATCGAAACGAATTATCGAAAGGCCCCTAGAGCTAAAATCGGCCGTAGCAATATTTGCATTATCGTATCGCTCAACACTACTCGGTATGCAAAATTTGAGTATTTTATGGCACTTAAAAAAATACCTTATTAACCAGTTCACAGTCTCTCAGAGTAAATGTATGCAGTTGTAAGGAAAGTTAAGCCCTGTCATCCTAATAGCAGTAAATACATCTTTAGATATTCACCAAGCGACTGCTTTTTGATCTAGAAAGCATCTGCCTAAATAAATCAGAATAATGTTTAAAGTAAGACAGCTTTTGCATGCTAATGTATATAGTCATTGAAAAATATAATCTGTTTTCTGCCTATTTTTTATTGACCGAACATTATATAATTTTATCCGATTTTTTCCATGTGTAATCATTGTAAAACAGATTTCTAAGTGTTAGATTCTTGAGAATTTTAATAGTCCTGTATAGAGACCTTCTTAATCTCTCCTGTGTATGGTTAAACCCAATTCTGCATAGCCAAAAAGTACTTCAACACTAAGTACCAATGAAGTAAATGAAATGATCCAGTTTGAAAATGTAATTAATTAACTAATTAATTAACTCAAACAGGGCTTGATGTACTAAGGAGTTAATGTGTTCATTTCTACAGTCTGTAACATGTAATTAATAGGGAATTAAGAGATATTAAAGGTCTTTTACTGGATGAAAATAGTGCACTTCATCATGTGTAGATTTTGACCCGCTTGTGCATTTGCATTTCTAATGTTTAATGCATATATGAAACCATGTAATAATATCTAAGTCTTACCAACACCTCATTCAGGCCACTCCTTAAAGGAACCTGTCACTGTCAACATGGTTTCTGATTAGACAGCAACATGTTATAGTGAAGAAGAAAGTGACCACATTGATTTGTAACTCTGGGGGTATGGTTGGGTGAAATTCAAAAATGGTTGTATTTTATTCATTTAAAATCGCTGTTGTTTGATTGACAGCCGGTCACTATGAAGACACCACCCACTGTACAACAGTAATATGTAAATCTGTAAATTCAGTACTTCACTCTTACCTGTGGTATTCACATTCAACAAGAAGAAATATTAGAGTTGCAGAAAGAGATCATCACATTGTTTCTAAAGATGTTGGCCACTATATCAACTTATGACCTCTCTTCAGGTTCTGAGAATGGGACACTAGAGTTCCTCATTGGAAGACAGCAATGATCCTCTGATCCATTTATTACCTACGAGACTGACAGAAATAGCTGAGTACAATTCTCGGATATTTCTGTCAGTCCTGTAAACATAAGTGTAATGGTAATTAGCATGTAGAACCATTGATCATTCAATAAAAAGCTTGAGGAGCACTTTCTCAGGATTTTTTGGAGGTTCCGGTGGTTGGAGCTCCTGTAAAAGTTATGATGGCCAACCCCTTTTTCTTAAGCGGATCTGTCACTAGATTTCAAAATACATACTCTATATGTTATTAAATAAATCTCTTACAAATAAGAATGATGTATTTACTTTGAAAATTTATGTCAGATTGCCACATTGTCAGATTGCATAATCCTCTGTGAAAGTTTAACTCAATCTTCGAACACCTAACTGATTGACAGTTCCTCAGTGTCTCTTTAGCTACTGAGCTCCCACAATGCTCATTCCAAAACATTTGAACCCCTGAGATATTTAAATTTTGTAGCTTAACTTATAAAATGTTCATTTTAACTCATTACTATATAGCAATTTTGACATGGTTTTTCAAAGTAGCAAATCTGTAACGTGTGCACATAGCCTAAGTCTCACAGTCATGAAGTTTCCACACATGCGCAGACTGAATGATTAAAGTATAAGGCTGGGGTCACACTTGCGAGAAACTCGCATCATGGGGATCTCCCCTGGAAGCATTTTTTGACTCCTAGGTCACAGCTTTAAACAATGTTTTCAGAGTTTCATGCCATTTTTACTGGTGCACAAAAACAAAAACAAAACAAAAACTGATTTTGCTGGGGTATGCGAGGCTGTGTGGGGCTGTGCCAGCCTCTACCTGGCCTGTGCGGGACTGTGCCGGCCTCTGCCGGATCTGTGCGGGGTTGTGCCGTGCTCTGCCGGTGCTGTGTGGGGCTGTGTCAGGCTCTGCCGGGGCTGTGCCGACCTATGCCGGGCCTGTGTGGGGCTGTGCCGGCCTCTTCCAAACCTGTGCGGGGCTGTGCCGGCCTCTGCCGAGCCTGTGCGGGGCTGTTCTGGCTCTGCCGATGCTGTGTGGGGCTGTGCCGGGCTCTGTCGAGCTCGGGCTCTGCTGGCTATGCGGGCATCGTCCAATGGGACTATTGTCCCATTCGGCTATGCGCGCTACAGTGACAGCATTAGTCATTAGCGGCTGATGGGAAAGTAGTACTCCCATCATCCGGCTAATGTGGTGAATGTAACAAAAAATAAAACATATACAGAACATACAACATATAGTACATACACATAACATACAACACATAACATGAAGTACATACTCACCGCACACACCTATTTCCGAAGCCTTCGTCTCCTGCAAATAATATTAAAATAATAAACTCAACCGTATGCTCACCTTTCTGCCATAATCCATTAATAACGAGGGTCCCACGTCGATCTCCCGTGGAGAGCTGCCACATCAGCTGATGCGACCTCTCTCCATGGGCTCCAGCGATACAGTGACGGAGATAACCCTCCGTCAGGAGGTCACAGGAGTTCACCTGTGACTTACGGCAGCACTACAGCGTGGGAATTTTCTCACGCAGCAATGCTGCCGTAAAGTGAACTCCAATGACACACTGCGGGAGGGTTATCTCCGGTCAGTGTGTCATTGGAGGCCATGTAGAGCGGTCACATCTGCTGATGTGGCAGCTCTCATGGGAGATGGTCATGGGACACTCGTTTTTAAAGAGGGACTGCGTCGGAAAGGTAAGTTTAGGTTGGTTTTTTTGAAAAATATTTTGCAGGTGATTGATGGCTTCGCTAGCATCTGGGCGTACAATAAAAATTCTGAGAAACCATGTTGTGTTTTATTTCGTTAAAAAAAAATTCTGGCTGTGTCTTTTTTTTAACCCTTTATTAATATAAGATTATTATTATTAACCGGGCTTAATGTCATCTTACAATAGCAAGTTGACATTAACCCCTTATTACCCCATATCCCACCACTACATGGGAGTGGGAAGAGAGGGGCTAAGTGCCAGAATTGGCGAGTCTTATAGATGCGCCATTTCTGGGGCAGCTGCGGGCTGGTATTTGTAGCCAGGGGGGCCAATATTCATGGCCCCTTCCTAGGCTATGAATATTAGCCCGCAGCTGTCTGCGTAGCCTTTCTGGCTATAAAATATAGGGGGACCCCACGTCATTTTTTGGGGGGGTCCCCCTATTTTAATAGCCTGTAAAGGCTATGGTTCATTGCCTGTCAGACAATCCCTGCAGCGTGATTCGGACTCTAATGTCCTTCAAAAATGCTGGGTGGAGACCCGAGTACCTGCCGAGTAATCCTGGTAATACTCGGTGCTCGCCGAGTGCACTGAGTACCGTGATACTCGGGCGAGTACCAAGTAGTGGCGAGCACCTTCGCTCATCACTAGCCATGAGTCTTCTCGGGAATGATGCAACAAGTTTTTCACAACTTGGATTTGGGGATCCTCTGCTATTCTTCCATGTAGATCCTCTCCAGTTCCGTCAGGTTGGTGGTGAACGTTGGTGGACAGCCATTTTCAGGTCTCTCCAGAGATGCTCAATTGAGTTTAGGTCAGGGCTCTGGCTGGGCCAGTCAAGAATAGTCACAGAATTGTTATGAAGCCACTCCTTTATTATTTTAGCTGTGTGCTTAGGGTCATTGTCTTGCTGGAAGGTGAACCTTCAGCCAAGTCTCCGGAAGAAGTTTTCATCCAGGATAACTCTGTACTTTGCCGCTTTCATGTTTCCTCCAATTGCAACCAGTCATCCTGTCCCTGCAGCTGAAAAACACCCCCATAACATGATGCTGCAACCACTATGTTTCACTGTTGGGATTGTATTGGGCAGGTGATGAGCAGTGCCTGGTTTTCTCCACACATACCGCTTAGAATTATCACCGAAAAGTTCTATCTTTATCTCATCAGACCAGAGAATCTTATTTCTCATAGTCTGGGAGTCCTTTGTGTGTTTTTAGCAAACTCTCTGCGAGCTTTCATATGTCTTGCACTGAGGAGAGTCTTCCGTCAAGCCACTCTGCCATAAAGGCCTGACTATTAGAGGACTGCTGTTATGTTAGGTAGCTGAGGAGGACAGGAACAACAGCCGGGCAGCCGAACACCTGAGATGTTGGTAACTGATGGGTTGCAGATTCCTAAACTAACCACACAACTGGAGGTAGCCGTGGAGCGTTCCTACGTTGATCCTAGACGCCTCGTCACAGCCTGAGAGATAACTACACCTAAAGGCAGAAAGATGAAAGCTATCTGCCCCGGAGCAGATCCCCAAAGAAAATAGGAAGCCCTCAAACATATAATGGCGGTTAGACAAGAAGAAAGCATAAACACAGACAGAAAATAGAATGAGCAAATGCTGGGGCCACAAGCTGACTAAATAGGATAGGACAGGAGAGATTACTTTCTGCAACCCAGAAAACCCTACAAAAATCCAACAATTCTGATTACAAAAATACTGAGATCACACGATCTCGCCACCCACTTTATCAGTTCTCAGTGTGAACAAAACCAAGCCGCAGCCACTGAAAAAACAGGAAAAAGAAAATGAACAAACAACAGTGGCTTCAGATAAACTGAGAGGAGCACAAGCCCCCGGAGGGGACCTGGCTGACCTCCACAGAAGTGCAGGAAACAATGCAAAAAGCAAGCACAAAAACAAAAGCAGAAAATATCTTATCTGATAGCAGAAGATGCAGGCAAGACTCAGCAAACTTCCAAATGAACCAGGAACCACAATTGAGACAAGAACAATTGATCACCGGCAACCATCATGAGAGGGAACCTCCTTATATCAGACCAGTCAGTGAACCCAGATTGCCATTCTTCGCTGAAAGGTTCAGTACTGTCTGTAACCACCAGAGGGAGCCTCTGCTCAGAAACCATCTCTAGCACATTCATAACAGGCTGCAGTAATAGTTGACTTTGTGGAACTTTCTCCCATATCCCTACTGCATCTGTGGAGCTCAGCCACAGTGATCTTGGGGTTCTTCTTTACCTCTCTCTCCAAGTTTCTTCTCCCACGATTGCTCAGTTTGGCTGGACGACCAGGTCTAGGAAGACTTCTGGTGGTTCCAAACTTCTATCATTTAAGGATTATGGAGGCCACTGTGCCCTTAGGAACCTTGAGTACTGCAGAAATTATTTTGTAACCTTGATCAGATCTGTGCCTTGCCACAATTATGTCTCTGAGCTCCTTGGACATTTCTTTGACCTCATGATTCTCATTTGGTCTGACATGCACTGTGAGCTGTGAGGTCTTATATAGACAAGTGTGTGCCTTTACAAATCAAGTCCTATCAGTTTAATTTAACACAGCTGGACTCCAATGAAGGAGTCGAACCATCTCAAGGAGGATCACAACGAAATAGATAGCATGTGACTTAAATATGAGTGTCTGAGCAAAGGGTCTGAATACTTTTGACCATGTGATATTTCAGTTTTTCTTTTTTAATAAATTTGCAAAAATGTCTAAATTTATTTTGTCAGTCAAGATGGGGTGCTGAGTGTATATTAATGAGAAAAAAAATGAACTTTTTTGAAGTCACCAAATGGCTGCAATGAAACAAAGAAAGACAAATTTAAAGGGGTCTGAATGCTTTCCGTACCCACTGAATGTCCAGTTCAGGGGCAAACATACCGTTGTGTGCCACCGCACAGGGGCCCAAGAAGTAAGGAGGCCCATTTTCACCTCCAAAAGTGGAACTGTGCATTATGAGGGGGAATTGGGCACGTTCTGATCCAATGATCCAATTGGAACGTGTACCATCAATGGAAAGAAGGAATAGCATCCCATCCAGGTGATTAGAAATTTTCAAAAAACTTTATTCTGCCAAGATGCAACGTTTTGACCTTTGCAGGTCTTTGTCAAAACCTGGATGGGATGCTGTTCCTTCTTTCTATTTATGAAGAAAAACACTTCTTTCATGGGGACTTTTCAAGGGGAATGTTAGCATCCAGTTCTCAATTAATTACTTGTTTTCTAGTATGAATAACAGAGGGGCATCACAGAGAAGATAATCCAAAACTCTTAATTTAGGAGGAAATGAAATCCTTTGTTCATCAGCAAAAATAAAAACACGATTTGTCCAGTGCCTCACAAATGCTATAAGTTCTCACATCAATGAGACTCAATTTTGGCATAAAAATTGCTTGTCCCTTGTTCTCTACATTATGTGTTCTGAACTTTCTATAGCTATTTCAGCTAAAACCATATGTTACACATGGAGCTTTTGATGGAGTTATTTATTGTGTTTATTGGTGTAGAAGTGATGTTGTGCTAAGATCACCCATAAAACTAGTGAGCGAATGGAACCGCTGCTGAACTTTTCATATTGTCTCATGTCTATTAATTTACCCCTTTCCTTTAATTGTCTGAACTTTGCAAGCCTCTTCTCAAGTGCCGCTTTTAAGTTCACATCAGAAACATACCAGAAATGTCCCAGAAGTGACCAGAAGGTTAAAGCTACAACTGTTTATTAACAGTGCTCACCTCTTTATCTTCCAACAATTGCTCTTTAACCATGCTTACCTATGCCTTTACAGTTTTT
The DNA here is from genome assembly GCA_033576555.1 of Oophaga sylvatica. Classification (NCBI taxonomy): domain Eukaryota; kingdom Metazoa; phylum Chordata; class Amphibia; order Anura; family Dendrobatidae; genus Oophaga; species Oophaga sylvatica. The sequence continues at coordinate 523,229,043 of JARQOD010000002.1, forward strand.
GCTCCACTAATCATTGCTCTCCATCACTATTCCCGAACTCTCCAAACAAATTATCTCACATTTCCTCTTACTCTCCCACCTTACCTCATCTGCAGACCTGCTCCTCAACCTTGCATTCCTGCTACTAAAGCTCAAAGAAAACCAGCCAATGTCCTTCTCTCACCTCCTTTCCCTCTCTTGGCTTCTCCTCACTGCTGGTGACAGCTCTCACAAACATGGATCTCCACCGTTGATGATAACCCCACTAAATCTCCTTCATCACTCACCACCGACTGGAAAATACCACAATCCTTGCAACATAAAACTCATTCCTTTGATCTCCACTCCACCACATCCTTTCTCTGGAGCGTTTGGGAATGCCCGCTCCATGTCATCCATGACCTCTTTACCTATCACCATTTATCCTTCCTGGGACTCATCAAAACATGGCTGACACTCTTCAACATGGCCTCCCCTGCTGCTCTGTATTACGGGGGACATTACTTCACCAACACTCCTTGCCCTGACAATAGACAAGGTGGAGTAGTGGCTCTTGTCCTTTCTACCAACTTCACCTTCAACACAATCCCCTCTCTACCCTCAATTGTCCTCCATTTTAAAGTGCATTCTGTCCATATCTACTTTCCCTCCAACCTCCAAGTAGCCATTATATAATGACCCCCAGGTGCAGCCACTACCTTTATTGACCACTCCTCCACCTGGCTTCTACACTTCGTCTCTGCTGACATTCCCATCATTATCATGAGTAACTTCAACATCCCCTTTGACACCTGCCAGTCTTCCGCCTCCAAACTCTTGTCTCTTGCTTCATCCTTTGGTCTTATTCAGTGGTCCTCCACAGCCACCCACACAGACAGACATACACTAGACCTTATCTTCATCCACCTCTGCTTCTTCTCTAACTTCACAGCCTCGTCTCTCTCCCTTATCTGACCACCATCTACTCACTTTCTCATCCCTGTCCTTATTATCTGCTACCCATCTCCAGCAACTAGCACACCCCGCAGAAACCTCACACAACTAGACATTCTCTGATAGTCTCCTGATTCTATTTTACCATTATTCTCCTGTTTTCTACAACATCACACTAGCCTCAGCTGTTAACTCTGTCACCCCTCTCATGCATGACAGAGTACGATGAATCAATAGACAACCCTGAGACAACAAACTCACAAACAAGTTTTGGCAAGCATCCTGAGTTGTAAAGCGGCACTGGAAGAAAACTCACTGACAGGAAGATTTCACCACATTCAAACAAGCAACCTTTACATTCAAGTTGGCCCTCACATCTGCTAAACAAGATTACTTCACCACGCTTATATCTTCTTTATCCCACAACCCTAAACGGCTATTCAACATCTTTAACTCCCTCCTCTGCCCTTCACTGCCTCCTCCAACCTCCCTCATCTCCGCAAAAGACTTTACCACACATTTCAAAAATAAGATCGATCAAACAAGGCAAATCTTTACTGCCCATCCACCACAACCCCCATGTATAACAGGCTACTGCCCCTCCCCAATAACCTTCCTCCCCATTATCACTGAAGGAGAGCTTACTCATCTCCTCTCAAAAGCGCACTCACCACTTGTTCACACAACCACATCCCATCCCACCTCCTTGCCAACCTCCCACCAGGTTTATCCAGGACCTAACCCTATCACTAACTTCTGGTACTTTCCCCTCTACTTTCAAGCATGCCACTATAACACCTATTCGGAAGAAACTATCCCTAGTTCCAACCTCTGCGTCCAGCTATCACCCCATATTGCAGCTTCGGTTCACCTCCAATCTACTCAAACAGCATGTCCATGCTGAACTTTCCTCCCATCTCTCATTTAACTCACTCTTCAAAGACATACAATCCAGCTTCCATACCCACCATTCTGCCAAAACCATCGTGGCAAAATGCCTAAAACTTACTTACTGCCAAAGCTAACATACAATTCTCTATACTCCACCTCCTAGAATTGTCCTCTGCCTCTGACAAAGTCAACCACTCTCTCCTACTACAAATTCTCTCTTCCCTTGTCATGAAAGACGCGAGTACAATTGTTGACTGGGAGCTCAGAGAATTGCCAACAACCAGTCCATGGGGCAACAAAATGTAGCAACTGGGGAGACACTTTGGACCACCGCATGAGATGGCCTGACATCCCCCCCTTGTCAGGAGCAGATGGCTCTGGGGGAGAGTTTTGTAAAAGGAAGCCAATTAGTAGAGAGTTGCAGTAGTCTAGGCAAAAATGATTTAGAGCAACAGTAAGAGTTTTTGCAGAGTCAAAGGTAAGGAAAGGTAGAATTCTAGAGATCTTTTTGAGGTGCAGGTGACATGATCAAGTGAATGATCAGATATAGGGGATGAATAAAAGATCTGAATTGAATACAACCCCAAGACAGTGAGCATGATGCTTGAAAGTTATTGCAGAACCACACATAAAATTAGCATTTCCAGGTTTTGGTAGGTTAGTAGAGGGGGAAGCACGAAGAGTTTAGTTTTTGTAAAATTCAGTTTTATATAGAGGGAGGGCATGACGTTAGAGGCAGCGGACAGACAATCCCTTGTATTTTGTAGTAATGCGGGTTTAATGTAAGGAGAAAAAGTGTATAGTTGGGTGTCATCAGCATAGAGATGGTAATAAAAACCAAATCTGCTGATAGTTTGTCCAACAGGGACAGTATACAGAGAAAAGATGAGGGGGCCTGGGACTGAACACTGAGGAACCCCAGCAACAAGTGGAAGAAGAGAGGACAAATAGCCAGCAAATTATACACTGAAAGAGCAGTCAGGGAGGTAGGAGGAGACCAAAGAGAGAATAGTGTCCTTGAGGCCAATATAGTGCAGCATAGTGAGTGGTCAACAGTATCAAATGCTGTAGAGAGATCCTGGAGAATCAGCAGGGAGTAGTGACCATTATATTTTGCTTTCAGTAGATCATTACAGGCTTTAGTAAGGGAAGTTTCTGTAAAGAGTGTAAAGAGCGGAAGCTGGATTGGAAAAGGTCAAGAATAGAGTTACTGTATCTGCAGATTAGACCAAGTGTTCCAGGAGTTTTAAGATAAAAGAGAGCTTAAAGAAAGGTCTGTAGTTAGAAATGCAATTCTGGCCAACGGTTGTTTTTTTCAGTAATGGGTTTATGATGGTGTGTTTGCAGGAGTAGGGAAAAGTACCAGAAGAAAGAGAGAGGTTAAATATTTAGGTGGGTAGTGACAGCCGGGGAGAGAAATTGAAGAAGGAGAGAGGAAATGGGGTCACTGTTATGACGCACCCACCAGGGCCGGGGGTACCCAGAATCAGACAGGAAAGTTCTATGGGGGAGGTCACGTAGCCGTGACCCGTTTCCATGGCCCTGGCCATGTCATAAAAGAGAGGATAGTTGTGTGGTGTTTAATCGTGATACCACCTGTGGTGTTCGGCAATGGGTGGCCGACGCTTCAGTTTTGGTCCACTGGGGCTGATGGGGATGCAGCAAAGATGATTCAGCTCCCGCGGGGCCCCAGGACAAATATATATTTGATTGTTCAGATGGTGGTGAACTTTGGGGTGTAGAGAATAAGTGAAGGATACAGAGAGGTGCAGTTTTCTTTACCTTTTACATGAAAATAGATGCAATCTGGGGTATCAATTACAGATGACGGATTGAGTCCGGCTTGCCTGGAGGCATTCAGGGGATCCACCCTGCCAGGTGAGGTTGGGGACCTTCCTTCTGCGCTCTCTTTTCGGGTCCCTGCTGCTTGTAGCTAAGATGCGGCCCTCTCCTGCGTGATGGTTTTTAACCTGTATGGCAGTCAGCGTGAGCCTATATCATGGGCACTGTCCTTTTCTTTGTCAGCCCCGGGCTCTTGGTCAGCTGCTGTGCCTTCATGTGTTTGGTGTGGCCAGGGAGCTTGCAGTCCCCTGCCCTCCAGATTCGGCTGTCAGAGCGTACAACCACCCGCCCAGCCAAGGACTCTGGCGTCCCTTTTTATCAGCACTCCGCTCTGGGGTCAACTATACGCTCTTGTCTCTGCTCCTGTCCATTCCCTCTCCACAGGCCAACTGCCAATTCTCCTCTCTCACTGTCCTGTCACAAGTTCCAGCTGGTTCCCGTTTCTATTTCAAATCTCCTGTTTACTCTCTCAGCTGATTTCTTTCTTACTCACTAACCCCACCTGCTGACCAGAATTTATAAGGAAGCTTCCCTTTCTGGCCTGGAACAGGAATTGACATGTACACTGTGTTACCTGGCATGGGGATCCCCCTGCCTCCAGGCATGACATCACCCCTTAGAGGGAGGCAATGTCACCGTGGCACCCGGACTCTGAGGTGCCATAGTTACAGGTATTAGGTGTGCAGGAGGGAAGAGGATCCATGATACGGAGGGGGGGGAAATGGGAGGCAATTTCCTGTTGTATACAATCAATTTTTTCTTTGAACAAATTGGCCAGATAATCATTTTAAACTAATACCACCACTACACAGTATTTGAAAATCAGTTTTGCAAATGTTTGAATTTAAATTGAACAACAATAATCTGTATTATAATAAATCACACAGTATAGGACAAAAATACAAAATAGCCCTATGTGGTTCATAGTACATATCAATAGGCAAATACATATAGCGCATCATATATTGCAAAGTATCAAACATGATTACAGAAATAGGTTCATATACATAATCATGTTAAGAATCATGGTACTGCATTATATTAGTACATAGGTCTGAAAAACAATTACAGAATGCTGCAATATTTTAAGTATCTAAACATTGACTTCAGCCCTTTATGTATATAAAGCAGCATTTATTATATAATATTCATTTCAGACCATTATAGATACAGACCATGTGCCATGGTTGGTAACAACACACTGCAAGTACCCCAACATGCTTTTCGCGTGTCGCTTCGTCAGGGGAAGACCAGATAGTAAGCACTGAGTTTAATGATCAGAGCTTGCTCTTTATGGATGAGGAGGTAGTAAAAAAGTGTCAAATAGTGTCATACCGGATTGTTGTACAGTGTGAGGTAGTGAGGGGAATCATTATATGAGCAGATTATTAATTGGGGTGTTAAAATCTCCCAAGATGAGAGTGGGAATATCACAAGATAGAAAGTGAGGAAGCCAGGTGGCAAAGAGATGCAGGAATTGGTGGTATTGGGAACTGCCATCTGCAGGAAGAAAGTGTGAATAAGTCTGACAGTGTGGACCTCAAATGAAGGGAAGATAAGTTATGGTATTGATGGGGATAACCTGAAAAGCACATTTTCATGAAAAAAGCAGACCATCACCCCACCTTGTCTGTTCTCATCCAAGTGGTATGCAAAAAATGTAAGCTACCAAAAAGAAGGGTGGTGGTGACTGCGTGCTGGTTCCAAGTTTCAGTAAGATCCAGAAAGATAAAGCAAATCTTCACCAAATCTGCACAAGAGCCCCACTTGCGCTGTGGCTGGGACCTAAATTTATAGGGAAGGTTGTACTTAGATCTAGATCTAATTTAACTCATTAACAGGGGCAGATTTCCCATAAAACCAACTTAGACCATGACCTAGGGTGCAGCAGTCAGGGGGAATAATAGCCAAATATTTTAAAAATGTTTAGCATTATTTTGAAAAGGCCATATAAAATGCTGTTTTTTAAATTGATATCAATATACAGTAAATAAAATTGAGTGGTACATTTGCATTGCCATCTCTACAGCTTGCTCTGTTTTGCTCAGTTCAGATTTGGTGTTAAAATATTGATTCCAAGTGATTCATTACTCTCATATCGCTTGACTTCTACTAATCTACTGCCATCATAGATGTTCTGTCCAGCCATATAATTGCTGTCTAGAAAGTCTAGACATTTTTTATGTCTCCAATTATTATACACATTGTATTTTTGAGTGTATTAGTCCTTCACACATTTCATATTGTAAGGTAACAGCACCACCTGCTGGCCGTTTAATGCATAGATTCTAGTTTAATTTGCAATGTCTTGTGGGAAGTTCCGAGGGCTTTGTGGGATGGTTCCTGTTGCATCATGGTCTTGTTTATGACACTGTGAAGGGAACAGCAGCCATTATTCCTCCATGTGTCTTAGGAGAAACTACACCATTCGTGTTCTTCATGCTTCTTAAACAGCCTGCTCTAAGCATAGTCGGTAAGCTATCTAGGTGTTATAATCCTGTGTTTATCAGTACGTTTGTTGTACTAAGTAGATAATAATCAGTTTGTGTATTACCTCATGTTACCTGTGTATTGCAAGCTATTTGTGTTTCATGCTCTGTGCAGTTATATATTCTGAAATGCTCCTGTTATTGCATTCTACAGTTTCACCTTTCCTGTCACATTGGCAATCAATAAAAGAAGGTTACAATTTTACAGCCTCTTTTTCTTAAAGAAGACAGGGGGTTTAGCTACATGTCTTTTCGCATGCCCTGCTAACGTGTATGAGGACAGTATAATAGATGCTCTAAAATACCTCGAAAGTGCAGAATATGACGAAATCAGGAACTTGAGCAGAAGCTACAGGGATACTCATCACGTAGTGAAGATTTGAGACAGTGTTCAAAGAACAGTTTTGGGGAACGGTGCTGTTCAGATTACACCAAGTGAACAAGTACAGTCATGGCCAAAAGTTTTGAGAATGACACAAATATTATATTTTCACATGATCTGCTGCCCTCGGTTTTTATGTGTGTGTTTGACAGATGCTTTTATCACAGACAGAAATATAATTGCAAACATATGAGTAACATTAAGCTTATATTGACAGTTAGAATGAGTTATGCAGCAAGTCAATATTTGCAGTGTTGACCCTTCTTCTTCAGGACCTCTGCAATTTCCCTGGCATGCTCTCAATCAACTTCTGGACCAAATCCTGACTGATAGCAGTCCATTCTTGCACAATCAATGCTTTCATTTTGTCAGAATTTTTAGGTTTTTGTTTGTCCACCCGTCTCTTGATGATTGACCACAAGTTCTCAATGGGATTAAGATCTGGGGAGTTTCCAGGCCATGGACCCAAAATCTCTATGTTTTGTTCCCTGAGCCATTTAGTTATCACCTTTGCTTTATGGCAAGGTGCTCCATCATGCTGGAAAAGGCATTGTTGATCGCCAAACTGCTCTTGGAGGGTTGGGAGAAGTTTCTCTTGGAGGACATTCTGGTACCATTCTTTATTCATGGCTGTGTTTTTAGGCAAGACTGTGAGAGAGCCGATTCCCTTGGCTGAGAAGCAACCCACACATGAATGGTTTCAGGATGCTTAACAGTTGGCATGAGACAAGACTGGTGGTAGCGCTCACCTTGTCTTCTCCGAATGAGGCGTTTTCCTGATGTCCCAAACAATCGAAAAGGGGATTCATCAGAGAAATAACTTTACCCTGTCCTCAGCAGTCCACTGCCTGTACCTTTTGCAGAATATCAGTCTGTCAATGATGTTTTTTCTGGAGAGAAGTGGCTTCTTTGCTGCCCTCCTTGAGACCAGGCCTTGCTCCAAGAGTCTCCGCCTCACAGTGCGTGCAGATGCACTCACACCTGCGTGCTGCCATTCTGAGGAAGCTCTGCACTGCTGGTAGCCGATCCCGCAGCTGAAACACTTTTAAGAGACGGTCCTGGCGCTTGCTGGTCTTTCTTGGGCGCCCTGGAGCCTTTTTGGCAACAATGGAACCTCTCTCCTTGAAGTTCTTGATGATGCGATAGATTGTTGACTGAGGCGCAATCTTTCTAGCTGCGATACTCTTCCCTTTTAGGCCATTTTTGTGCATTGCAATGATGTCGAAATGTGTTTTGGGGGATAAAGTTCATTTTCTAGCCAAATATTGACTTTGCAAGTAATTGCTGTTAAGCTGATCACTCTTTATAACATTCTGGAGTATATGCAAATTGCCATTAGAAAAAGTGAAGCAGTAGACTTTGTAAAATTAATATTTGTGTCATTCTCAAAACTTTTGGCCATGACTGTATGTGCAAGACATGGAAATTGATGTTCTGATGCTTGATGTTCTAGCAGTTGTCCAAGTTCTCCAATCACTACTAAAGTTCTTGAAGATACTGTAAGAACAGTTTGATTTATATGAGGAAAAAGCTCTCGACATTTCTTTAAAAAAAGTATAAGAACATGATGAAAGTATTTGATTCTCATGAAACTTCAATCTGATGAGACTCATGATGGTGAATCTAGGTTAGGCAGTGTGACAACTTTCAAAGCAATACATTTTTAACCAATTTTTTGAGGGAGGAAGCAAAATTAATTTAAGTGCTTTGGCCTAGGACATAGAAAATTGTAATCCAGCCCTTCTCGTTAAACAATTAATGATTTTAGGCCGGGGTCACACTGGCGACAAAATCGTATGACTGCAAAGCGATGAAATATCACATTGCAGTTGGACCAATGTTAATCTATGGAGCGCCCACCATCCGATTTTTTGTCGTCGTTTTATACGTGCGAGTGCAATCGCAGCATGCTGCGATTGTCACTGATTGTGGGTCAACAATCGCCAATTCAAGTCTATGGATGCGATGAAAAATCGGATTCCAAATGGACCGCACGTGTGACTTGTGATTTAATCGCACGACTTCTCAGGTGACAGGAAATTGCATCAGGAATTGTAGGAAGGCTTCACATGGTAATTAGGCTTGCACATATAAAAAAAACAGGAACAACGCCTCCACGGAATCAAGAACCATAGCTACCCATATCAACGTGGAAATGCTTATAGTTCTGGTCCAGGAAAGGCCAGAACTTTGGGACAGCGAGATGCCCATTACTTGACAGGTCGCGCAAGGAGGCGGCTTGGAGGAAATATGTCGCCAAATGTTCCCGGATTTTGCGGAGAGATCTAGGGAGGACAAGAGCGCATTAGTAAGTACAATAATTACAACCATATAAAACTTTAGATATTTCTCTGTATCTGCCAACACCAATGTTCTATTTTTTGATTCTCGCTTATATTGCCCCAAACAAAAAATTAGTATGAAGCGCTTTACAATGTCAATGCCACATTGTTATGTGTGTACACAAACAACATCCAAATATTCACATCCATCACTGTTGGTCGCCTACTTAGGGTGTAAAATGGTTGTAGCCACCTTGAGCACACATGAAATGTGTAGCTCATGTATTCATCTGTGGCCCTTGTGTTAAGGGCAAAGCTTTGGCCCAAAGTTATGCTAGTTGTTCTTACACATATCTAACACACGTATGTTTCTATGCATGTACCCTTCTACTATGATCATGGTAGTTTGCCACCTGAATACCATACAACTTTTGTGGTGTTGGTGTGTAGACATAACACCCAAACAAATATAATGTGGATGTTGTAGCTACAGATTTCTGAAGTATTTTACAAGTCCATATAACTAATGTTATTCCTTTTTTTATGTAACTTTGCAGTGACGATGTGACAAGGCGGTGGCGCAGCTGTCGGGATTGCTATCGAAGGGAGAGGCCAGCTGAGGGCGCGTAGTGGGGCATCAGGAAGCACCAAGAGGAAATACCTCTATTTTGATCGCCTCAATTTTCTTGGGCCGGTGATGGATCTGCGAGCGTAAATGCATGTCTGTGAAAGGCTATTACTGCTTTTGATATCAAATATTAATTTTATTCTTGTTTTCCTATATAGTCTAACCTTACCCAGAGGGGTCTGGTTCTGACTCGGAGGTAGTGATAGACCCAGTGGGTGATGTTGCTGAGGAGGCTGGCCCTTCCTCTGCAGCTTCAACATCCACCAAGCAGCACCACCACCGCCAGCAGCAGCACCCCCAGTGAGGAGTCAGAAAGCCAGGCTCAACATCAAGAAGAGCATCCCCTAAGCAGTAGCCCTACTAGGCCTCAGGATGGGTCTCTCAAGCTTCCGTGATTCCACGGCGAGGCAGGCGCAGAAGAGAAGGAGTTGGTTCTGGGACAAGGAGGCAGGTGGACAGAGGAGTTCTGGACTATTTGTCCAATGCTGCACATGATGATGGGGAGGAGTCATTTGGACACAGTCTGGCACGCTACCTCAGGGGTATTCCCCGTGAGCACAGACTGCGGACCCGAGGTGCTCTCCAAATTGTTCTTGATGCAGGCACCCCACCAAATGATCCCAATACTGTCTTTGATTTTATGGAAAGGTGGCAGCTTTCATAGAAAAATCAACTACAGTTGTTGGGAAGGCATCGAATAGAGGGTGCTTCAGCCTCACAACCTCCTCCTCATCATCATCCTCCTCTCCACCTCCTCCTTGTGTCCAACAGATACCAACTCCTACTCCACAACCTGCTTCATACCACAATGTACCTCAGCAGGTGCAATACATGGGACATAGTGGCCATTCCCAATATGCCACTTGAACATACCCAATTTTGTAGGCTGGCCACAATGGGTATGGTCGACATGGGCATATTGGGGGGTATACTCAAAGAGGGCAGCACTATAGTCAGGACTACCCACACCAATTTCCATGTACCCCTACCCCAACCCAATCAGGATCCAGCCAGAAACCCACAACGACAGGGCAGTCTGCCACTACTCAGGGTGACACAGTGGTTGGTGATCAACCAGCCCAAAACACTAAACTGGACCTCACCTTCACCACCCCCTCCTACCATAACTTGTAGGTCCTAATTGTTTACTCATTGTTTGAGTATATTTTGAGTACTTTTATATTTTGTTACTATTGTTATATTTGTTAAAACAAAGGTGAAGTTAACTTAGGACATATTTGTCCACTATGGTTTCTTTGAGAGTGACTAAAATGTACATAAATTAAAAGTGTTAAGTCGCATTGGTTGTATGTTGATATTATTATATGTGATGTCCTGTGTAATGTATATCAAACAGGAGAGTACAAACACCAATACAACACAAGAAGGTAAAGAAAAATGTGTTTATGGTACAACAAAACAGCACACTACATAGATAAGGCTCCTCTTGCCAGGAGTAGCACCCTCAGGGGACACAAAATAATTAGTGAACAATCACGTACTTTAAGGCCAAAAGGGGACAAACGGGGATGGATGAGTGGTCACATAGGCATAGACACATTACCAGACCAAGGTCAGCCACATCAGGTGAGGAGCATTCTGCATTCTAGTAAAGTTATGTAGGACCACACATGCTTTTACTACCACATTTACATTAGCTTCACTCAGCTGAATGGCTGATTGGAGTACCCACATTTGGCACAAAGAATACCAAAGGTCACTCCACCAGGCGTCGTGCACGTGAAAGGCGACAATTAAAGATTCTACGCCGATGGTTCAGATTGCGACGGGGGATATGGCCTCATAACATGACGTGTCAATTGAAACGCTCATCGCTACAAGAACTAAGGCACTGGTTCCAGATGTGGAGTCTGAAGTTGACGTGGTGGTAGTCCAATTGGTTATTGCATAGCCGCCGACCTATAATGGAAGAATTGAAGACTCTGGAGTCTCCAGTCCTTCCATAGGCCCAGAGTCTAAAATTATAAACCTTTACTGACTGTGACAAGGCCAACAGACTACAGAAAAAAATTGTTTATAATTGTGGAATTGGGACCCAGAGTTCGGCGGCTTACACACACGAATGTGCTTCCCGTCCAGGGCTCCAATACAGTGTGGAAATGGCACGTTTGTTAAATCCACGTGCAATCCTCAACAGTCAGCCATTTTGGGCTCAGGCATGACCTCTTATGTAGTCTGGACCAAATTTCTACACAAGTACAGCAGACAATGCCTGAAATGGTGGATTTGCCAAGTAAAAACTCTAAGTGCAGAGCAGTATGACAGGCCAGTGGAAGGAACTGCAATACACAAAGAAGAAAAAACATGTAAAGATCAGCACAGCAAAACACAGCACAGCATTCCAAACACTTATAATAGGTCAGTTTATAAAAGCATGCATGCATAAATACAATGATATGCCATGCCTTTGTGGGTTACACACAAGCAAATAATTAAGATGAGTAAGCGTGCTAAAAACATTCTGACAATATGGTAACAATAATTAAGTTACAACAGTAGGAAAGTAGCTATGTTGTGGAAAACATCATCAACATTATCGTTGACACACATACCGTAATGTTAGGATAAGCCGTTCCTCAGCAGAAATAGTGGACGCATCCTGGTGTCCTGAAAGATGATCCCAGGGCGACAAGCTCAGAACTAGGGTTGAGCATTCCGATACTGCAAATATCGGGTATCGGCCCGATATTGGCTGTATCGGAATTCCGATTCCGAGTTCCGATATTTTCGTCATATCGGATACGGAATCGGGATGTCACTGTCACTGTCAGTGTCCGTCTGTGGGTCTGTCAGGAGTCAGCGGCACTTACCTGGCAGAAGATCTCGGCGGTCACGTCTGGACTGCTTCATGGCTGCCATCTCTTCTCCCCGGCGGTCACATGCAGTTTCTCGCGATAACTGCAGTGACTGCTGGGTAATCCCGGCGTTTTAAAGCAGTCAGTCCGATGACGTCACCGCCGGGGAAGCAGGAAATCAGCTGTGCTGCGTTGCAATGACAGGCTCTGCCTGTCATTGCGATGTAGCAGAGCTGGATCGTCGTGGGACTGTCGTTATGGACTGCGTCGGACAGGTGGTATACTGTTGGTTTGTTTTTTTTATTTTTTTACAGAGATCGATGGGTCGCAGGAATGAGAGAGTAATAAAAAAAATGAAAACTGTGTTGTCTCTTTTATTTCATTAAAGACTTTTTTTCTTGCTGTGTCTTTTTTTTTACACATTTAAAAACTTTGGGATTATAAAATGGATCGGTGTCTTATTGACGCTATCCATTATTAACCGGGCTTATTGTCACCGTGCAATCAACGGTGACATTAACCTCTTATTACCCACTTGCCACCGCTACAGGGCAGTGGGAAGAGGGGTAAAGTGCCACAATTGGCAATCTTTTGATGCGCCAAATGTGGGGCTGCTGTAGCCCGGTATTATCAGGCTGTTGAGGGCCAAAATCCATGGGCCTTGACAGTCTTTTAATACCAGGCCGCATCAGTCTGCATTTTACTTGGTGGTTAACAAAAATAGGGGGACCCTACGCCGTTTTTTTTTCGAGGGGATCCCTATTTTTGTTAACCAGCAAGCTAAGCAGATGCTGTGGCCTGGTTTTATCAGGCTTGCAAGGTCCATGGATATTGGATCCTTACCAGCTGAAAAACCAGGCTCAGCAGTCTGCTTCATCTGGCTGGTTAACAAAAATAGGGGGGACCCACGCCAATTTTTTTTTGAGGCGATCCCTATTTTTGTTAATCAGCCAAGATATGCAGACTGCTGTGGCCTGGTATTATCAGGCTGGCAAGGTCCCTGGATCTTGGCTCCTTAACAGCCTGAAAAACCAGGCCTCAGCAGTCTGCTTCATCTGGCTGGTTAACAAAAATAGGGGGGACCCACGCCAATTTTTTTCGAGGGGATCCCCTATTTTTGTTAATCAGCCAAGATATGCAGACTGCTGTGGCCTGGTATTATCAGGTGCAAGGTCCATGGATCTTGGCTCCTTAACAGCCTGAAAAAAACCCGGCCTCAGCGGTCTGCTTCATCTGGCTGGTTAACAAAAAATAGGGGGGACCCACGCCATTTTTTTTTCGAAGGGAACCCTATTTTTGTTAATCAGTTCCCTCTGACGTCACTGATGGTGTCCCTGGCTGACCTGAAGTGAAAGTGGAAAGCAATCAATTAAGCTTTCCACTTCCTTCCTGTCAGCCAGGAGAGGAACTCATTCATTTGGGGGTTTACTGTGAGGCTGCAGCATTAGCTGCGGTCCCTGCAGTAAACATTAACCCTTTCTGAAGGATTACACCGTGGGACCTGACTGTGCATCGGATTGGTAAGAATAATTTTGCTTTATTATTTTATTTTTATTACAGGAAATGGTTTTAGCAGGTAAATAAAATATGGTCAAAAAACTGTGTGATTATTTCATTAAACTTCTTTTTTATTAAAGTGTGTGTGTTTGATTTTTCTTTCATACAATAGGATTAATAATTGATAGTTGTCTAATTGACAGCTCTCAATTATTAACCTGGCTTAAAGTGACCTTTCAATTGCAAGGTCATTTTAACCCCTTATTAACCCATTCGCCACGCTACAGGGCAATGGGAATAGACGGGCAAAGTGCCAGAAAGGGCAAATCTAATTAGAGATTTGCCCTTTCTGGGGTGTCTAGGGGCAGATGTTAAGTAGCCGGGGGGGGCCAAAAAAAATGGTCCCTCTCTGGGCTATTATTATCTGCCCCCACTCACTGGCTTTGTCTGTCTGGTTGCGAAAATAGGGCGGGAGCCCACGCATTTTTTTTCAGCAATTTTACACCTCATATATATATATACATGTCATTGAATTTGTGACACATATATATATATATTTTATTTATAGTTCATACACTTCTACATAGTATAATAGCCGCTAATTCAATTGCCGGCTTTTGTGAAAATGCAGAACCCGACATGAAATGACACTTGGTGTACATAGGGTTAACCATGTCTTTTCATGTAGTTTGATATCTGATTTGCACAAACAATTACATGAGTGTAAGTGTGCAAAATTTCACACCTGTAGGGGTTAATTAAAGGTGTAAATTCGTAGCAAAAAAGTCCGGTTTTTTTACAACGAATTTACACCTTTAATTAACCCTACAGGTGTGAAATTTTGCACACATAGACTGATTTAATTGTTTGTGCAAATCAGATAGCAAACGACATGAAAAGACATGGTTAACCCTATGTACACCAAGTGTCATTTGAAATGACACTTGGTGTACATAGGGTTAACCATGTCTTTTCATGTCGTTTGCTATCTGATTTGCACAAACAATTACATCAGTCTATGTGTGCAAAATTTCACACCTGTTGGGGTTAATTAAAGGTGTAAATTCGTAGCAAAAAAGTCCGTTTTTTTACAACGAATTTACACCTTTAATTAAACCCTACAGGTGTGAAATTTTGCACACATAGACTGATTTAATTGTTTGTGCAAATCAGATAGCAAACGACATGAAAAGACATGGTTAACCCTATGTACACCAAGTGTCATTTGAAATGACACTTGGTGTACATAGGGTTAACCATGTCTTTTCATGTCGTTTGCTATCTGATTTGCACAAACAATTACATCAGTCTATGTGTGCAAAATTTCACACCTGTAGGGGTTAATTAAAGGTGTAAATTCGTAGCAAAAAAGTCCGGTTTTTTTCAACGAATTTACACCTTTAATTAACCCCTATAGGTGTGAAATTTTGCACACATAGACTGATTTAATTGTTTGTGCAAATCAGATAGCAAACGACATGAAAAGACATGGTTAACCCTATGTACACCAAGTGTCATTTCATGTCGGGTGCTTCTGTCTTTTCATGAAGCCGGCTTTACCCGGCAATTGAATCAGAGGATATTTTACTATGTAGAAGTGTATAAACTATACATATATGTATATATATATGTCACAATGACATGTATATATATATATATGTATTCTATGTGTGTATATTTAGTGTTTACAAGGAAAGAAAGAGGTTTTTTTTAGTTGCGATATTTTGTTCCCATAGACTTACATGGGACTTCCGGTATCGGTATCGGGTATCGCCGATATTTTAATGGTATCGGCGATACCATTCCGATTCCGATACTTTAGGATATCGGAAAGTATCGCTCAACTCTACCAGCAACTTATCGAACGTACCAAGGCTCATTCAACAATATTGAAAAAACTTATCGGGATGGGTACGCAGTGACGAATACAGACGGTGATAATGCCCTTTACATATCCTTGCCTCAAAAGTGGATGGACCCACATTCTTCGGCAGGTTCTGGGATTTGCGGTCATAGGGTATGGCTCCCCAAACCGTCTTGATATAACCCAATTGTACAGCACACGCTCAGTGGTATTAAAGATCAGTCTGTCGCTCATGTTTGTGACAAAGCAGCAATAAAGCAGTAACCACAAATAACCCAATGAGTCCACTGCAAAGTTCGGAGGCTCACACTGTTGGAGACACCTTAATATGGGTATGGCTGATGATTTAAATTACTTTCAGGCCTCAAAACCCTTATTTGTCCATTTTGGTAGGCTGCCACAAAAAATCGCAAGTCGGATGTCAATCGGATGTGAAACGTACGCTCAGATGCGACTAAATCGCATCAGCGACGGAAATTCGGATGACAGACGAAGCAATGTTCATGAAAGAGATTAAGTATCTGCCAGGGAATGACCATACACTATACCATTATTTGAGGCTTGTGATAATGCAGGATTTATAAGGATTAACATAGCAAATGAAATGAACATATATCATGAAGAGAGGAGAGATAAGTGTTAAATTCATGTTTAACTGATTTGATATAAGATTTGATATACGATTTACATATGCAACGCAGAGTGATTTTGGGAGATTCAAATTTGACAACAATGTTCTCTATCTTAAATATTTTAACCCTTTACCCCAAGGGTGGTTTACACGTTAATGACCGGGCCAATTTTTACAATTCTGACCACTGTCTCTTTATGAGGTTATAACTCTGGAACGCTTCAACAGATTTTCGTGATTCTGAGAATGTTTTCTCGTGACATATTGTACTTCATGTTAATGGTAAAATTTTGTTTATTTTTGAAAAAAAACGCCAATATGGCGAAAATTTTGTAAATTTAGCTGTGAGGTCGGGACCGCCACCATCTTAGATGGGCCTATACCAGCCTCCATTTTGTCGGTTCACAGAGCCACAGACAGGGCCTGTTAGCATATCCAGTACGACCGGCTTTGATGTCCACTATGATTCAAGAGGGCTTTAACATGCTAATTAGTTTAGGCCAGTGTCTGAATAAGATGGTCAGTCATATGCTAAATAGCTCAAACTCAAGCCAGTATTTCCTGCTCCATATGAATTGCAGGCCAGTTAATATGCGTGTTTCAAAGCAAAGGGGAAGGGCCTAGCAGGTTTAAGAACTGTAGCCACGAACAGGCTGCTCTCAATCCATTTTCTCACAGCAGCAATAAGCACAAGGGACAGATTTGATTTGCCTTGCCAAGGGTGCAGCAACACATGCTTTGGGGACTATCCAGCAACTGAAGACTGTTACCTGGGGACGGCAGAGCCCCCTGCCTTCCCATGACCATACTACCCGGTAATATTGATCTATAGCTTATACCTTTAAGCCTTGTACATTATCGTTGTATTTTTTCTCTGACTGCAAATCCATTGTAATTACGTTGTATAGCTTTACTGTATATTTCTGTAATTATCTAGTGCGCCCTTAAGGCAATTAAACCATAAAATTAATCTTGGGCTGATGCTTTTACTCTGATTACGAATCTTAGAATACCCAGTGGGTAACAGGACACCCTCCCGGCGGCCATTTGCTCTAGGTGCAGTTCCCTTACTGACCTGAGAGACAAAGGGGGCGCCGGAGAGCTGTACCTGTGGAGTTATGTCCCATTGGTGACGTGGGAGGAAAGGGGATCGTCCTCACAATTGGTGGCAGCGGTGGGATCAGAGTAATAGTGTGCGTGGGACCCCTACTCCCAGACACTAGAGACTACCAGCAGTACTTTCACTGCTGGGGTCTTAAGGTCAGCCCAGCACTAGACGGTCAGAGTGTAAATATAATAAGTTGTGTGCAAGGTCGGGGTTGCAGCTGTTTCAGTAACCAAAGGTTCCCAAGATGGCGGAAGGCACCAGGAGTAGGGCAAAGGGGGAGGCCAATGCTGTGGTCTATGAGGGGTTCGATACCGATGAGGGGGAACTCAGCCAGGGCTCCCCAAGGAGCCCGACCCCCGTTCTCAGTCTCACAGTGGACTGTCCACCCCTGCCCGTCCCAGCCTGTCCAGATCGGAGGCCCTTTTCCAAGCGGCTATGGCACAGCTCGAGGCTGGTAATGACGCCGCCTATGACAGACTCCTGGTGGCGGCAGAGAAAGCAGCAGAGCGTGAGCAAGCAGCGGCAGAGAGAGCAGCGGAGCGTGAGCAAGCAGCAGAGCGTGAGCATACCGAACGTGTGTTGCAGGCTACAGAACGCCGTGAAGCTGCGGAACGCCGGCACCGACTGGAGATGGCTCAGCACGGGCCCCCGCTGGACGCACCAGGCCCACCGAGACAAGGGCTTCCAAGGTCCGGGCGGAGGACTTTCCCTTGCTTGAAAAGGATGGAGACCTGGATTCCTTTCTGCTGGCTTTTGAGAGGACCTGCCTCCAACATCATCTGGCCCCAGGTCAGTGGGCAAGGTACCTGACCCCCGTTTGAGGGGTAAGTCCCTGGAAGTTTTGGGGGACTTACCTGCCGGGGAGGAGCAGGACTACAACAGCATCAAGCGGGCCCTGATCCAGCACTACAACCTCACCCCGGAGTCGTACCGCAGGAAATTCAGGAGCCTGCAGCGGGGTTCAAAGGACACCTGGACCGACCACATGCGGGCCCTGCTGAGAGCTGCGGAGCACTGGACCTCGGGTCTACAGCTCACTACCCGCCAGGAGGTCCAGGAACTGTTTGTCATGGAGCAATTCTTGTGGAACTGCCCAGAGGACCTCCAGCAGTTCCTCCGTGACCGGAAACCAAAGGGGGCTTCTGCTACAGCCGCCCTAGCAGACGAGTATGCCAACAACAGGGCGCCGGAGCCAAAGATGCCTGCCAGCAGCACCTGGAGAGGGGGTAAGCCCAATCCTGCCCTAGCCCCATATCCAGCCCCCAGAGTGCAAGGGGTGTACCCCCGGCTGCCCTCTCCAGGCCAGGAACAGAACCCAGACGTTGTCATAATTGCAATCAGCCAGGACACTTTAAGGCTGCATGTCCCCAGCGCCAGAAGGCCCCATCCCTGTCCCAGAAACCGACCACTGTTTTGTGTGTGGGAGGGGGTGGTGGGAGGTCCCTAGACAATTACCAACCCGTCACCATCGGCCGCTCAGCGGTCATGGGACTGCGGGACAAAGGCGCTGAACGAACCCTGGTACGTCCTGAGGTGGTGTCCCCTCAAGACTTGGTACCTGGGAAAACCCTTTCCGTCTCCGGAATTGGAGGCGTTGAACCGGCGCTGCCCGTTGCCAAGGTGTATTTGGACTGGGGCGCCGGGAGGGGGATGCGGGAGGTGGGAGTAACGCCAAATATTCCTGCAAATGTGTTGCTTGGGACCGATTTGGGGCGGCTAGTGTCCCAGTATGTGGCCACTGAACCCCCAAGTTCGGCTCCCAAGAATGTCATGACTCTACTGTGAATGCTAATGTTAATGTATTGAATGTGCCTCCAACAGTGGAGGAGGGAGTGAAACCTGATGGTAAGCCATGCACTGACACTACACACACAGAGCTCACAGGGAGGACAGGTGAGGAGGCTGTAGGGGAGAGCTCAGAGGTGGAGGGAGGGGCTGCTATGGGCAGTGTAGGGCCCCTAAGTGAATCCAGCCTGCTGAGTCTAGGGCCCCTGCAGGAAGAGGAACAGGCCATGGGGGGGGGGGCGTCCCGGGAGAGGAGCCACCAGGTAAGACCCCAGGGCAGGGGTTCCCCACATCCGGGATGTCAGGAAGTCAGGGAAGTCTGCCTGACCCGGCGACTTGGTCAGGGGACGAGGGAAAGCAGGCGCTACCCGTGGTCTCAGCGGTCGTGGCCGCTGTTACCAGGAGTGGGAGCGCTGAAGCCCAAGGAGCCTCGCGGAGGTCCGACGGTTTCCCCCTCTCCGACCAAGTGGCTGCCGAGTCAGACAGTAGCCAGGAAGTAGACAAGGCAAGTCGACAGCACTCTCAGGAAAAGGGGCGCACGTACCAGGTCCAAGGAACCAACTTGGAAAAGACGTATCCAAACAGGAAGAACAGCGCTCCATCCAGGTGAGTATTGTAGAAAAAAGCTTTATTTCAGGCCATCACAAAAACACAACGTTTCGACCTAAGGCGGTCTTTTTCAAGTGTGATCACAAGTTAAAGGGGCGGTCTTAAATAGTAAAGGCACAGAAAACATGCCCAATCAAACCATAGTATACGCCCACCATAATAAACATATACGGAATAACAACACCATGTAAAAACTACTAACAGTGTATATAACGATCAGACAAAAGGATAACATATAGTATGACATAATCAAAAGACGGTGAACCTGAACACACATTTAGATGCTTCTTAATCCATAAATAAACACACATGTGTTTATTTATGGATTAAGAAGCATCTAAATGTGTGTTCAGGTTCACCGTTCTTTGATTATGTCATACTATATGTTATCCTTTTGTCTGATCGTTTATATACACTGTTAGTAGTTTTTACATGGTGTTGTTATTCCGTATATGTTTATTATGGTGGGCGTATACTATGGTTTGATTGGGCATGTTTTCTGTGCCTTTACTATTTAAGACCGCCCCTTTTAACTTGTGATCACACTTGAAAAAGACCGCCTTAGGTCGAAACGTTGTGTTTTTGTGATGGCCTGAAATAAAGCTTTTTTCTACAATACTCACCTGGATGGAGCGCTGTTCTTCCTGTTTAGACAGTAGCCAGGAGACAGATACCGGGGAACTGACAGAGGACATGGCAGTTTCATCAATTCTTGCCACATCAAGTCAGGGATTTCAGGCAGCGTTGGAAGCTGACCCTAGCCTGAAGACTCTCAAGGAACAGGCGGCACAGCCTCCCCTGGAGTCCGACCGCGAGCGAGTGGTCTGGGACCAGGAACGGCTGTACCGGGTAACGGTCCAGCAGGGTTCACCGGAGGCGTGGCCCAGGGACCGACAGTTAGTGGTGCCCCATCCGTTCAGGGCGGAATTGTTGCGGATCGCACACGAGATTCCAATGGACGGACACTTAGGGATCACTAAAACCAGGGCCAGGCTAGCTCAGCATTTCTACTGGCCTGGAATGAGGACCGAGGTGATAGCCTACTGCCGTTCGTGTGACACCTGTCAGAGGGTGGGGAAGGCGGGGCCGCGCCCCAAAGCCCCACTGGTAACTCTGCCCATCATCGAAGAGCCTTTCTCGAGGGTGGCTGTGGATCTCATTGGACCTCTGTCCACTCCCAGCCGCTCCGGGAAATGCTTCATACTAACGGTAGTGGACTATGCCACCCGGTACCCGGAGGCGGTAGCTTTGTCGTCCATTCGGGCCGACAAAGTGGCCACTGCCTTACTTGATATTTTCTCCAGAGTGGGGTTTCCCAAGGAAATGCTCACCGACCGAGGGACCCAGTTCATGTCGCAGCTGATGGAGTCTCTCTGTAAGCAGGTACAGGTGCAACATCTGGTGGCCAGCCCGTATCACCCACAGACCAATGGCTTGTGTGAGCTGTTCAATGGCACCTTAAAGCAGATGCTGAAGATGTTGGTCGACTCCCACGGGAGAGACTGGGAGCGGTATCTCCCACACCTGCTATTTGCCTACCGGGAGGTCCCACAGGCCTCAACGGGGTTCCTCCCCTTTGAGCTCCTGTATGGGCGAAGTGTACGTGGGCCCCTTGCTCTGGTGAAGGAAGCATGGGAAGGGGATTTAGCCACCCCTGGAGTGTCGGTCATTGAGTATGTCGTGCGCTTCCGGGACCGAATGATGGCGTTGACGCGGCTGGTGCATGACAATATGGCCCAAGTTCAGGCTGACCAGAAGCGATGGTACGACCAGAATGCTTGTGAGCGGACCTACCAGGTGGGTCAAAAGGTGTGGGTACTGGTCCCCGTACCCCAAAACAAGCTTCAGGCGGCCTGGGAGGGTCCATACCTCGTGCACGAGCAGCTCAATGCCGTCACCTACCTGGTCACCCTGGACCACGCCCGTGGAAGGAGGAAGGCCTTCCATGTGAACATGATGAAGGCCCATCATGAGCGGGAGGCTTATGCTCACCCAGTGTGCAACCTTCCAGAGGAAGGAGAGGCAGAAACCCTCCTCGATCTGCTCACCCAAGCCAAGGCGGGTGGATCCATCAAGGATGTGGGGGTTGGCCACCAGCTCTCGGAGGACCAACGTTCCCAGCTGGGGGCCACCCTGTTCAGCAGCCTGCCCGGAAGGACTGAGGCAGCAGTCCATGACGTGGACACTGGCAACCACCCCCAATCCGGCGTTCAGCATATCGGGTCTCTCTTGAGGTGCAGCAGCAGATGCGCCAAGAGATAGATGAGATGCTGAGGCTGGGGGTGATCCAAGCGTCCAACAGCGCGTGGGCTTCGCCTGTAGTCCTCGTCCCTAAAAAGGACCGAACTACGCGGTTCTGCGTGGACTACAGGGGGCTCAATGCTGTGACGGTCACCGATGCGTACCCAATGCCGCGCATCGATGACCTGCTCGACCAGCTGTCCGGGGCCAAGTACCTGACCATCATGGATCTGAGCAGGGGGTATTGGCAGATTCCCTGACCCCTAGGGCACGGGAACGCTCTGCCTTTATCACCCCATTCGGACTGTACGAGTCCACGGTGATGCCCTTCGGCATGAAGAATGCCCCTGCCACTTTTCAGCGGATGGTCAACACGCTGCTCGAGGGACTGGAAGGGTATGCGACCGCATACCTGGATGACATTGCCATCTTCAGTCCCACCTGGGAGGATCACCTAGAGCACCTGGCGCAGGTGCTCGGGTGGATCCAGCGAGCAGACTTGACCATTAAGCCGGAAAAATGCCAGCTGGGTATGAGTGAGGTCCACTACCTGGGACACCGGGTAGGTGGGGAGCTCTGAAGCCAGAGCCCATCCTGGCCCACCCCCAGGACCAAGAAGCAGGTGATGTCCTTTTTGGGTACTGCTGGGTACTATAGGAGGTTTGTTCCACACTATAGTGCCCTGGCCAAGCCCTGACGGACCTCACCAAGAAAAGGTTGCCCGTCGCAGTCGACTGGACAGTCGCCTGCGAGACAGCTTTCCAGGCGCTCAAGACCGCCCTTCTAGTTCTCCTGTACTACAGGCAGCCGACTTCACGCGGCCGTTCTTAGTGCAGACCGACGCCAGCGACTTCGGCCTCGGTGCTGTGCTCAGCCAGGTTGACACTACGGGCCATGAACACCCCGTTTTGTACCTGAGCAGGAAGCTCCTGCCGAGGGAAGTGGCCTATTCCACGATGGAGAAGGAATGTCTGGCAATTGTGTGGGCCCTGCAGTGTCTGCAGCCATACTTGTACGGACGCCAATTCACCGTGGAAACAGACCACAACCCCCTCAGCTGGTTACACACGGTCTATGGGACAAATGGGAGGTTGCTACGCTGGAGCCTCGCTCTCCAACAGTACCATTTCACCATTCGCTACAAAAGAGGCAGGGACCATGGTAACGCTGATGGGTTGTCCGGCAAGAAGAGGGTGCGGTTAGGGCGCACGGGGGAACACAGGAATGTGATACCCCCTAGCGCCTCAAAAGCAGGGAGGTGTGAGGTCGGGACCGCCACCATCTTAGATAGGGCCTATACCAGCCTCCATTTTGTCGGTTCACAGAGCCACAGACAGGGCCTGTTAGCATATCCAGTAAGACCGGCTTTGATGTCCACTATGATTCAAGAGGGCTTTAACATGCTAATTAGTTTAGGCCAGTGTCTGAATAAGATGGTCAGTCGTATGCTAAATAGCTCAAACTCAAGCCAGTATTTTCTGCTCCATATGAATTGCAGGCCAGTTAATATGCGTGCTTCAAAGCAAATGGGAAGGGCCTAGCAGGTTTAAGAACTGTAGCCACGAACAGGCTGCTCTCAATCCATTTTCTCACAGCAGCTTTAAGCACAAGGGACAGATTTGATTTGCCTTGCCAAGGGTGCAGCAACACATGCTTTGGGGACTATCCAGCAACTGAAGACTGTTACCTGGGGACGGCAGAGCCCCCTGCCTTCCCATGACCATACTACCCGGTAATATTGATCTATAGCTTATACCTTTAAGCCTTGTACATTATCGTTGTATTTTTTCTCTGACTGCAAATCCATTGTAATTACGTTGTATAGCTTTACTGTATATTTCTGTAATTATCTAGTGCGCCCTTAAGGCAATTAAACCATAAAATTAGTCTTGGGCTGATGCTTTTACTCTGATTACGAATCTTAGAATACCCAGTGGGTAACAGGACACCCTCCCCGGCGGCCATTTGCTCTAGGTGCAGTTCCCTTACTGACCTGAGAGACAAAGGGGCGCCGGAGAGCTGTACCTGTGGAGTTACGTCCCATTGGTGACGTGGGAGGAAAGGGGATCGTCCTCACATTAGCAATTTTCAAACTTTGAATTTTTGTTCCCTTAAAACAGAGAAATATGTCACACAAAATAGTTATATAAATAACATTTCCCACATGTCTACTTTACATCAGCACAATTTTGGAAGCAAACTTTTTTTTGTTAGGAAGTTATAAGGGTTAAAAGTTGACCAGCGATTTCTCATTTTTACAACAAATTTACAAAGCCATTTTTTTTAGGGACCACCTCACATTTGAAGTCACTTTGAGGGGTCTATATGGCAAAAAATACCCAAAAGTGACACCATTCTTAAAACTGCACCCCTCAAGGTACTCAAAACCACATTCAAGAAGTTTATTAACCTTCAGGTACTTCACAGGAGCTGAAGCAATGTGGAAGGAAAAAATGAACATTTAACTTTTTAGTCACAAAAATGATCTTTTACAAACTTTTTTTTATTTTCACAAGGGTAAAAGTAGAAAATGGACAGATAAAGTTGTACAATTTCTCCTGAGTACGAAAATACCCCATATGTAGGGAAAACTACTGTTTGGGTGCACGGCAGAGCTCGTAAGGGAAGGAGCGCCATTTGACTTTTTCATACCAAAATTGGCTGGAATTGAGATTGAACACCATGTCGCGTTTGGAGAGCCCTGATGCTCCTAAACAGTGGAAACCCCCCACAAGTGATACCATTTTAGAAACTAGACCCCCTATGGAACTTATCTAGATCTGTTGTAAGCAATTTGAACCCCAAGTGTTTCACAAAAGTTTATAATGCCTGGGTGTGGAAAAAAAAAACAATTTTCCACAAAAATGATTTTTTAGTCCCAAATTTTTGATTTTTCCATGAAAATTGGACCCTAAAGTTGTCCAATTTGTCCTGAGTACGCTGATACCCCATATGTGGGGGGGAACTGTTTGGGTGCACGGCAGGGCTTGGAAAGGAAGCAATAACGTTTTGGAATGCAGACTTTGATGGGTGTCATGTTCCGTTTGCAGTGCCCAGATGTGCCTAAACAGTGGAAACCCCACAAGTGATCCCATTTTGGAAACTAGACCCCCTAAGGAACTTATCTAGATCTGTGGTGAGCACTTTGAACCCCCAAGTGCTTCACACAAGTTTATAATGCCCGGCATGAAAATAAAAAATCTATTTTTTTCCCACACAAATTATATTTTAGTCACCAATTTTTTATTTTCCCAAAGGTAACAGGAGAAATTGGCCCACAAAAGTTGTTGTCCAATTTGTCCTGAGTACGCTGATACCCCATATGTGGGGGGAACCACTGTTTGGGCGCACGGCAGAGCTCGGAATGAAAGGAGCGTCATTTGACTTTTTCCAACCAAAATTGGCTGGAATTGAGATTGGACGCCATGTTGCATTTGGATAGCCCCTGATGTGCCTAAATAGTGGAAACCCCTCACAAGTGACCCCATTTTGGAAACTAAATACCCTAAGGAACTTATCTAGATCTTTGGTGAGCAATTTGAACCCCAATTGCTTCACACAAGTTTATAACGTAGAACCGTAAAATTAAAAAATCATATTTTTTCCACAAAAATGATCTTTTTACCCCAATTTTTATTTTCCCAAGGGTAACAAGACCACAAATGTTATTGTGCAATTTGTCCTGAGTACGATGATACCCCATATGTGGGGGTAAACCACTGTTTGGGTGCATGGCAGAGCTCGGAAGGTAAGGAGCGCCGTTTGACTGTTTCAAAGCAGAGTTGGCTGGTTGTCGTGTTTGGAGTGCCCCTGATGTGCCTAAACAGTGGAAACCCCCCACAAATGACACCATTTTGGATACTAAACCCCTCAAGGAACTTATCTAGATGTGTGGTGAGAACTTTGAACCCCCAGGTGTTTCACTAAAGTTTATAACGCCTGAGCATGAAAATAAAAAAATCATATTTTTTCCACAAACATGATCTTTTAGTCCCCAACTTTTTATTTTCCAAAGAGTAACAGGAGAAATTGGACCCCAAAAGTTGTGGTCCAATTTGTCCCAAGTACGCTGATATCCTATATGTGGGAGAAAACTACTGTATGGGCACACGTCGGGGCTCGGAAGGGAAGTAGTGACGTTTTGGATTGCAGACTTTGATGGAATGGTCTGCTGGCGTCATGTTGCATTTGGAGAGCCCCTAATGTGCCTAAACAGTGGAAACCCCCCACAAGTGACTCCATTTTGGAAAATAGACCCCCAAGGAACTTATTTAGATGTGTGGGGAGAACTTTGAACCCCCAAGTGCTTCACAGAAGTTTATAACATAGTTCCATAAAAATAAAAAATCATAATTTTTTTCCACAAAATTGATATTTTCGCCCCCAATTTTTTATTTTCCTAAGGGTAACAGGAGAATTTGGACCCCAAAAGTTGTTGTCCTATTTGTCCTGAGTACGCTGATACCCCCTATATGTGGGAGAAAACTACTGTATGGGCACACGTTGGAAAATTGACCGCCAAGGAACTTATCTAGATGTGTGGTGAGTGCTATGAACCCCCAAGTGCTTCACAGAAGTTTATAACGTACAGCCGTAAAAATAAAAAAATCATTTTTTTTTTACCAAAATTATTTTTTAACCCCCAATATTTTATTTTTACAAGGGTAACAGATGAAATTGGACCCCAAAAGTTGTTGTCCAATTTCTCCTGAGTACGCTGATACCCCATATGTTAGATAAAACTACTGCATGGGCAAACGTCAGGGCTCGGAAGGGAAGTAGTAACGTTTTGGATTGCAGACTTTGATGGAATGGTCTGCGGGTGTCATGTCACATTTGGAGAGCCCCTGATGTGCCTAAACATTGGAAACCCACCACAAATACCACATTTTGGAAACTAGACCACTCAAGGAACTTATCAAGATGTGTGGGGAGAACTTTGAACCCCCAAGTGCTTCACAGAAGTTTATAACGTAGAGCCATAAAAATAAAAAATCATAATTTTTTTCCACAAGAATGATATTTTCGCCCCCAATTTTTTATTTTCCCAAGGGTAACAGAAGAAATTAGACCCCAAGATTATTTTGCAATTTGTCCTGAGTACGCTGATACCTCACATGTGGGGGTAAACTACTGTTTGGACGCATGGCAGAGCTCAGAAGAGAAGGAGCACCGCTTGACTTTTTCAACGCAGAATTGGCTGGAATTGAGATCAGACGCCATGTCACATTTGGAGAGCCCTTGATGTGCCTAAACTGTGGAAACCCTCCAATTCTAACTCCAACCCTAACCCCAACACACCGCTAAACCTAATCCCAACCCTAATTTATAACCCTAACCACAAACCTAACCCTAACACACCCCTAACCCTAATCCCAACCCAAACCCTAATTCTAACTTTAGCCCCAACCCTAACCCTAACCCTAATGGGAAAATAGAAATAAATACATTTTTTTAATTTTATTATTTTTCCCTAACTAAAGGGGTGATAAAGGGGGGTTTGATTTACTATTTTTATCAGGTTTTTATGTTTGGCAGCTGTCACACGCTAAAAGACGCTTTTTATTGCAAAAAATAGTTTTTGCATCACCACATTTTGAGACAATTTTATTGGTACTATTTTTGGGCACATGACTTTTTTGATCGCTTTTTATTATAATTTTTGGGAGGTTAGAATGAACAAAAATCATCAATTCATATTCTTTTGGGGGCGTTTATACCGTTCCGCGTGTGTAAAATTGATAATGCATTTTTATTCTTCGGGTCAGTACGATTACAGCGATACCTCATTTGTATCATTTTTTTATGTTTTGGCGCTTTTATACAATAAAAACAATTTTATATAAAAATTAATTATTTTTGCATCGCTTTATTCTGTGAGCTATAACTTTTTTATTTTTTCTCTGATGATGCTATATGGTGGCTTATTTTTTAGCGGGACTTTTAGTAATGTCTATTTTTTCACTTTGTTTTTATATTATTTATATTTTTAAGGGGAACACTAAAGGGGTTAACTAGTGGGACAGTTTTATAGGGCGGGCCGTTACGGACGCGGCGATACCAAATATGTGTACTTTTATTGCTTTGTTTTTTTTATTTACATGAAGAAATGAATTTATTGGGGAATATTTTTTTTTAATTTATTTGGGAATTTTTTTTTACACATGTGATTTTTATTTTTTTAACTTTTTTACTTTGTCCCAGGGTTGGACATCACTGTATAAGTCAGATCGCTGGTTGACAGTGTGCAACACTCTACACAGATCTCACAGGCAGTGCTGCAGGCTTTCTCAGCGTCTGCTCTCAGCAGGCACTGAGGAAGCCGCCTCCCTGCAGGACCCGGAAGGACCCCGCGGCCATCTTGGATCCGGGGTCCTGCAGGAAGGAGGGTCCATCGGAACAGCGCGACACATCGCGCTGTTCTGAGGGTCTCATGGGGAGCACGCAGGGAGCCCCCTCCCTGCGCGATGCTTCCCTATACCGCTGGAACACTGCGATCATGTTTGATCGCAGTGTGCCAGGGATTAATGTGCTGGGAGCGGCCAGTGACCACTCCTGGCACATAGTGCCGGTTGTCAGCAGTGATAATCAGCTGACACCCGGCCGCGATCGGACGCGCTCCCCCTGGGAGCGCGTCCGATCACATGGACGTACTATCCCGTCCATGGTCATACGGGCCCAGGTCACCTGGACGGGATAGTACGTCCGATGGCAGAAAGGGTTTAAAGTAATATAGAATTTTTTATCAAATCTCAATGGTTATATGTAAAACTACGAGCACTGCCCAAGACACTGTGGCTGAAACTATGTACGGTACATTATCCTTGCCATTACTGTACTTAAAATGCTGTTAATTTAAAATGTGCTATATTGTTAAGTACAATGTATTGCACGAATGTACTAGGCATTTGTCTAACAGTATTAATAGAAAATCAGGGTTACTCTCAGGGGCACAGAATTTTACAGCTACCCACCTTTTATGTAAAAGGAAAAAATGACCTAATCGGTTCATTAAGTGAATGCAATAGTGAGCTAATTGATGCATCAAGGACGTGTTACAATGAGATAATGGATACATCAAGGGAGCGATTTGTGATCTCCATCATCCTGATTTTATCACAATAAATAGTAATAGTGACATACCGCTAACATATTTCACTGTGGTTCTTAATAGAATGAAGCATTAAACAAAATAAAGCTGTCAAAAATAGCAACATACATTATTAAAAATAAAAATTCTAAGTAGCAATCAAAAAGATAGGGAGTAGTAATGAGTGAGCACTAAAATGCTTGAGTGCTTGGCATTTGAATCAAGCAGGTTGGACGTCAGAGTGACGAGTGTAAGTTAATAGGAAACTAGAGCATTTTTTCGGAAAACCCTAACAGGAGTGCTGGGGGCCAGGAAAGTCACTGAAGTGGATGAAAACAGAACTCAAATGGAATGGGAGCAGCATAGGGAGACAACTGGACACATCTCTGACTCCCAGGTTGCTGCTGGTAAAAATGTTGTCAGAGTATTACTCCACTTTTACGGACTGATAATAAAACATAGAAAACTGAAAATAAAATGGATTTTACAGGAAAAAATGTTAGGAAACGTTCTTTACAGTATAGTAACTTGTATATAAGGCAAAGTTAAAAAGAGAAAAAAACAAAACCAAACACCTCAACCACCCTTTAATAGCCAGGGTGTCTCTCAAAGTATTTCTCCCTCATCTATGACTGCAGTAGATGACTCAAAACCCAGAAACATCAGTGGCTGGAAGAAAGATGCAAGGGTCTGTCTGGATCCAGAAACTCACTCAGCTTTTATGCACATGTAAGCAGGTGCGGTGATGCAGTAACACAGGGATTGCAGAACAAGACTGTATAACAATATTATTTAATTTCTTAATGAAAGAGATGGCAATGGCCTCCTCGCAGGGAGTCAATAAACAATGACTAATAACAAGGGGGTAAACAAAGAGTTAACATGACAGTCTGATATGTAAATAGGACTTAGTGTGGCTTCTCTGGTCCTCATCCGAATACAGTTTGATATGGGTTAGAGTACCGGCAATGTCCGGCGTGGTGTCCTCAGATGAATTCCAGCTAACTCCCGATCCAGCTTCTGGCGGCAAAGGGCGGTCACCGGTTTTACCCATTGAGCCCCTAGTCCATAAACCTGTGCAGTCAACTTGTGGAGCATTGCAGGAGTCTCTGAATAACATGTGTACCGCAGGTGTCTGTCACTGATGGGGGACACACTTCAGAGTCCTGCATTTGACACCCTCTCGGGCACACAATGCTCTGCACACTCGCTGTCTTATTAGAGCGTCCGCATTAACTCTGCCAGGGCACGACTATGCGCTGTCTCTCACGCTGTGAAGCGCGCCACACCTCTGGCCCTGCTTCAGCTGCTGGCGGGAAACTGAATGCTTTTTCCTGCGCCTCCTGCTCTTTTCTCAGCTTAGCCACACCCCTCTCTCCTGGTCATGGGACCTGTTCAGTCCTCTATTCTTTCCCCCGGCCACACTGGGCACAACCCTGACAGTTCTGGACCTGGCATGACGCAAGTACCCGCAACCCGATCTTCCTCCTTACACACACACACACACACACTGATTACAAGCAAACAGGTCAAGGTGAGGAATGTTACCTTTAGTAGCCATTCAAACTCGTTTGTGTCAACTTCTGTGCATGTTATAAGGCCAAAATCACCAGGGTATGTGAACTTTTGATCAGGGTCATTTGGATGTTTTGGGTTATCATTGTGACTTAAAAAGAGAAAACACAGTAGTTTGATAATAAATGGCCTCACCCAACCACTAACCATTAGTGTTGAGCAATACTTTCCGATATCAAGAAATATCGGATCGGATTGGATCGGACCGATACCAAAAAGTATCTGATATCGCCGATTCCGATACCGGAAACCAATGCAAGTCAATGGGACAGAAATATCGGAATTAAAATAAACCTTTTCTTTCCTTGTAAACACTAGATATATACACATAGAATACATATATATATTATATATGTCATTTACATATATATATATTTATAGTTCATACACTTCTACATTGTATAATAGCCGCTAATTCAATTGCCGGCTTTTGTGAAATTACAGAACCACCCGACATGAAATTACATATGGTTTACATACAGTTAACCATGTCATTTCATGTAGTTTGATATATGGTTTTCACTAACAATTACAGTAGTGTATGTGTGCAAAATTTCATACATGTAGGGGTTAATTAAATGTGTAAATTCGTTGAAAAAAAATGTGTGGGCTCCCGCGGTATTTTCTCCACCAGACAGGGAAAGCCAGCGAGTGGGGGCAGATAATAATAGCCCAGAGAGGGACCATTATTTTTGGGCCCCCCCTTGCTACTAACATCTGCCCCCAGACACCCCAGAAAAGGCAAATCTGTAATTAGATGCGCCCTTTCTGGCACTTAGCCCGTCTATTCCCATTGCCCTGTAGCGGAGGCTAATGGGTTAATAATGGGTTAAAGCCACCTTGCTATTTTAATGAAATAATAACACAGTTTTGGACCATCTTTTATTTTACTGCCATTCCTTACGAAGCCCTTGTTTTCCTGTAATAAAAATAAAATAATAAAGCAACATTATTCTTTCCTATCCGGTGTTCAGTCAGGTCCCCTGATGTAATCCTTCTAAAAAGGGTTAACGTTTACTGCAGGGACCGCAGCTAATGCTGCCAGCCTTGCAGTAAACCCCCGAATGAATCATCTCTTCTCCCAGCTGACAGGAGAGGAAGTGATTAGTGTGGGAAGCTTAATTGATTGCTTCCCAGGCTAATCAGTTCAGGTCAGCCGGGGACACCGCATTTTAGCTTCCTAGCGCTAATGTTTAGTACGTGGCACCACCATCAGTTACATTAGAGGGAGTCCTGACTGACCTGAAGTGAACTGATTAGCCTGGGAAGCAATCAATTAAGCTTCCCACACTAATCACTTCCTCTCCTGTCAGCCGTAAGAGGAAATCATTCATTCAAGGGCTTACAGCTGAGCTGACAGCATTAGCTGTCCAGCTTGTTGTAAGCCACTTAACCCTTTGTGAAGGATTACAGCGTGGGACCTGACAGAGCAGCGGATAGTTAAGAATAATGTTGCTTTATTATTTTATGTTTATTACAGGAGAACAAGGGCTTGCACGGATTACCTGTGAAATAAAAGATGATCCAAAAGTGTGTTATTATTTCATTAAAATGATTTTTAATTAAAGTGTGTGTGTTTTAATTTTATTTCATACAATAGGATTAATAATTGAGAGTTGTCTAATTGACAACTCTCAATTATTAACCTGGCTTAAAGTCACCTTTCAATAGCAAAGTGGCTTTAACCCCTTATTAATTCATTAGCCACCCGCTACAGGGCAATGGAAATAGACGGGCTAAGTGCCAGAAAGGGCACATCTAATTATAGATTTGCCTTTTCTGGGGTGTATGGGGGCAGATGTTAGTAGCCAGGGGGGGCCCAGGCAAACTTGTGGATGTATTCAAGAAAAAATCGCAGCATGTGGAGAGTGCCCACTGCCAGTAATGCTCGACATGGTTACATGTGCTATATCTCAGATGCAGTACAGCGCTGTTGTGTTTTGCATATTATTTGCTTTCCTTGGTTAAGACGTATAAATGTCTCCTAAAACGGACTATGGCAGACTAACATTATGGTCCTTGCTCTATATGTAGTATATACTAACATGAGATTATAACTTACCGTGACTGGTGGTTCACTCCAACTTTGGGTACAACTGTCATGAGTTCTTGTCTCTCCAATTAAACTACTTCATCAAATTGGTATTTTAATATATCTGTGCAAGTTCTTCTGTTGAGTGATATATGTTGCAATGAGTTCATGTCTTAGGCACTCCTGTATAAGCTCACTTTATTATAGTGCAAGCCTTATATAGGTAAAGCATATATAGTGTATAGATTCTGCTGCAAGCAGTCATATGACAAATAACAAGGATTTCTTCACAGACCTTAATGAAAGCAAGTCAGAAAAGGTCATCTTAGCTAATGGTCACTATATGACTTCAGAAGGAGTAGGAGATGGCTACCTCCACTGTCCAGTTTCCTCAGCACAAAGCAGAAAGATCCAAATAAAGGATGTTCTCTATGTTCCCAACCTTGAAAGCAATCTTCTGTCAGTAAAGAAGCTCACGCAAAAGGGGAGTGTAGTTACTTTTAAAGATAACAGCTGCATCACCTCAATGAACGGACACACTCTTGCAGAAGGAAAAATCCAAGATGAACTTTATCCGCTAAAATACAAAGAAAGAGTGTACAGTGCTAGACAAGATCTGCATAAGAACTGTATTCATGTATGGCACAGATGTCTTGGGCACACTGACCCAGAAGCAGTAAGGAAGCTAGCTCCACTTGCAAATGGTATTGAAATCAACCAGTGTAGTCAAATGATGAAGTGCACTAGCTGTCTTAAAGAGAAAATGTCCAGAAAATCCTTTCCTAAAATAAGCACCACTAGATCTGCACAGCCTCTGGATCTGATACATACAGATGTATGTGGTCCAATGAGTGTTCAAACTCCTAGCAAGAAGAGATATTTTTTAACATTAATTGATGACTACTCCAGATATACCATTGCCTACCTGCTTCACAGTAAGAATGCAATTCAACAGAAACTTGAAGAATATCTTGCTGTAGTGTTTAACAAATTTGGAAGAATGCCAAAAGCCAGAAGTATACCTGGACAACATCTTGGTATTCTCTTCTGATCTGCCAACACACAGGAGGGACGTTCGCAAGGCTCTACTAAGGTTAAGAACTAACCGTATCAACACAAATTCGGACTTACTTCTAAATTTTAGCCGAAAAAAGAGGTCCAAAAATCAAGACTAGTATCACATGATCAATGATCAATCATAGTACATTGTTATATGTCATATAGACAAAGTAAATAAATTAAATAATTATAAATTACCTGGGAATACACAATAAGCGGTGAAGGTACTGTTACAATGTACTATGATTGATCATGGGATACTAGTCATATTGGTGTATGTGTTGCCGGATTATAGCATGCTCTGAAGCTCTCTCTTAGTTTTGGGCATTTTTCTGAATACTCTTTTTCCATTTGGAAATTTTATTGTGTCTATTTTAATAGTATTGATAAAATATTGTATTGTTTTATTCTTGATTTTTGGACAATTTAGATGTAAGTCCGAATTTGTGTTGATATTGTTTTGAAGTGCCAGTTTCTTTTTTCATTAAATAGGACACTTTATGGTTTGATAAGAACTAACCGTCTATACGCCAAATATGAAAAGTGCGTCTTCGAACAGTCCTCCCTTCCGTTTCTGGGATACAACGTTTTCTGAGACTGTTCTGCAGATGGATCCTGAGACGGTATCTGCTGCCATGAAGTGGCCCCGTCCAGACGGTCTTAAGGCTATCCAGCGGTTTCTCGGGTTTGCAAATTATTATCGCTAATTCATTTAGCATTTTTCTTCCAGGACTGCTCCTATTTCTGCCCTGACCTGCAAAAGAGCCAATCCTAAGGAATGGACTTCTAAAGCAGAAGACGCCTTTATATCACTCAAGCAGATATTCTCCTCGGCTCCGGTGCTGCATCGCCCAAACCATAACAAGCAGTCCTTCCTGGAGATGGATGCATCTTCCACAGCGGCCGGAGTCTTCCTCACTCAGAAGTCTTCATCCGGTCACATGGTGTCCTGCAGATTTTTCTCTAAACTCTTCTCGGCACCAGAACGTAATTACTCTATTGGCAACAGAGAACTGCTCTCGATCAAGCTGGCTCTGGAGGAGTGGCGGTACATGCTGGAAGGACCTTTGCATCCTATGGTAAATTATACTGACAACAAGAATCTGGCTTATCTGCAGTATGCTCAGTGACTTAACCCCATCAAGCCATGTGGTGTTTGTTCTTCGCTCACTTCAACTTCACACTCCACTTTCGTCTAGCTGATAAAAATGTTAAGTCGGACGAGCACTCCAGGTCCTTCCAGGCCTCCAACCTGGAGGAGGAGCTTAAACATATCATGGAGCCCTCCAAAATAATCACAGTCACTCTGCTAGACGTATCTCATCTACCCTCTGGTAAGACTATGTGGCTGAACCTGACAGGAAAGAAGTTCTTCTCTGGGAACATTCTTCATGCCGGACAGAATAAGATTACTCTCATTATTTCTAGACACTATTGGTGGCCCACTCTGTGCAAATATGTTGCGAATTTTGTCTCTGCTTGTCCTTCGTGCAGCCGAAATAATACTCCCAAGCAGCTTCTGACTGGTTGGTTGCTTCCCTTGCCTGTGCCATCTGCTCACTGATAGCATATCTCTATGGATTTCATCAGGGACCTGCCAGTGTTGACTGGATGTACCGTCATCTGGGTGGTGGTGGATCGTTTTTCCAAGATGGCTCATTTCATCCCACTATCTGGTCTTCCATCTGTGCCAGTACTGGCAAAATAATTAATTCTTCAGAATTTTCTTCTCCACGGTCTACCATTTCACATAGTTTCTGACAGAGGTGTCCAGTTTACCTCTCATTTCTGGAGGGCCACCTGTAAGCTACTGGATGTTACTTTGGATTTTTCATGTTCTTACCATCCTCACTCCAATGGCCAAGTGGAATAAGTCAATCAGATCCTGACTAATTTTATCCGGCATTTTGTCAATGCTCATCACAGTGACTCGGCTGAGCTCATACCTTGGGCCAAATTCTCTTACAATAACCACGTCAGAGAGTCTTCAGCCAAATCTCCATTTTTTGTGGTCTACTGTCAACACCCCAAAGTGCCGTTCCCTGTGGCTGTCATCACTGATATTCCTGCTGCCGATTCCCTCGTCAGGAACTTTTCTAAGATCTGAGAGGACACCAAAGGGTCTTTGGTAAAATCCTCTGAACGATGAAAAGACATGCAGATAAGAGACGTCTGAATTCACCTCTGTTTCATCCTGGTGATAAGGTCTGGCTATCACCTAAAATATCTGTCTATAAATTGGGTCCTCGCTTCATTGGTCCCTTCAAGGTGTTGAAACTGATTAATCCAGTAGCTTACAATCTCAAACTCCTGGCCTCCTTGCGAATCCCCAATTCCTTCCATGTGTCTCTTCTCAAACTTGTTGTCATCAGTTCTTTCTTCAAGGTTCCTTGTGACACTCCTACTCCTGTCAGCGCTGAGGACATTTTTGAGGTAGAGAACATTTTGGCCACCAAGACAGTAAGAGGAAAGACCTTATTGCTTGTGTATTGTATTGGAGTTCCAGAGCTATATCCTCATAAATAGACAGTGGTCAGAATTGTAAAAATTGGCTTGGTCATTAAGTACCAAATTGGCCCTGTCACTAAGGGGTTAGGCTACTTTCACACATCCGTTTTGCGCCGGAGCACCAGATCCGGCAAATATTATATAAAACCGGATGAGACGGATCTGGTTTGTCGCCGGATCTGTCTAGCGCATCCGACCAAAAACCGGATCCGTCCCATCCGTTTCATCCATTTTTTTGTCCATTTTTAGCCGGATTACGATGGATCCTGTTTTTTAAAAACGCCCCGCTTCCAAACATGATTGGCTACTGTAATCCTATATATACACTGTTCCTACAGCCCATCTTTGACAGGTTGTAGAGGAGCAAGTGCAGGTTGGAGAGAAGAGCAATTGACTGGCGAAGATGGATGTAGTTATTGGAAATATTTTGAAGAATTTGGTGGATTTTACAGTGGAGGCT
Source organism: Oophaga sylvatica (assembly GCA_033576555.1). NCBI lineage: Eukaryota > Metazoa > Chordata > Amphibia > Anura > Dendrobatidae > Oophaga > Oophaga sylvatica. Next base: position 523,265,744 of record JARQOD010000002.1, read on the forward strand.
AATCGTTTGAAGGTGATAGTTCTAAAGAAGGAGAGAGCGAAACAGCAGCGCATTATGCGTCAGCGCCAACGACGATGCCGTATGTGGATCCATCCACCCCATGACAGCCCTGAGACTAACTCGTGGGGTGTATTCTACACTCTGCATGGAGTTTAGACAAAACCCGGAGAAATTTTTTGCATACCTTCGGATGAAGAAAGAAAATTTTGATTTCTTGGTGGAGCGTATTGGAGAACAAATCCGAAGATCCGACGCCTATTGCCGCTTCTCAATTTCTCCGGCGGAGCGTCTGCTGGTCACTATAAGGTAAGCTATATGTATTGGATCTGCTTGCTTGAGAGCACACTTGTAACTGGAATGTTGTTGCTGGTAGTTTTTAACCATTTTTTTTATAGTATCTCCAATTGTTATAGCTGAGTTCTGGTATGTAATGCTGTGATTTTGAACTAATTTTGTTTTTTTTGCTTTTTTTACAGATTCCTTGTAACTGGAGAATCGCTCTCCTCGCTACATTTCCAGTATCGACTAGGAATTTCAACGATATCAGGAATTACCAAGTACACCTGCTGTGCAGTGTGGGACTCCTTGGTCGGAGAATTTGTTCCAGAGCCAACAACAGAGAGGTGGATTTAAATTGCGAACAAGTTTCTCCAGATATGCCAGTTTCCCAATTGCCTGGGCGCTGTTGACAGGAAACATATCCGCATTGTAAAGCCAGCAGGATCAGGATCAGAATTCTTCAATTATAAAAAATATTTTTCAGTCATCCTCATGGCCATCGCTGACGCGGAGTACAAATTCATTGCTGTGGACATTGGGGCTTATGACTCCCAAGTTTTCAAACTGTCTGCTATGGGTCGGCGACTGTACGGAAACACTTTCCAGTTCCCATCCACTAAACCACTGCCTCAAACCTCTGGCCCACCTAAGCTCTTTGTATGTGTAGGTGATGAAGCCTTCCAGCTGTCGGAACACATTTTGAAACCTTACAGTAGCAGAGGATTGACACAAACCAAACGCATTTTCAATTTCCGCCTCACAAGAGCCAGACAGATGGTGGAATGCGCGTTTGAGATTCTGACAGCCAAATGGCGTGTCCTATTGACTGCAATAAACCTAAAGACTGAGACTGTGGACGAGGTTATAAAAGCGTGTGTGGTCCTACACAATTTTGTGATCAGCAAGGAACCAATTTCTATTGAGGAACAGTATGAAGAAACAACCTTTAAAGACTACCAGAACATTACCAATCGAAGTTCACTGGCTGTTTCACGGATGAGGGACAATTTTGCCCAATACTTTATGTCACCTCAAGGAAGACTAGACTGGCAGGATGACAGAGTTTGAGAAATTGCTTTGTTACCTTAAAACTCATGTACCTTCTGTACCCACAGTAAACCTTTTAAAACCAAACTTGTGTACCTTCTTGTGGGTTTTCTACTGTATTTAACCTTTTGTCCACAGTTGTGTCCTGGTTGTTTTTTTTTACCCAAAGTATTTCAGCTTTTTTCAAAATTGTGTACCTTGTTGGGGATTACCTAACAAGGTACACAAGTTTGGGAAAAAGGTGAAATACTTTGGATACTTCACAACCCGGGACACAACTTTGGCAAAAAGGTTAAATTTATGTACCTTTTAACCAAAGTTATGTAGGTGTTTTTTACCTTTTACCCAAAGTTATGTTGGTGTTTTTGTGCACCCAATAATTTTTACCTTTTTCACAACCTTATTTTTTACATCTTAGAAATAAACGACAGACTACAATTGTAATCCAACAATTAAAGTTTTATTGTGAAAAAAAATTTTTTAAATAAACTTTCAACATTTTCATATTTTTATTAATATACTTTCTTTTTTGAAAAAAATAATGTGTGTTATTTTAATGCTATTTCTATAAATTAGTGTAGTGTGGGGTGGAAATACTGCTGGAGGGGCTGCGGGACACTTCGACATTGGGAGTGTGGAGAGAGGACTGGGATGATGGTGGGGAAGGAACAGTAAGAGGTGAAGGGTGGAGAAATTAAGAGAATGGGTGGACAAGTTGGAGGCAGAACAGGTGATGGGTGGTGGAGAGGAGGGTGGAGCAGGGACTGGAGGAGCACATGATGTGGTTGGGAATTGAGGTTGATATGAGGCAGGAGTGTGGTATGGGGCAGGTTGCTGGTACTGAGGAGGTTGCTGGTACTGGGGAGGTGACTGGAATTGGGGAGGTAGCTGGAATTGGGGAGGTGGCTGGAAGTGGGGAGGTTGCTGGAACTGGGGAGGTGGCTGGTATTGAGTAGGAGGGGGAGGAGGGACAGTGGCTGGAGGGGGGGCAGGTGGAGGAATGACTGGGGTGGGTGGAGGAGGTTGGGAGGTAGCCTGCACTAGAGCAGCGTGGCAAGTATGCATTACATACATCTGCTGGTCAGTAGATAGCGTATCCATGCGCTCGGCTACAGACCGGAAAAAGCTGTGATTTGGAGAAGTTCTTGTTTCTGAATGCATGGTTTGCAGAAGTGTCTTCACCTCCAAAATGTTGGTGTTTATCTGATTAATGCCTGCGGCAATTTGCTCAGATAAGACTTTTAGACAGTTCTGGAAAGATGCATTGAGATGCAAGAACTCGGGCGCATAGCTCCTTTCCTGACCCCTCTGCCGCAGCCGCCCAGTAGCCCTAGGTGTACTAGAGGTGGCAGAGGCAGAAGGGTGGTTTAAAGGGAATGCTATCTCCTCACCAGCAGATTTATGTAATGCAGGGGCCACGATGTTCCAGTGCTGGTGGATGGGACTGCGGGATCGGATGTGAGGGAAGGCTGGGAAGGTGCATATGGGCCGGGGCGGTCGAAGTGTCCTTCGGTGCCGGTCTCCTAAAGGGATCGCCCCAGAAGGGTCCAACTCTGCGGGCTCCCGAGTGCTGGTCACCGTGTTGTGGAATAAAAAAAAAAAAATACAATTAATATAGTGATATGGAATGGCCCTGGCTGAAATAAAAAATGTAGTTAGACATGTTAACATTTCCTTTTTAATATTTACCTTCTGGTGACCATTGTTGCCCACAGGAATGCCAGGGCTCGTGCGTACTTGTACTTGCTCCGGCATCCTGCAGATCCACTCGGGGCCCGCATCTCCTTGTTGAACTCCTTCTTGAAGCGATCCCTCACAGACGGCCACCGCTTCACAATTCTCTCCCCTGAAATGAGAAAGCACAAATTGGTTACTATACAACATCTGTTTTTCCAAAACTACAGTCCTCATGGCCCCCACGGGTCATGTTTTCAGGATTTCCATAGTGTTGCACAAAAGGAAATCCTGAAAACCTGACCCGTGTGGGCCACAAGAACTGGAGTTTGGGAAATACTGCTTTACATCCAGCAACCTGAACTGTATATACTTACGGTGTTCAGTCTGGGCCCGAACATCGAGGTCCTCGCAGCGGTCCACCAGTAGCGAACAGACTTCCTCCCAGAACCAACGGGTCACAATAAGATCAGCATGGCAGCGGTCCCCCATGTTCCACAGCGGCTCCCTTTCCATATCGATGACGAGGTCGACATCTATCCACTACTCCTCACCATCCGAGTCGGGAGCACGCTGTGAAGCCTGTTAAAGAAAAAGAGAAAAAAAATACATTAGCCTCCACACTACCAAGTTTAAAAAAAAAAAATTATAAATATACTTACACGATGGTGACCGCCGCGTCTCTCACGCCGACGACTCTGGGAGGCACTGCGAGGACCTCTTGGACGAACACCAGATTCGGGAGACTAAAACAAAAACAAAAAAAAATTTGGATGTAGGCATATGTGTTGTGTGCTGTGTGATGTCTGTACTAAATGGTTTTCTATGTGTTTTGTGTTGTGTGATGTTGTGTTTCTGCGATTGATGCAGGATACTTACGAATTGTGAGCCCACTCCAGGTTCTGTCCACCCAGTCCTTCTTCTTCTGGGAGTTCCTCTTCAGCTTGTGATTCCTGTTATTAAAAAAGACAATGAATAGATATATCCCACAGATGGATTGTGAAAAAAAAATATATATATAATAATTTTTTACTGCTAAATGCTGACAATGAGAGGGAGGGCTCCCAGAAGAAGACATGTCATCCTGACGCTGCAGGTCCCCGGACTCCAGGATTGCTGGTTGTTCTGGTGGTGGTGGAGCTGCTGCTGCTGCTTGGGTTTGGCGTCCTCTGCTGTGGAATAAAGAGACAAAAAGGGCCAGTGAATATATGGATATTCCATGGCCCTGGCTGAAAAAGAAAAAATTGGTTAAATTTTTTGGGAATGGGGGATGTGATATTTACCGTCTGGTGTCGGATGCGCTCTCCTGTTGGTGCTCCATTTCTACGGGTTCTGCTGCTGGTGCTGGTGTTGGTGATGGTGGTGGTGGTCTGTGTCTGGCTCCTCTGCTCCTGGCTGGCTGCATGCTAATGGCTGAGTGTCCCACTGACCTGCTTTATATATGTTTGCTGTGGGCTGGGCTATATCTGAACATGCTCAGAACAAAAAACCGGATCCGGCTTTTGCCAGATCCGGCGCATTTCGGCGCTCATAAACTTTCATTGTGACAAAAAGCCGGAAGCGTCCCGACTTTTTCGCCGGAGACAAAAAACGTTACTGTTGCCGTTTTTTCCAGACGCCGGAATGAGACCAGACGCCGGATCCGGCAAAAACCGGACGAACCGCAAGGCCATGCGGCGCGATCCGGCACTAATACAAGTCAATGGGAAAAAAACAGATCCAGTTTTACAAAAAAGGCCGGATCGCGCCGTCAAGCGCAAAACGGATGTGTGGAAGAGGCCTTAAAGCGACTCCCTCTGCCTCCTTATGGTAAATGTTAGACAGCTAGTGAGAGAAGGATAGGGAATATTTATTTAAAGTATACTAGAGATTAGATTACAGAGTTAAATAGAAAGGCATTTAGGAAGAGAATTAATTTAGATTCCAGACCACCTTTTTAATCCCGTTATTAACCCACTAGATGGTGGCCCGATTCTAACGCATCGGGCATTCTAGAATATGTATGTAGTTTATTTATGAAGATTTAAGAATAATGCAATGAATACACAGGATTTTCTGGGTAAAATATATACATTCTCATTAAATGTTATTGCTCATAGAACTTAATACAACTGCTGAGGTGTATATAGAGGCTGCTGGGGTGTATATAGAGGCTGCTGCTGCTGGGGTGTATATAGAGGCTTCTGGGGTGTATATAGAGGCTGCTGGGTGTATATAGAGGCTTCTGGGGTGTATATAGAGGCTGCTGCTGCTGCTGGGGTGTATATAGAGGCTTCTGGGGTGTATATAGAGGCTGCTGGGGTGTATATAGAGGCTTCTGGGGTGTATATAGAGGCTGCTGGGGTGTATATAGAGGCTGCTGCGGTGTATATAGAGGCTGCTGCTGCGGTGTATATAGAGGCTGCTGCGGTGTACATAGAGGCTGCTGCTGGGGTGTATATAGAGGCTGCTGGGGTGTATATAGAGGCTGCTGCTGGGGTGTATATAGAGGCTGCTGGGGCGTACAGTCATGGCCAAAAGTTTTGAGAATGACACAAATATATTTTCACATGATCTGCTGCCCTCTGGTTTTTATGTGTGTTTGACAGATGATTTTATCACAGACAGAAATATAATAATTGCGAACATATGAGTAACAAAAGCTTATATTGACAGTTAGAATGAGTTAATGCAGCAAGTCAATATTTGCAGTGTTGACCCTTCTTCTTCGGGACCTCTGCATTTCTCCCTGGCATGCTCTCAATCAACTTCTGGACCAAATCCTGACTGATAGCAGTCCATTCTTGCACAATCAATGCTTTCATTTTGTCAGAATTTTTAGGTTTTTGTTTGTCCATCCGTCTCTTGATGATTGACCACAAGCTCTCAATGGGTTTAAGATCTGGGGAGTTTCCAGGCCATGGAACCAAAATCTCTATGTTTTGTTCCCTGAGCCATTTAGTTATCACCTTTGCTTTATGACAAGGTGCTCCATCATGCTGGAAAAGGCATTGTTGATCGCCAAACTTCTCTTGGAGGGTTGGGAGAAGTTGCTCTTGGAGGACATTCTGGTACCATTCTTTATTCATGGCTGTGTTTTTAGGCAAGACTGTGAGAGAGCTGATTCCCTTGGCTGAGAAGCAACCCCACACATGAATGGTTTCAGGATGTTTAAAAGTTGGCATGAGACAAGACTGGTGGTAGCGCTCACCTTGTGTTATGATTTGGTAGCTGAGGAGTGCAGGTAAAAAAAGGCAATACACCAGAGCAGTTGGAAACTATGAGATTGCAGTACCCTGACTAACCACCACAACTAGAGGCAGCCGTGGAGCGTTCCTACGTTGGTCCTAGACGCCTCGTCACAGCCTGAGAAACTAACTACACCTAAAGATAGATATAGGAAAGCTATCTGCCCCGGAGCAGAACCCCAAAGACAATAGAAAGCCCCCAAACATGTAATGGCGGTTAGACAAGATGAAATACTGACACAGAAAGAAAATAGTATGAGCAAACGCTGGGGCCCAAACTAACTAAATAGAAAAGGACAGGAAGGGTACTTACTGCAATCCCAGAAAACCCTGAAAAGCACCAACACCACTAATTTCAAAAACACATGAGATCACACGACCTCTACCACCTAAATTAGTTCTCTGGTGTAACAAAATCAAAACAGCAGCCACTGAAAAAAACTGGAAAAAGCAAAAGTACATACATAAGTGGCTGAACTAAACTGAGAGGGCAAAAGCCCCCGGAGGGGACCCTGAAGGCCCCCACAGAAGTGCAGGACAAAAATGCAAAAATATAGCACAAAAACAAAAAGAAGAAAATGTCTTATCTGTTAGCAGGAGATGCAGACACGACACAGCAGGCTACAAGGGAAACAGGAATGAAGGATTCAGACCAGAACAATTGATCACCGTCAACCCTGATGGGAAGGTGACTCCCTTATATAAGACCAGTCAGTAACACCTGATTCCCAGTCCTCACAATCTTCACTGGACAGACCAGCACCGCTTGTAACCACCAGAGGAAGCCTCTGCTCAGAACTCATCTCAACCCATTCACAACACCTTGTCTTCTCCGAATGAGGCGTTTTCCTGATGTCCCAAACAATCGAAAAGGGGATTCATCAGAGAAAATAACTTTACCCCAGTACTCAGCAGTCCACTGCCTGTACCTTTTGCAGAATATCAGTCTGTCCATGATGTTTTTTCTGGAGAGAAGTGGCTTCTTTGCTGCCCTCCTTGAGACCAGGCCTTGCTCCAAGAGTCTCCGCCTCACAGTGCATGCAGATGCACTCACACCTGCCTGCTGCCATTCCTGAGCAAGCTCTGCACTGCTGGTAGCCCGATCCCGCAGCTGAAACACTTTTAAGAGATGGTCCTGGCGCTTGCTGGTCTTTCTTGGGCGCCCTGGAGCCTTTTTGGCAACAATGGAACCTCTCTCCTTGAAGTTCTTGATGATGCGATAGATTGTTGACTGAGGTGCAATCTTTCTAGCTGCGATACTCTTCCCTGTTAGGCCATTTTTGTGCATTGCAATGATGACTGCACGTGTTTCTTTAGAGATAACCATGGTTAACAGAAGAGAAACAATGATGCCAAGCAACAGCCTCCTTTTAAAGTGTCCAGTGGTGTTATTCTTACTTAATCATGACAGATTGATCTCCAGCCATGTCCTCATCAACACCCACACCTGTGTTAATGGAGCAATCACTGAAAAGAGGTTAGCTGGTCCTTTTAAGGCAGGGCTGCTATGATGTTGAAATGTGTTTTGGGGGATAAAGTTCATTTTCTAGCCAAATATTGACTTTGCAAGTAATTGCTGTTAAGCTGATCACTCTTTATAACATTCTGGAGTATATGCAAATTGCCATTAGAAAAAGTGAAGCAGTAGACTTGTAAAAATTAATATTTGTGTCATTCTCAAAACTTTTGGCCATGACTGTATATAGAGGCTGCTGCTGGGGTATACACAATGTTCCAAATTATTATGCAAATTATATTTTTCTCAGATTTTCCTAAGTGGTTGGTGCAAATGACAGTCAGTCTAATAAAAGTCATCACCCGTAGAGTATACATCAAATTTTTTTGAAGAAACCGCCCAATGATAACAGTATATCTCCAAAAAGAATAAAAACTCAAAATGCACTGTTCTAAATTATTAGGCACAGTAGAATTTCTGAACATTTGATATGTTTTAAAGAACTGAAAATGCTCATTTGTGGAATTTGCATCATTAGGAGGTCACATTCACTGAACAAAAAAGCTACTTAACTCCAAAATATCCTAACAGGACAAGTTACATGTTAACAAGGAACCCTTCTTTGATATCACCTTCACAATTCTTGCATCCATTAAACTTGTGAGATTTTGGAGAGTTTCTGCTTGTATTTCTTTGCATGAAATCAGAATAGCCTCCCAGAGCTGCTGTTTTGATGTGAACTGTCTCCAACTGATAGATCTTTTGCTTGATGATACTCCAAAGGTTCTCTATAGGGTTGATGTCAGGGGAAGATGGTGGCCACACCATGAGTTTATCTCCATTTATGCCCATAGCAGCCAATGACTCAGAGGTATTCTTTGCAACATGAGATGGTGCATTGTCATGCATGAAGATGATTTTGCTCCTGAAGACACGTTTCTGCCTTTTTATACCATGGAAGAAAGTTGTCAGTCAGAAACTCTATATACTTTGCAGAGATCATTTTTACAGCTTCAGGAACTTTAAAGGGCCCTACCAGCTGTTTCCCCATGATCCGGCCCAAAACATGACTCCACCTACTTGCTGACATCGCAGCCTTGTTGGCACATGGTGGCCATCCACCAACCATCCACTACTCCATCCATCTGGACCATCCAGGGTTGCTCGACACTCATCAGTAAACAAGACTGTTTGAAAATTAGTCTTCATGTATGTCTGGGCTCACTGCAACCGTTTCTGCTTGTGAGCACTGTTTAGGGGTGGCCGAATAGTAGGTTTATGCACCACAGCAAGCCTTTGAAGGATCCTACACCTTGAGGTTCAAGGGACTCCAGAGGCACCAGCAGCTTCAAATACCTGTTTGCTGGTTTGTAATGGCTTTTTAGCAGCTGCTCTCTTAATCCTATGAATTTGCCTGGCAGAAACCTTCCTCATTCTGCCTTTATCAGCACGAACACTGTGCTCAGAATCAGCAACAAATCTCTTAACAGTAAATAATCACGCCTAAGTTTTCGGCAAATATCTAATTTTTCATCCCTTGACAAGGCATTGCACTATTTGATGCTTTTCAGCAGCAGAGAGATCCTTTTTCTTTCCCATGTTACTTGAAAACTCTGGCCTGCTTAATAGTGTGAAACACCCAGTTTTCCTTTTATTGGACTCACATGGCAAAATAATTATCACAGGTATCTGAGATTGATTTCAATGATCCAAAGAACCCTGAGACACAATACCATCAATGGGTTTCATTTACAAAAAAAAAAAAAAAACGCTATGACACTTAAACTAATTTGCATAATAATTTGGAACATGGTGTATGTGGAGCTGCTGCTGGAGTATATGTGGAGGCTGCTGCTGGGTATATGGAGGCCTCTGGGGTATATGTGGAGGCTGCTGCTGGGGTATATAGAGGCTGCTGCTGATGGAGTGTACTGGAGGCTGCTGCTGGGGTTTATGTGGAGGCCGCCGGTCGGGGTACAGCCGGGAGATGCCGCTGACCTCCATGCAGCAGGAGATGACCCGCGGCTACAGTCGGGAGATCTGCGGCTAGCGCCGCTGATCTCCTGACGATAGCGGTGGCGTGCATGGCTCAAATCCTGCGCCAATTCGCAGCCGGACTGCGCCTGTCGTTGATTGGTCACGTCCGGCCGGGCGCGACCAATCAGCGATGCGGGATTTCCGTTACAGACAGACAGGATTAGACGATTATATAGCAGATTAACAGACCTTTCTCTCTTAATTTCAAGCATGCTTCTCGTATATATCACTTTTCTATATGAAATGATTTTGAAAAACGTGGATTAAACATAAATACGAAGGAAATATGAGTTAGCAATAACTATTTAACCATATTGAGGGACAAAGTCTTGCTTATGGACCACGGCACAAACTTTTAACTATATTTTCTAGGAAACGAGTGTTTCAGAGAAAAATATATCTGTCTGCAATTGTGCAGCCAGTATCTGATTCATGCCGCCGATGGTTTGTGCAACATGAATCAAGTAACCGGTTCCCTATAATGTACAAATTAAACAGCCAAAAATGGCATAGAAATAAAAGATCTAGTGATTGCCGGAGCTAAAAAAAATGCAAATTTGACAAAATGTTATATGCAGTCCTCAAATACAACATCTCGATCCAGTCGTGTAGTTACTGATCTAACAATGGAGACCAACTAATGTCTTGCAATAGTTAACAGTAAAGACTATATGGACTGACCGGCGGCTCAATACAACCACTGATCAGTACTGTTACTTATCGGCGATCACTTAAGTGTCTCTTTACACAGGTTCACCAAAGTAAACTCAGTGTGCATAGGCTGCGATGGTTTTTGGCAGTACAAGTCCTGTTTACACAGGACGATGCAATGTATAGAGCGATGGGTTTTTTTGCTGTCCAAAAAATAATTTCATCAGATGAACTGCCACAGCAGCCTGTCTACACAGCAATATAATCATGAAACATGCCTTGCTAATAACGCTCATTCACGATTATCTAGCAGTGTAAATGCAGCTTAACAGAAAGGCTCTGCCTTTAAGCCAATGCAATTTTTGTCCTTATAGTGTCTTGCTGATCTGCATTCCACTTTAGCTTGATCCAGTTGTTTGACTTTTCTCTGTTACCTTCTGCATAATACAAGTACTACACACTTTACAGAATGTGTTAGTTGCAAAGAAACAATGGATTAGAGCACACATTGTTCAGGCTGTCAGGCTCAAGTCTGGCCCTGTTCATGTTTTAGTGTGGGATATGTTACTAGTGTTCCCTTTCATTCTGCAGAGATGTATCTTCTCTGTGACAAGAGGTAAGAAAATCAGAGGCAGCACAAAGCAGCAGATTCACAGCACACATAAGTGTCCTCTAGTTCTTGCAAGAGAATGGGTTTGCAGAAAAGTAACTTTTTTGATAAAGAAACAGACCCAAACTGAACCTGTCTAATAACAGTGTACTGTGTAATGGCTTTTCTGTTCATATTCCATAGACTGGCTTAATAAAAAGTCTTACCTTCAGTATTAGAGCATGTAAAAAACATCACTGTGCTCTTAAGTCATGCAAGTACCATCCTGTCTGTTTGCAAATCAATGAAATTTAATTATACGGAAAAAAATAATAGAGAAGAACGGACACCTAAAGGGAATAAACACAGTTAATAGAAATTAATAGACCGCCATCTAGGTTACAATAGGGTCCAATGAACATAACATGTTTTAAAGAGATAATAATTTTTAATTAATATAGTAAAACAATAATCATTTCACTTATCATTTTATTTGCATTATAATATCATGTCTATACAAAAAGTTGTTCAGTATTTTCTTGGTAATGCAGACTAACACAAAGTGCATGTTTCCAAACTCATTATAATTGGCTTATATTATATGGCCTATAAAAGATTGACCATAGATAGCGAAGGTGCACCATGAAACATTTTGACAGAATGCAACAGCAGCAACATTCGTTGCCAATTAGTAAGAAATAGGCATGACTTTTGGCTATGTTTCTTGCTAATGCATGCACACGTAGTGTGTATCCTGAGTAGATGAATCATGGGACAGAGGAAACAAAAATACAGGTATCCTGACAAATTTGGACAGGCTTTAAAGACAAAATAATAAGTTACATCCCATTTAGTAACTGTGTTGTTACTGCAACATCTTTGTATCATGTAAATAGTTCCATTCCTCTATGTTTTCAGGGACTAAATTTTCAAATTGTGCTAGAAGGGATTCACTCGAGTTAAATCCCAAAAGAGACAGTTCCAGTTACAACTATGACTCATACAATTAGATCACATTTACACCTGCTAAAAGCCAAATCGTTTCGCCGAAAATGTTAGTCTTCTTTCGGGAACCTCTCATTTCTGCTCGCCATTTCATATGACTCGCTCTTCATTATTGGCCAAGTTAAGCTGCTATTTTTTACATGTCCATACTAGCTCTGTGTGCTGCTCTGTGACTTCCAGTCTCCTATCTAAATAGTTGCTACTCATTTAATCAGTCTGCATGTATCATTATATCTGTAAATGTGTTTGTAATATTCGTTAAATATAATGTATTGAACTTTGAAAAAAAAGTTTTATTCCTAAAGTTGCCCCGATCTTCAGCATTTAGAGTGTTCCAAGGTCCCTTGAGCTCCACCTCTGACCCAACGCTCAACACAGGAATTTGTTGCCTGTGTTACTCATCATTTGTGCTGTGCATGGAAGGAGCTGGTTAAGTGGCTAAACTCAAACACCACGCCATGCTCTTCTTGGCTTCAAGACATTGGCTGTATATTATGGATCAGTGTCCTGCGTAGAATACATCTGGCCAAACAGATGCTTCTCTGATAGTATTGTGTAACGCCAATGCCGGCCTTTTGCAGGGACACCAATATACTCAACGCCCTGGTCCCTCTGCGGTGTGTTCTTCATCTGCCATTGTTTCCTGCTCCCTAGGCCTACGCATGTCCTGGCTTAAAACACACGCACGTGACTCCCCGATTCTTAAAGGGGAAGCCCGCACACTCTGAAAAAGCCTCCAGCCAATAGCTGGGAGGCATCAGGTATTTAAGGAATGCTCCCCTATAGGGAGGTGCCTGAGCAATGCTTTCCCTTTGGTTAGTTAGTGTTGATGCAGCTAGTCTGTTGCTAGGTCCCTATCCCCGTTCTAGTTAACTTTGTTATCTAAACCAGAACTTGTTCCTGTCACTTGTGTTGTCTGAACCTGAAACTGCAATGGCAGTACCTGATCCTGAAACCGCTTCAGCGGTACCTCAACCTGAAACCGATCCGGCGTTACCTGAACCAGCACCAGTGTCTGTCCTGTCCGGTTACCCAGAATCCATGTTGTCTGAACAGGTTTTGACATCCAGTCTACCTATAATTTTGAATCCTGCCCTGCCAGTGACTCTGAGTCGGTGTCCTTGATTGTGATCCTGACTCTTGGGGTCAGTTGCTGCAGTACCGGGGACTGCTCTTGGAGTTGTACCAGGCGACGACTTGCAGCTCAAACCTAGCTCCACCATCAAGAGCTCTAGTGAAAATCAGGTAGCTGCTTATCCATTTCCCTCCGGGGTAAGCCAGACCCAAGGCGCAGTTGGTCCACGATCCGCCAATGTGACAGTTTGCTCAGTCCATGGACCGCCCTGATCCCAATATCCCTTTGCCCTCGGAGTTGTAACAAGAGATGTCTCTGGAAACTGTCACGTCTTGCTTCTTCCTTTCAGAGACTGCTCGTTTCCCAGCCTTCTGAACCTACAGTCATGGCCAAAAGTTTTGAGAATGACACAAATATTATATTTTTACATGATCTGCTGCCCTCTGGTTTTTATGTGTGTGTTTGACAGATGTTTTTATCACAGACAGAAATATAATTGCAAACAATGAGTAACAAAAGCTTATATTGACAGTTAGAATGAGTTAATGCAGCAAGTCAATATTTGCAGTGTTGACCCTTCTTCTTCAGGACCTCTGCAATTCTCCCTGGCATGCTCTCAATCAACTTCTGGACCAAATCCTGACTGATAGCAGTCCATTCTTGCACAATCAATGCTTTCATTTTGTCAGAATTTTTAGGTTTTTGTTTGTCCACCCGTCTCTTGATGATTGACCACAAGTTCTCAATTGGATTAAGATCTGGGGAGTTTCCAGGCCATGGACCCAAAATCTCTGTTTTTTTTCCCTGAGCCATTTAGTTATGGCAAGGTGCTCCATCATGCTGGAAAAGGCATTGTTGATCGCCAAACTGCTCTTGGAGGGTTGGGAGAAGTTGCTCTTGGAGGACATTCTGGTACCATTCTTTATTCATGGCTGTGTTTTTAGGCAAGACTGTGAGAGAGCCGATTCCCTTGGCTGAGAAGCAACCCCACACATGAATGGTTTCAGGATGCTTAACAGTTGGCATGAGACAAGACTGGTGGAAGTGCTCACCTTGTCTTCTCCGAATGAGGCGTTTTCCTGATGTCCCAAACAATCGAAAAGGGGATTCATCAGAGAAAATAACTTTTACCCCAGTACTCAGCAGTCCACTGCCTGTACCTTTTGCAGAATATCAGTCTGTCCATGATTTTTTTTTGGAGAGAAGTGGCTTCTTTGCTGCCCTCCTTGAGACCAGGCCTTGCTCCAAGAGTCTCCGCCTCACAGTGCGTTCAGATGCACTCACACCTGCCTGCTTCCATTCCTGAGCAAGCTCTGCACTGCTGGTAGCCCGATCCCGCAGCTGAAACACTTTTAAGAGACGGTCCTGGCGCTTGCTGGTCTTTCTTGGGCGCCCTGGAGCCTTTTTGGCAACAATGGAACTTCTCTCCTTGAAGTTCTTGATGATGCGATAGATTGTTGACTGAGGTGCAATCTTTCTAGCTGCGATACTCTTCCCTGTTAGGGGATTTTTGTGCATTGCAATGATGACTGCACGTGTTTCTTTAGAGATAACCATGGTTAACAGAAGAGAAACAATGATGCCAAGCACCAGCCTCCTTTTAAAGTGTCCAGTGGTGTCATTCTTACTTAATCATGACAGATTGATCTCCAGCCATGTCCTCATCAACACCCACACCTGTGTTAATGGAGCAATCACTGAAAAGAGGTTAGCTGGTCCTTTTAAGGCAGGGCTGCAATGATGTTGAAATGTGTTTTGGGGGATAAAGTTCATTTTCTAGTCAAATATTGACTTTGCAAGTAATTGCTGTTAAGCTGATTACTCTTTATAACATTCTGGAGTATATGCAAATTGCCATTAGAAAAAGTGAAGCAGTAGACTTTGTAAAAATGAATATTTGTTTCATTCTCAAAACTTTTTGCCATGACTGTATGCAAGTCGACCATGTTAAGCTGGCTGAGCAGCAGCAGGAAAACCATTGTGCCAAGGAATTGTCCTACTACTGTGGTATCATGTCATGGAACATCTCATCCGTTCTTGTCCTGAGACGTCGCAAAAACTCCAAAGTCTAGTGTCTGTAGGAAAAGCTACCCTGGGTCAGAGTAAATCCTCTACACTGTTGATTCTGAATGTATCTGTATCATGTGAAGGCTCCTGGTTAGTCAAAAAGGCATACCTAGACTTCATTTCAAAAATTTCTTGCAACAAGCTGTGGTAGATCGGTATCAGATTCCTGTCTGTCCCCTCCAGAGTCCTTTGTTGATGTCCTTCGTTGAGGGAAAGGCCCTATCCAAAGTCATTAAAGTTGTAACAGAGGAAGTAGAAAGTGGACTAGGAATGCTGTAAACTGAGAAGATCACCTACTATGTGATGTGTGGTCTCTTACATCCACTTCTCCTGGGCCTTCCTTGGTTACGAACTCATGAGCTCATTCTAGACTGGAGATCTGGAGAATTGCTTCTTTGTTGACAGTCATGTCACGAGAGGTGCTTGGTCCCTGTTCATCCTGTTTGGCCGCAGGTGACGTCATCTTCTCCGCTATGTCTGCTGTCCACTGACTGGTCACATGCTGATGTCTTCGATAGGAAAGAAGTGGAAACGTTGCCAGGGCGATTGCTCCATAGAGCTGCTCCAGAGATTCTCACATCCTCAAAGACATATCATCATAGACATCAGTCTGAATGTGGATTCAGGGTAGATATCTACAATTATCAAATGGCTGGCTGACAAGAATGTCAAGGCAGATGCACTTTCCAGGTCTTTCCTACCCACCGACCAAGAGGAAGCACCCTAACTTGTTTTCATTTCTTCTAAGGTGCTGGCTAGTCGTGCCAGGCAGGGAGAGACTTTGCAATTCAAGGATCCTGGTACTTTCTCCCACTTCAATTTGCTCTGAGGATATCTTGATGGTGAGAAGCAATCTTACCATGAAGAAGGTGAGAGCTAAAACCTTTTTCCTAGTGAACTGGAAAGAACTTGGTCTGAAAGAGAGATCATGGAAATCCAAGAAGAATATTCTTGCCCCACTTTCTCTACAGAAATTCTTTGTGGACTTGAAGAAAAGGGGGCATAAGAGGGTACTGTAACAAGAATGCTGACATCCCTGCATGGTCTCTCTCCATCCTTCCGGCAGAGAGAACAATATATTCATGGCTCTGGCCGGCTGCAATGTGTCCTTCCTCTGCCGTGTCTGCCTGCACGTTGTGCAGGCCTCCCAGCAAAGCATTTCTGTGCGCACACTCCCTGCTTCTTAAAGTGGCAATGCACACACTCTGGAAATGCCCCCAGCCAATAGCTGGGAGTCATCAAGTATTTAAGGCATGCTCCCATGTAATGAGGTGCCTGAGCAATGCTTCCTGTTTTGTTAGTTAATGTTGGTGCAACTAGTCTGTTGTCAAGTCCCTATCCCTGTTCTAGTTAACTGTATGATCTAAACCAGAACCTGTTCCTGTTGCAGGTGTTGTCTGAACTTGAAACTGCTCCAGCCAGCACCAGTGTCCGATCTGTGCGGTTACCCATAATCCGTGTTGTCTTAATAGGATCCTGACTCTTGTGGTCAGCTGCTACAATATTGGGGCACTTCCATTGGAGTGGTACCTGGGTACTATCTGCAGCTCAAGCTTAACTCCACCATCAGGAGCTCTAGTGAAAGCCAGGTAGCCGCTTAGCCACGCCCCTTCAGGGTAAGCCTGGACTGTGGCACAGTGTGACATGTTGCATGATGGATAAGTATCTGTCTGGATTTCTTAGGTTTGAGGGTACAAAAAAATGAGTGCTGATGAACACTGCAGAATGAGTGGTTGGCAAAGAAAACTTAGTGGAGCAGATGAGAGAATTACTTGACTTCAAAATTGGTAGATGTTCATCAGTGCCATCAGTTGAGAACTGGCAGCTATTAGTGGGACCCAGCTACACCCATCTACTGTTCATAGTTGTCTGGCAAGTAGTGTTTTTCATGGAAAAATTGTGGTTAAAGACTATTTTCTTCTGCATGGAAACATGGCCAAGTGACACAGCTATGCACAAAAACATAGGAACTGCACTACAGAAATATGGCAGCCTGTGCTCTGGACTCATGAGTCAAAATGTGAAATATTTTGCTGTAACAAAAGGAAGTTTTTTGGCTAAATGGCTGTCGATATATACAATAATGAGTGTCTGCAGGAAGCAATGATATATAGTGCAGACTCTTTGCAAGTTTGCTGCATTTCAGCAAATATTGGGAATTTTGTCAAGAATAATTCCTCAGTGCTGAGAAATAAAGGCAGATACTAATCTATTATAAAATGCCAACAGGAAGCACCTGATTGGCTCCATATTTATTCTACAGGAGGACAACTACGAGAAACATGCAACAAATGTCAATAAAGAAGCCCATGAGTTTTTTCTAAATTTGAGTATACAGTATATGTATGTAGTGCGTGTCAGTGTTAAAAAAAAACTCATCTACCGTCACCTTCTCTGGGATCCAGCGTCGTTCTGCTCCTCCTCTTAGTGACATCATCATTCTTAAGACTCACTGGGTCGCACTGCACACTGCAAGACCCGGAAGAAGCCTTTACAATGTAAGCCTATGGAGCTCAGAACGAGGGTCCAAAGGCTTTTATTGTAAAAGAAACTTCTGGCTTAAAGGGAATCTGTCACCTCATTTTTCGTATGTAAGATGTGGCCCTGCATTAGGGGCTTATCTACAGCATTCTGTAATGCTGTAGATAAGCCCCTGATGTAACCTGAAAGGTAAGAAAAACAAGTTAGATTATACTCACCCAGGGGCGGTCCGGTCTGATGGGCGTTGCAGGTCTCGGTCGGCACCTCCCATCTTCATGCGATGACATCCTCTTCCTTGCTTCTGTCGCGGCTCCTACGCAGGCATTATTCTCTGCCCTGTTGAGGGCAGAGTGAAATACTGCAGTGCGCAGGCGCCGGGCCTCTGTTACCTTTCCCGGCGCCTGCGCACTGCAGTACTTTGCTCTGCCCTCAACAGGGCAAAGTATTACGCCTGCACAGGAGCTACGACAGAAGCAAGGAAGAGGACGTCATCGCATGAAGATGGGAGGTGCCGGACTCAGACTTACGACGCCCATCGGACCGGACTGGCCCCCGGGTGAGTATAATCTAACTTGTTTTTCTTACCTTTCATGTTACATTCTGGGCTTATCTATAGCATTACAGAATGCTGTAGATAAGTCCCTAATGGCAGTGGCGGCATCTTACATATGAAAAATGAGGTGACAGATTCCCTTTAAGCATAAAGTGAGCCAGATAGTCTGAAGAGCAGTGATGTGACTGAGAAGAGGGGTAGAACGGTGCTGGATTCTGGAGAAAAAGATGGTAGGGGAGTACATACACACTACATTACATGCTCATATACACAGATTTAATTAAAAAAAACTAATGGAAGGGCATCTTTAAGAAACATTTTAAGTGTAAAGAACAACAATGGGTTCTGAAAGTGATGATATGGCCCCCACAGAGTCCTAAACTCAACAGCATTCAGTCTGGAATGACCTGAAGAGGATTTGTGTAAGTCTAAATACATAGAAGATCTGTGGTTAGTTCTCCAAGATGTTCGGAATAAGCTTCCTTCCAAGTTCCTTCAAAACCTGTGTGCAAGTGTACCAAGAAGAACTATTGCTTTGATGCTGTTTTGAAGGCAAAGGATCTCACAAAATTTTGATTTCATTTTTCTTTTATTTTGTTCATTCACTTTACATTTTGTTAATTGATAAAAATAAACCGCTAACACTTCTATTTTTGACAGCTTTCTTACTTTGCAGCATTTGTTCTACACCTGACTTAAACTTTTGCACAGTTCTGTGTTCAATGTAAATATTTTGAAAATGGACAAAAAGCTTTAAAGCTTTCTTAGGCCCCTTTCACACATCCGTTTTTTGACTTCAGGCACGATCCGGCGTGTTGCTAAAAAAACGGATCTGGTACAGATGCGTTTTTTTACCATTGACTTTCATTAGTGCCGGATCGTGCCTGATGTCATTGCGTTGTATCCGTTTTTGTCCGGATCCGGCGGAAATGTACATTCCAGCGGCCGGACAAAACGGTGCATGTAAGGTTTTTTTTTGTTTACCGGAGCCGCCTGATAGTGCCTGAAGCGGCGCATCAGGCGGTCGGAAACAATAGAAGTCAATGGAACCGGATCAGACGTTTATGCAATCCGTCAAAAGTCTGATCCGTATTCTGGAAATCAGGGACTACTATTACTACTACTACTATACTACATACTACTACATACTACTACTATACTACTACTACATTTTCCAGTGTCTCCGGGGCATCCAAAATCCTCTTTTTCCGGGTTCAAAAGTTCAGGTCGGATCCAGCAAAAAAACGGATCCGTTGCATCAGTTTTTTTATTTCAGTGCCGGATCCGTCCCTTCAGGTGTTCGACGGATCATGCCTGACACAAAAAAACGGATGTGTGAAAGAGGCCTTAGTGGATCTTAGCATACTAAATATGCAAGGTGCATGTTGCTTTCACTCCAGCTGAGTAAGATGGAGAATTCTATCTACTTTGTAGTACAGGCAGCAGCTATTTTTTTACCTTAATACTTATTTTATTAGGAGGAAAGCCCAGAAATTGCTTCCAAATACATCACGCTATGTGGTTATAACATCAATCCAAGAAATTTATGGACTCAGAGAGAGATGGTTGATCTTTGCACGTGTTTTTTAATTTGAATTTCGTCATTTGTTCCCCATTGTCTAGCTCACAGCCACTAGCAGACATTTTATGACTGATGAAACAGCGGACAAAGCTCTCCAAGGTACAATATACATCAAATTTAAAATACCCCTGAGTACAACTGCATGTTCTATAAAGGGCCTCACATCCTTAGATATCTACAGAGTCCTGGTATAGTAGCAAGAAAATGATCACCCAGCGGACTAGTAGCTAAGCTTTTCTCAGGTTTATCCGTAAATCCAATAAATGAAACTGAGAAAAGTTCAACTTTCTGTCACTGCTATAGCATTCACTATTAGTACGGATGGAGCTGAATTTCAAATCAAGATTATATAGCCTGTCTAGTAATAGCTGTTATTGGAGTCTACAGCAAATCTGGAAGGATCGGATCACAGCACAAGCGAGGAGAAAACATTCCCTACTATCTCTTGAGGAAAAGTTTCCCTTCATTATACCATGATCCAAAAGTTCTCCTGGATATGAGGAAGACCTAGCTCTGAAAATGCAAGTCATGAAATATATAACTAATTGTAAAGCACATTGCATTACAGAAGTATTAAATTTGAATATATACAGTCATGGCTGAAGGTTTTGGCACCCTTGAAATTGTTCCAGAAAATGAAGTAGTATTGCAATTACACGTTTTGTTATACGCATATTTATTTCCTTTGTGTGTATTGGAACAGCACAAAAAAAAGCAAAGAAAAAAAGGAAAAATGGACATCATTCCACACAAACCCCAAAAATGGTCAAGACAAATTTGTTGGCACCCTCAACTTAATATTTTGTTGCACACTCTTTGCAGAAATAACTGCAATCAATTGTTTCCTGTAACATTGTAAGCTGACTTTTTTTTTCCTGTTTTCGTCTGTTGTTCTATTACACACAAAGGAAATAAACATTTGTATAACAAAACATGTGTAATTGCAATAATTTTCTGGGAGAAATAATTCATTTTCAGGAATAATTTCAAGGGTGTCAACACTTTTGGTCATGACTGTATAACAAGAGAGTACACTGTATTATAATGGATGGTGCTATGCATAACAAGTGAGGTTGCTTTATAAACAAGAATATCACTCCTATCATCTCCCTGAAAGTCATATAGTATTGATAAAGAAAAAATATTTACATTCGGTAACTTACAGCTGACTTCTCATCTGATTAGTCGTTTACTATTGTTTAGAGTTGAGCGATACTGCTCGATATCTAAAAATATCGGATCGGAATGGTATCGCCGATATCACTAAATATCGACGATATCCGATTCCGATACCGGAAGTCCCATGTAAGTCTATGGGAACAAAATATCGCAACTAAAAAAACCTTTATTTCCTTGTAAACACTAAATATACACACATAGAATACATATATATATATATATATATACATGTCATTGTGACATATATATACATATATGTATAGTTTATACACTTCTACATAGTAAAATAGCCTCTGATTCAATTGCCGGGTAAAGCCGGCTTCTTGAAAAGACAGAAGCACCCGACATGAAATGACACTTGGTTTACATAGAGTTAACCATGTCTTTTCATGTCGTTTGCTATCTGATTTGCACAAACAATTACATCAGTCTATGTGTGCAAAATTTCACACCTGTAGGGGTTAATTAAAGGTGTAAATTCGTTGTAAAAAAACGGACTTTTTTGCTACGAATTTACACCTTTAATTAACCCCTACAGGTGTGAAATTTTGCACACATAGACTGATGTAATTGTTTGTGCAAATCAGATAGCAAAGGACATGGAAAGACATGGTTAACCCTATGTACACCAAGTGTCATTTCATGTCGGGTTCTGCATTTTCACAAAAGCCGGCAATTGAATTAGCGGCTATTATACTATGTAGAAGTGTATGAACTATAAATATAAATATATATATATGTGTCACAAATTCAATGACATGTATATATATATAATATATATAATATATTGAGGTGTAAAATTGTTTAAAAAAAATGCGTGGGCTCCCGCCCTATTTTCGCAACCAGACAGACAAAGCCAGTGAGTGGGGGCAGATAATAATAGCCCAGAGAGGGACCATTATTTTTGGCCCCCCCCAGCTACTAACATCTGCCCCCAGACACCCCAGAAAAGACAAATCTATAATTAGATTCGCCCTTTCTGGCACTTTGCCCGTCTATTCCCATTGCCCTGTAGCGGTGGCGAATGGGTTAATATGGGGTTAAAGCCACCTTGCAATTGAAAGGTGACCTTAAGCCAGGTTAATAATTGAGAGCTGTCAATTAGACAACTATCAATTATTAATCCTATTGCATGAAATAAAAATAAAACACACACACTTTAATTAAAAATCATTTTAATGAAATAAAGACACATGTTTTTGACCATCTTTTATTTGACTGCAAAAACCACTTCCTGTAATAAAAATAAAATAAAAAAGCAAAATTATTCTTACCTATCCCATGCACAGTCAGGTCCCACGGTGTAATCCTTCAGAAAGGGTTAATGTTTACTGCAGGGACCGCAGCTAATGCTGCAGCCTCACAGTAAACCCCCAAATGAATGAGTTCCTCTCCTGGCTGACAGGAGAGGAAGTGGAAAGCTTAATTGATTGCTTTCCACTTTCACTTCAGGTCAGCCAGTGACACAATCAGTGACGTCAGAGGGAACTGATTAACAAAAATAGGGGATCCCCTCGAAAAAAATTGGCGTGGGGTCCCCCCTATTTTTGTTAACCAGCCAGATGAAGCAGACTGCTGAGGCCTGGATTTTCAGGCTGTTAAGGAGCCAAGAACCATGGACCTTGCCAGCCTGATAATACCAGGCCACAGCAGTCTGCATATCTTGGCTGATTAACAAAAATAGGGGATCCCCTCGAAAAAAATTGGCGTGGGGTCCCCCCTATTTTTGTTAACCAGCCAGATGAAGCAAACTGCTGAGACCTGGTTTTTCAGGCTGGTAAGGATCCAATATCCATGGACCTTGCCAGCCTGATAATACCAGGCCACAGCAGTCTGCTTAGCTTGGCTGGTTAACAAAAATAGGGGATCCCCTCGAAAAAAAAAACGGCGTAGGGGTCCCCCTATTTTTGTTAACCAGCCAAGTAAAATGCAGACTGCTGCGGCCTGGTATTAAAAGACTGTCAAGGCCCATGGATTTTGGCCCTCAACAGCCTGATAATACCAGGCTACAGCAGCCCCACATTTGGCGCATCAAAAGATGTGCCAATTGTGGCACTTTACCCGGCTCTTCCCACTGCCCTGTAGCGGTGGCAAGTGGGGTAATAAGGGGTTAATGTCACCGTTGATTGCACGGTGACAATAAGCCCGGTTAATAATGGATAGGCGTCAATAAGACACCGATCCATTATTAATCCCAAAGTTTTTAAATGTATAAAAAAAAGACAAAGCAAGAAAAAAGTCTTTTAATGAAATAAAGAGACAACACAGTTTTCATTTCTTTTATTATACTCTCATTCCTGCGACGCCATCGATCTCCTGTAAAAAAAGGAAAAAAACAAACCAACAGTATACCACCTGTCCGACGCAGTCCATAGTAACGACAGTCCCACGACGATCCAGCTCTGCTACATCGCAATGACAGGCAGAGCCTGTCATCGCGACGCAGCACAGCTGATTACCTGCTTCCCCGGCGGTGACGTCATCGGACTGACTGCTTTACGGCCGGGATTACCCAGCAGTCACTGCAGTTATCGCGAGAAACTGCATGTGACCGCCGGGGAAAGATGATGGCGGCCATCAAGCAGTCCAGGCGTGACCGCCGGAGATCTTCTGCCAGGTAAGTGCCGCTGACTCCTGACAGACCCGACCGACGGACACTGACAGTGACAGTGACAATTCCGATTCCGGTATCCGATAAGACGACAATATCGGGAACTCGGAATCGAAAGCCCGATACAGCTAATATCGGCCGATACCCGATATTTGCAGTATCGTATCGCTCAACACTACTATTGTTTCTTCTCCATCTTGTCAAACTTTCATGTCCACATCTTCCAGCAACGACTCATGTTATCACACAGATCACCTCGGCTCTGAAAATAAGAAGGTCACATATATTTTATTTATACATTTGCCTCATTAGTTAAAAAAATCCCTCACATTGCACCCCTGAATACAAATATGGACCTCATTAATGTACAATCAGCAATGCAGCATTCAAAATACAAACTCTTAAGACAGCTTTGTGCCCCCCATTAACTATAATTAACCACGCCCAATAAATGTACATTAATTGGCCACTGATACTCTCCCCTAAAATTTATTACAAATCCCTGTACTGTGTCCTCTCTTCCAACTCATTGTAAGTCTCTGTCTTGTGTCTCAGGGGCTTGCATAAAAATCACAGAACAACCATGACAAAACTCCTAATAGGGACCCCCTTCTCACCCCAAAAATAATTCAGCAACATAAGAGCATATGCAGCAGCCTTAAGCGCTATACGTGTTTGTGTGCACAAAACCAAATCAGGTGAGCACATTTTTTGCTTTTCTGTTTAATTTGTTACCCAGATAAGAACCTTTTTGCGCTTAGTTTTTTTCCAGTGTTTTTCCATTTCTTAAAAAAATATTCAGAGCATATTCAATATCAGTTTGTATTTCCCAACTTTTAAAACCATGAAAGGGACGTGTATTGTGGCACATGCACAATAATTATGACCCTATTGAAGCCTCTTAGTGGTCTCCTACATGATGCCCCTTTCATGGCCATTATAGAGTATGATGTCCCAAAAATGCTCCCACCCACACACAGAGTATCATATCACCGAAGTGAATTCAACCCCATAATTTTATCCTACATCCCCCCACAAGTACAGTATGATGACTCTATAGAGCGTCCAGCAAAGTTTTAAACTCCCACAGTGCCACCAAAACAGTATAATACCCTCACAACATGATTTCCTTAAAGTGCCCTACAACAGTATGATGTCCGCAAAGTTCCCCTATATACAATATCATGACCTTCAAACAGTATGATGGCCTGTCAGTATGCTGGCCACTCCTCTGTAAGATGTATTGTACTCTTGCAATGCCACAATTTATAATTAAGCCCTGTTATGTCATCTGCACCTTCCCCAATTAATTATAAAGGCCCATATTGTCCACGCATACCTCCCCAATTCATCATAAGAACCTAAGAATCTTATAGATGCCTCTACATTACTAACCTCTGGCTTGATGTCAGCAGCTTAAAACAGTTGATATCAACCCAACAAACATTACGTCACTTGAAAACTGCACCAGGGCAAGTTAAAAAAGTGTTGGGCAAAGCACCAGAATTGGTGCATCTAATAGATGAGTCTTTTCTAGGGTGGCTGTGGGTTGCTATTTTTAGGCTGGTGGCAGGACAATATCCATGACCCTTTACCAGTCTGAGAATACCAGCCCCCAGCTGTCTGACTTAGCTTGACTGATTTTCTGATTCATCTTGGCAGCATATATAATGGTATATAGTTATTTAAACTTACTCTGCTTGTCCTCTTATGATATGAGGTCAAGTAACTTTTCAAAGTGGTTTATGATCCGTGAAGGCCTGGACACTTGTTTATCTGCTCACTACATTTATTGTGTCCTGCTGTCTCAACTTAGTTTGACTGATTGCTAGCAAGTGAGAGAGGAAAAAAAAAAAGAAAAAGTTCTTAGATCTAGCCTCCTATATATTGAGGCATAGTCTGGGGAAGCATTTATGGAGGGGTAGCATTTATGTACATGTAATCTAAGTACATGAATCAAAGTATTGCCGCAGTTATACATGGCAGTTAGACAGGGAAGGAGACAGGTAAGACAAATTACAAAATCTATTCCCTCTACATTTGGATTACAACACATATTCACCATATGCATCTGTATAATTTATATCCTGGCTGCTGCATTCACTCACATCCACCGCCCTTGCATTAACCCTTTACACTCCATCCATATCGGCCCCTCTGTCCTTTCCTCCTATGTATAGCACTCACACTCTTTTTACACTGCTGAACAGCACAAATCCACTCAGTCACACCATCCAACACACAAGATGCTCTCACAAATCACTTAACCATCTGCTCACGCTTTCTAGTCTCGTTCTTTTAGTCACAGGAGATATTGCTCCAAACCCCGGCCCCCCATGTTATAGCAAGTCAAACCTTCCAACCGCAATACTTAGAAACCCCTCTAATCTTATTAATATTCCCTGCATGCCTTTTGTCTCTTTCAATTGTGCCCTTTGGATTTCTTGCTCAGTGTGTAATAAACTCCCCTTCATCCATGACTTCTTCCTTTCAAATTCTCTTAACCTTCTAGCTCTTACTGAAACCTGGATCCAGCAGTCAGACACCACCGCTGCTGCTGCTGCTCTCTCATATGGTGGACTACACTTCTCTCATACCCCAAGATCGGACAACAGAGCAGGTGGAGGCGTTGGTCTGCTCTTATCACCCAAATGTACTTTTCAAGTTATCCCTCAAGTACCCTCACTTGTCTTCCCTTCTTTTGAGGTCCATGCTGTCAGACTCTACATCCCCTTCTCCATGCGAGTGGCAGTGGTGTATCGTCCTCCCGGCCCTTGTCATCAGTTCCTGGATCAATTTGCCACCTGGCTTCCACATTTTCTTTCCTGTGACATCGCCACCCTCATCATGGGTGATTTCAACATCCCCATTGCTCTTCCCCTCTCCCCATCTGCCTCTCACCTTTTATCTCTAACCTCCTCTTTCGGCCTTCTGTAGCATACTTACTCCCCCATGCATGAAGGCGGAAACTCCCTCGACTTGATTTTCTCCTGGCTTTGCTCAGTGGATGATTTCACAAACTCCCCTCTCCCACTCTCTGACTACAACCTTCTTTCATTCTCTATCAAGAACTGCCATCTCGCTCAGGTCACCCCAACTTTCCACACATATAGAAACATACAAGCCATTAACACCCAGAAACTTATGAAGAACTTGCAGTCATCGTTGGCCCCTATCTGCTTTCTCTCATGTCCAGATTCTGCACTGAAGCATTACAATGAAACCCTGCAAAGTGCCCTGGATGAAACTGCACCTCCTATACATAGAACAATACGACACAGACGCCGACAACCGTGGCACACGCTGCAAACATGTTTCCTGCAGCGGTGCTCCAGGTGCGCCGAACATCTGTGGAGGAAATCTAATCTATCCGAAGATTTCATACATTACAAGTTTATGCTTAAAACATAAAACTCTGCCCTTCACCTCTCCAAACAAACCTATTTCAACACCCTCATCACCTCACTATCCAATAACCGCAAACGTCTCTTTGACACGTTTCACTCCTTACTGAACCCAAAAGTGCAGGCTCCAACCACGGCTCTCCATGCTGACGATCTGGCCAATTATTTCAAAGAAAAAATTGACCACATCCGACAGGAAATTATCTCCCAATCCCCTCATACCATGCACTGTCCTCCCTCCCCCACTGCATCCTGCTCACTCTCTGATTTTGAACCAGTCACAGAAGAAGAAGTAATCAGGCTCCTTGCATCTTCTCGCCCTACCACTTGCATCAGTGACCCCATTCCCTCACATCTCCTCCAGTCCCTTTCCCCTGCTCTCACCTAACAAAAATATTCAACCTTTCTCTCTCTCTTCCGGTATCTTTCCCTCCTCATTTAAACATGCCATCATACATCCATTACTTAAAAAATCATCCCTCGACCAAAACTGTGCCGCTATAGACCTGTCTCTAATCTTCCCTTCATCTCTAAACTCCTGGAACGCCTGGTCCACACCCGTCTCATTCGCTATCTCTCAGATAACTCTCTTCTCGACCCTCTTCAATCTGGTTTCCGCTCTTTACACTCTACTGAAACTGCCCTCACTAAAATCTCTAATCATCTTCTAACAGCTAAATCTAATGGTCACTACTCCATGCTAATTCTCTTGGATCTCTCCGCAGCATTCGACACTGTGGACCATCAGCTCCTCCTCACTATGCTCCGCTCCATCGGCCTCAAGGACACCGTTCTCTCCTGGTTCTCCTCCTATCTCTCTGACCGTTCCTTCACTGTATCTTTTGCTGGTTCCTCCTCCTCTCATCTTCCCCTTACTGTTGGGGTTCCTCAAGGATCAGTCCTAGGCCCCTCCTCTTATTTTTGTATACTGCACCTATTGGACAAACAATCAGTAGATTTGGTTTCCAGTACCATCTCTATGCTGATGACACCCAATTATACACTTCTTCACCCGTTATCACGCCTGCCTTTTTAGAAAACACCAGTGATTGTCTTACTGCTGTCTCTAACATCATGTCCTCCTCTATCTGAAACTGAACATGTCAAAAACGGAACTCCTCGTGTTTTCTCCCTCTACTAACCTACCTTTGTCTGACATTGCCATCTCCATGTGTGGTTCCACCATTACTCCCCAGTAACATGCCCACTGTCTTGGGGTCATACTTGATTCCAAGCTTTCATTCACCCCCCACATCCGATCACTGGCTCGCTCTTGCTAGCTCACATCAAAAACATCTCTAGAATTCAACCTTTTCTTACTTTCAACTCTGCAAAAACTCTTACTGTTTCTCTTATTCATTCTCGTCTGGACTATTGTAACTCTCTACTAATCGGTCTCCCTCTTACCAAACTCTCCCCTCTCCAATCTGTCTTGAATGCTGCAGCCAGGATCATATTCCTCACCAGTCGTTACACCGATGCCTCTACCTTGTGCCAGTCATTACACTGGTTACCCATCCACTACAGAATCCAGTACAAACTTATTACCCTCACTCACGAAGCACTCCATGGCTTAGCACCACCCTACATCTCCTCCCTTGTCTCAGCCTACCATCCTACCCGTGCCCACCGTTCTGCTAATGACCTGAGGTTAGCATCCTCAATAATCAGAACCTCCCACTCCCGTCTCCAAGACTTTTCACGTGCTGCGCCAGTTCTTTGGAATGCACTACCAGGTTAATACGATTAATCCCCAATCCCCACAGTTTTAAGCGTGCCCTAAAAACGTACTTGTTCAGACTGACATACCGCCTCAACGCATTAACCTAACTATCCCTGTTGGCCCATTCAAAATTTTTTTTTACCATAATCAGGTACCTCGTATTATGTTCTCACCCGCTTTATGCATTTAATAGCCCTCTGTCTGTACTATTACATACTTTGGCTGTTAACTGGTTCATGCAGAATTACGTGAACACCTGATTCTTACACTATGGCTGGTCCGAATAATGAAAGCAATTGTTACCATCTACCTTTTGTGTCTCCCCTTTTTCCTCATAGATTGTAAGCTTGCGAGCAGGGCCCTCATTTCTCTTGGTATCTACTTTGATCTGTGTTTATTGTTATGCTGTAATGTCTATTGTCTGTACAAGTCCCCTCTATAATGTAAAGTGCTGCGGAATATGTTGGCGCTATAGAAATACAATTATTATTATTATTATTGTCAAAAGTGGGTGGGCCCCACGCTGTTTTTTCAAATTATTTATTCAAATAATTAAAAAAATGGTTTGGGACCACTCTATTCTTGATAGTCAGCTATGATAAAGCTGACAGCTGAGGGTTGCAGCCTGCAGCTGTCAGTTTTGCCTGTGTTGGTTATCAAAAATAGAAGAGACTCCATGTTATTTTTTATTATTTATTTCTAGCACAGGCGCCGACTGATGAATACTCTCATCAGCAGCGACTGCACTCGCTGTTATCAGTGACAGCAGGCGTACGCTGATGAAAGTAGTACTCTCTCATTATCCAACGCCTGTGACCGGCTTGCTCACACTGTTATCTGACAGCGTGGGAACCACAGCTCTCTGATCCTCGATAATAATGTTACCGCCGATCAGAGTCCATGATTGCCTACCTGTAAAGGGGCGTAGCTAAGTGGCTACCTGGTGTTCAATGGAGCTGCTGATGGTGGAGATAGACTGAGCTGCAGGTAGCCACCGGCAGGCAGTCTGGTACGCTGACACGGGCAGACGTGACTGAGGTAGTTGACAAGCAGGAGACGGACACTGACGGACTGTACAGACAACTTAAATATTGAAGATAGGTTCTTGCATACATACGTAGTTACCAGGAAACAGTTCTGGAGCTGGCCACACTAGGAACCCCTCTATTCTTGATAGTCAGCCATGATAAAACTGACAGCTGAGGGTTGCAGCCTGCAGCTCTCAGTTTTGACTGTGCTGGTTATCAAAAATAGAAGAGACTCCATGTTATTTTTTATTATTTATTTATAGCACAGGCGCCGACTGATGAATACTCTCATCAGCAGCACCTGCACTCGCTGTTATCAGTGACAGCAGCCGTACGCTGATGAAAGTAGTACTCTCTCATTATCCAACGCCTGTGACCGGCTTGCTCACACTGTTATCTGACAGCGTGGGAAGCACAGCTCTCTGATCCTCGATAATAATGTTACCGCCGATCAGAGTCCGTGATTGCCTGCCTGAAAAGGGGCGTAGCTAAGTGGCTACCTGGTGTTCAATGGAGCTGCTGATGGTGGAGATAGACTGTGCTGCAGGTAGCCACCGGCAGGCAGTCTGGTACGCTGACATGGGGAGACGTGACTGAGGTAGTTGACAAGCAGGAAACGGACACTGACGGACTGTACAGACAACTTAAATATTGAAGATAGGTTCTTGCATACATACGTAGTTAACAGGAAACAGTTCTGGAGCTGTCCACACTAGGGACCCCTCTATCCTTGATAGTCAGCCATGATAAAACTGACAGCTGAGGGTTGCAGCCTGCAGCTCTCAGTTTTGCCTGTGCTGGTTATCAAAAATAGAAGAGACTCCATGTTATTTTTTATTATTTATTTATAGCACAGGCGCCAACTGATGAATACTCTCATCAGCAGCACCTGCACTCGCTGTTATCAGAGACAGCAGGCGTACGCTAATGAAAGTAGTACTCTCTCATTATCCGACGCCTGTGACCGGCTTGCTCACACTGTCATCTGACAGCATGGAAACCACAGCTCTCTGATCCTCGATAATAATGTTGCCGCCGATCAGAGTCCGTGATTGCCTGCCTGTAAAGGGGCGTAGCTAAGTGGCTACCTGGTGTTCAATGGAGCTGCTGATGGTGGAGATAGACTGAGCTGCAGGTAGCCACCGGCAGGCAGTCTGGTACGCTGACACGGGGAGACGTGACTGAGGTAGTTGACAAGCAGGAAACGGACACTGACGGACTGTACAGACAACTTAAATATTGAAGATAGGTTCTTGCATACATACGTAGTTAACAGGAAACAGTTCTAGAGCTGGCCACACTAGGACCAGTGATAACGGACATAGGACTGTCCACATTGGGCCCAGAAGCTTGGGTAAAGTACTGCCGATGTGGTTTGAGGATTAGAATACTGCCAAAGTGGTCACAGGAACACAAACTATACTAAACAAATGGGAACAAAGGATACGGGAATAACTTTAGCAGACTAAGACAGGGACGGGGACTAAACTAAACTGTAGGGGTTGCTCAGGCAACTCCCAAGTGGGGAGGTTGGCTTTTATACAAGATGCCTCCCAACTATTGGCTGGGAGAAACCTTGCAGGTAATTACCTTAAATAAATGCCTCCCAACTGTTAGTTGGGGCATTGACCATGTGTCATGTGTAAAAGCAGGGGAGCGCACTAGCCGCACCGTCGGGAGACAGCGCAGGCTGCACAGAGGAGGGAGAAACTAATGAGGACGCTGCTATGACCGGGGGTTGAGTAAACTGGTGTCCCTGCATAATGGGAGAAAGGGATCCATGCGGGGGCGGTGACTGACGTTATAATGACTAAGCATCCATTCATGATAGATACATATTGTGACAAAAATGAATACATTTCGTTGAAGTATCCCTCTGAAAACAAAAGCCCAGTCTGCTTGGCTTTCATATATGGTAAAACAAGCAGTATGCAGATATGTAGCTGCCAGATGAAAGCCTAAAGAACACACTTTTGGCCTCTGTCTGGTGAATGGTCGATTGCCAAGTTGCAGCAAACATCAGGAAAAGCTCTCAACATATACTGTAGGCTGAGCACACAGATGCAGTGTGCACTTAGCCAAAGATACTCTGAGAACAGGGAAGAGTAGAGTAGAGACAGCTTCAGCCAAAAGCAAATAGCTGTTATGTCTACATCAGAAGCAGCAGCACAATCATCTATGTAAGGGGGTTGCACAGTCTCTACACAAACACTATGGAACACTAGCACTCATACGAGAAAAAAAGACATCTGAATGAGGCCTTAATGAATTGGCTCCAAAGACTGCATCCCATTCATTGTTAGGAAAAACATCTCTTATTTATACATTTATGGCATACTTTATGGATAAGAATACTATATCAGGCCTCTTTCAGACATCAGTGTTTAAAAACTTACGTGAACAAATAGCACCAGTGTCATCAGTGTTTTGGATCGGTGTGTCGGTGTGTCATCAGTGTATGGTTCGTGTGTCTGTTTTTACCATTAGTCATCAGTGCTTTTCATAGTTGGATAAATAAATAAAATACATTACAAAGCTTCTCCTATCCTTTGCAATATTAAATACAGAGAGCACATAGATGACATTCAGATCCCATCTGTGTGTTGTACGTGTTTTTCACGGACCCATAGACTTGTATTGGGCCTTTTCATCCATGATACCAGAAAAACAACGACATGTCTCCCAAAGGTTTGCACAGACACACGATACATGAAAAAACACAGACATGTGAATAGCACCACAGATTATTATGGGTACATCTTGTATCTGTAAAAAAAGACGGATACAACATGTACATACAACACTTATGAAAAAGGCAAGGGGTAGAAAATGTGGCCTGCCACTATAATCAATGACAGCTGAGAGCTATATTTCACTGTCTCTATAAATCCCATTTTGGCTTGGCATTGTGCATGCATGACCCGCTGATCCACTAACCGATTTCCTGATTTCTGTAGTGCAGTGAGAAGAAATGGGGGCTCAGGACCACTGATCTAGTGACTGATGAGGTCACAGAGGTGGAATAGCCAGCTATCAGACATTTATTACCTATTCTTTCACAGAGATAGGGGTGTTTTCTGCACCAGAAGATCTGTTTTCCCTGTGGATCAGTGTGAAATGTTCGTAGGCAAGTTTTACACTACATTTGTGCCTATTTTGTTGTCTTTATCTGTGGTTTCCGTTTGAAGAAGAGAAAAATGGTATTCCAACAGAATCCTAACAGAACTATTGAGTATAATGAGTGAAACAAAGTCCAAAGACAGCAACTTTGGACTCTGACCTTTTTTCTGGTGTTGTCCATCCTTTATGTCAGATACAATAGCATACTCTGCTGTGCTATTGTGTCCAACATAAAAGACACTGCTGGGAAAAATAACAAATGGAGTACAAATTTGCAGACTTTGTACTCCGTTTGCCTCATTATACTCAATGGTTCATTTCTATATGAACCCTATTTTCTGGGATTCCGAAGGAAGACGCCAAAAGAAGCACAAACATAGTGTGAAAGTAGCCATACTTGTACTAATACTATGACACTCTCACTGTCTGTGCAAAGTTCTGTTTTATGACCCATCCTATCTGCTGAATTCTGTAAAATCCCAAAAAGGCTGAATCCTGACTGCTCAGGCAAAACAACAAGCTGAGAAATTAATATGAGGATGGCTTCTCTTTTCCTTTGCAGTAGATCCTTTAAAATATCTGTCACTCACTCATAAACCTATTTGCTGCTTTTCTCTCTTATCTCCAAAACTCCATACCTTTTTATTGGCTTAACTCTATCAGCTTCTTCTTTCAACACAGAAGGGAAATCCTGCTTTCAAGATTGCCGGTACTTCTGAAAAATCCCAATAAATCATCCGCAATGACTTGGAATACCTATGGGGCGTTACACAAGTGCAAGAGCATTGCCAGCTATTCATCAAGAAAAATTCTTCTTGCGGTCTCCCAGATGTAATATGAACAGAAACTACAGCTTTTGCTGCATGTGACCCAGAAATAAAATGTTTATTTTATGAATTTGCACATTTCCTCCTAAGCAAGAAAAGAGGTAGAAAGTTTCTTCCAGTTAATTCTCTTTTTTTCTTAGTTCAGATAAGGACTGTGTTTAATCCGTGTTAAATAAGATATTTTTTTCTATACATTATTATGCAACTTTAAAAACATTTATTTGACTCATTTTATTAACTAATGTATGGTGTGTTGTGAGCTCAGGATGTGATAGACTTGAAAATTCCAATGCAGAGTGGTAAAACATCTATGGGGCTTTAGACCTAATTGAAATGCTGATTAACCCTCTTCTTTCAAATACACATAGGTTACCATAAATGCTGTATACTTTATTTTTTATGCAGATAACCTCTCATCTAGAAGGACGAAACCTGTTTCTCTGGTGCCACCTATAGGAAGCTATCTGGTATGTCAATGTCCAATCTATTGAAGAGACTTGAAGCATTACTACGGAAATCAGCTAAACCAGAGACACCCATCTGTAAACATCGCTGATTCAGAGTTCCTACTCTTCATAAGTTCAAAGTAGGATACAGGTTGGCTGAATGAGAGGTTGGAATTCTAGGAAGGTAAGAAAACTTTTTTTTGTGTTACACCGTCTGTGGCCATTATATAGTCTTTATCCTGCATTTTGATTAGTTTTTTCCTGTACAGACTTTATATTTTAATTTGCCATTGACTCTGAGCTGGTGGGAATAGACTAGCTGCTATGATCTCTCCCATACACTAACCACACAGAGAGAGTGATTCATGCTTTTGTTTCCTTTTCATAGCACTTAGACAGAAGCAGCAGCAGCATAGAGCACATTACACAGCAGTCCTGAGCAGTGTAGAGGTAAATCCAAGTCTAGGGTTTGGAAATACACTTGTAAGAACCTTCTTTCTTTGTCTCCCTCTGTCTGTTTAATCACTCTGCTCCTCATTTCACCTAATCCCCTTTCCATAGAGTATAGTATGGATTGACAGCCCACTGACACTTAAAGGTACTGCCACACTACACAATCCCGCTAGCGATCTCGTTAGCGTCGCATACTAATGAGATCGCTAGCGGGATTGTTTCTATATCGCTAGTAGCTACCTATTTTAGCGATATCGTTAAGGACGCTATCACGGTTAGCGATCTCCTTAACGACTTTAGCGGTACAAAAGTACCGCTAAATCGCTAAAAAAGGTGCCACACTTAGCGATATATACTTACCCAGCGGGGCGCCAGCGACGAAAATAGGGTCCGGAACGATTCCAGCGACGAGCGAGATCACAGCAGGAAGCTCGTCGCTGGCAGCTGCCGCACACAACAACATCGCTAACGGGATCGCTAAATAGTGACTTTTTTAGCGATCCCGTTAGCGATGTTGTTTAGTGTGGCATACCCTTAAGTCAGCTGGCAGTCTGTCTTGTCTTGAACAAAACAGGTGTGACCTGTTTTTTTAGAGCAGATGTTGAGTTTAGGAAATAGGAAAGGGTGAGAAGAGACTGATAATTGAATAAAGAAGCAGAATTCTCTGATAAGATATATTACAAAGTTTCGTATATTCTGCTGCAGTTTTGATTTATGCAAAGTTGTTGAAAATACAGGTCCGTTTTCAAGACTTAACTGTCAAATTTGTAAACCACATATCAGACCTCAGTGAAGATCCACTATCTTTACAAACAGCAGAATAGCTCTTATTACAGATCCTAGACAAGACCCTCACCTATACAGACCAGAATCCCCATCTACACAGAATGCCAGAACCTCTACCCCATACTAAAACCTTCATCTACGCAGACCTCACATCAGATCCCTCACTTTTACACAGATGCCAGCCAGGCAGACGGCAAGTTCAGGCCTGATACCAGTTACTTATCTTTACCCACTCCTGCACTCTTCAGCACTCCTGGGCACCACTACATATGGCATGCTGACAACATGGCCAGTGGCGGGACTTTTTAGTCAAACCCGAAGAGAAGTCGGCGATTGGTAAGAGGGGAGAGGTAAGTATATTTTAAAAATGTAATATTGAAGATTTGTTGTCTCTTCCAGGTGTCTGGAAGATGTTCCCTTTTCTAAAAGTCTGTGGACCTTCTGTAAGAATAATGCTTAAAGAGCCTTTCTCTGGAGGGCCCCATTGATAGAAAAAATTCTCTATGTAATGCTTAATTTTATGGTTGCAACTGAGAACTTAAAATGGACTTCCAAACTAATTATATGGGGCAGCCATATCCAACTTTTCTGGGAACTTTTATCGTGTTTTGCTGTTTTCCATAGGTACAAAGCTGGGGAAAGAAGAAGAGTTGCAGTAATCTCTCCTATATATAGATAAGCAAAACAATAGGGATTCCTGTAATTCATTCACTTTTTAGTTCACAGAGACAAACTGCAGCAACATAGAAGACACAATATAGCAGAGTTCAGCTGTCTTGATCTGGATGAAGCTTTGATGCGCGTTTAAAACACTTGTTATAGAGCTCTGCACAGATTTTTTGTCTGCCTCTGCTTGTTCTCTTTCCTGCTCCTCACTCTCTTCCCCCTCTTTTGTGTCACATGAAATTTGTAGTCCACACCTCTGAGCAAGATGGACATGAGCTGCTTTATAACAATCTGCTCTGCCCATGTCACTCTAGAACATGAAACCTGTAGAGAGCAATTCATATTCTACAAGTCTTTATTTTAGTTGTGCATGCGGTTCCCTCTGTACTTCCCACTTAGAACACATTTCATGCATGGAAAGATACATCTCTTTAATCATGGAGCACTTTGCACATCAGAGTTGTATTGAAGTCCGTTGTTCTGCTCCGATTTTAGGAGCACTTTCTTTTAGGGTAAAATTAGGGTGAAATTCTCAAGACAATTCACAAGAAAATCTACAAGTAACACATACGGTATATGCAGGATATGCAGTGGAAAATCTGCTTTGAACCCACAATATGTGCATATACCCTAGAAGTAAGAAAAAAAGTTGAGTAAAAAGTAAAAATACAGACCATTAAATTCATACTTGACTTTTTTGCTTATAAGGTTTCAAAAAATTCTAGTCCCCGGATGCAGTTTATTTATTTTTTATTTTTTTTAAAAACCTGGGCTTTACTTACTACCCCAGTTCCAGCTATGAGTCTCTTTCACTGTTCTCAGTATCTGGTATTGGCTGCGGCACTGACGTCACATTGGCATTGTGGCAGCCAATTAGTGAACTCAGTGACTCTGAGACTCATCGCTGGACCAGGTATGGTGAAAAAAGTTTTTTTTTTTTTTTTTTTATACAGATAACATACTGCAGCGGGGGACTGAGATTTTCTGAAAGGGGACAGCCTTAAATAAGCACTCCCACTAATTTTTTATGCAATAAATGTGTGTACATGTATGTATTGTAGTGTGAGTGTATATAACACTCATCTACCTCTGCTCTTTCTGGTGTCCAGTGCTATTCTGCTCTGCTGCTCAGTGACATCACCATAATTGCAACTAGCTGGCTCACCGTGTGCGCTATGCATGAGACGTAAGTCTCTTTTACAGTAAAAGCCTATGGCTTATTACTCATTCTTACGCTCCATAAACTTACATTGTAAAAAGTCACTTCAGGGTCATGCAGAGCACAGCATGACCCAGAGAGTTTTTGGAGCGGTGATTTCACTGAGAAGCAGAGCACAGCGCTGGATATCGGAGATAGCTGTGGTAGGTGAGTATATTAAATAATCACTCTCATAAAAATTTTGATACTTTTAATCATCATATTATATAGCACTGTGTACTTACAATTACTCATTTTGCCTTTCTACCCAACTAATTCTTATCTTTTCTCTGCTCTAAGTAGAAACAGGAAGTCAGTTGTCCCTGCATTTATCATCCCCCTCCTCAACCTCTGATGCAGCTTCCCCACTCCACCCCTGACCAGAGGATTTTGCAGTGACTCATGAGTCATGCAGGAAAACTGACCTCCTGTTTCTACATAGAACTTAGTAGGATTCAGCTAGTCAGTTTTCAATCACATGATAACTCCATAGACTTAATGGAAAAGAGAAGAATTAACTGGGTAGAAAGGCAAAATGAGCAATTATAAGTACACAGTGCTACATAACATGATGATTGCAATATATTAAGAGGATATAAATTTTGATGTGTGCTTCTTTAATCAGTAAAAAATCTTAGTAGGAGTGCATGTTCAAGTGGGGGGCTGTCAATTCTTTCAACAAATTAAAGTTGTTTTTCTTTTTGTTTCAGAACTGCTCTATTTAGTGATGATCAAAATAGTTTTTGGAGGCGGTAAGGTGCGGTTTGCCTTCTGAGCTATACAATAGCATTAAGTGATCTTTAATAAGTCATCTGAGTTGTAAGCCATCATAAACATAAATGCTATGAATTGACTAAAGCAAGAAAAAATGTATATTGACACCATTTACTAAATGGTGTAGATAGTAGAAATGAGCAAAGTAAAGCCACAATATAAAACGACTACTACTGATACTACTACTACCACTAATGTACATATCCTGTGGAAGGAGGACCACGTGGCCTGCCCTCCAGTGATGGAGATCCAGGTGGTCCACCCTAGGGAGAGATGAATCAGAGAGGCAGATAAGCGTGCACAGCCTGGGCATGTTCTTCAATCCGTTCATTCAGTGGAGCGAGTGAAAAGCTGCTGATCGCTGCCATTGTGACTCAGAGTCGATGTGGGAACCGGAGCCTGCGCTGGCTGCCAAGAGATAAATAGCCCCTGACAGCTCTTCCTGTGCGTGTAGATCGCATCTCACATGAGGCAGACTTTCACAGGTCTGTGCTGGCTCTCTTTCATGTGCAAGATCCTTATAAATGAGCCTTGTCTCTCCCAAACACCACCCCTCCGCCTCCCCATCTCCTTAATCCCATGGTTGAGCTGATCATGCAAAATTACAAATTGCCAGAAGGATTTTTCTTCGAGTGTAGTTCTCGACTTTAACCGTTTCAGTTCTGTTACGACATAAAAGGCATTTCGCTTAATGAAAGGCATTCATAAACTGTAAAAAAAATGAATAATTAATGGTCGTGATCCAGAATGTAGGATCCATCTAATCTCATATTTCTATAGAATGAATGCATTTTTCTGTTCTAAAGCTAAATTATTTGGTTTATCTACAGTATAAAATTTCTTGCACAATATAAGGCTCCAATCTGTATGTGTTGTGGCATTTTCTTACATGAAGAACAGCTTAGCAATCAGCGCTCGTATTGGCCTTCGAAATACCAGGACATATGCAGAAACCTGACTGACACCGTTATAAAGTTAAGATCCTTTGAAAACAGATCTGTCATACTTGTCAAGGCTCCGTTGTGAACAGAATTCATGTCGATGATGTGAGCAAAGCCTTAGATTTAATAACATCCAGCAGGAAGGAAGTTAATGGGGTAGTCCTAGTCCACTTACATCCTAATCATGACTTATTCAGACCACATGTCTTCAAAGTCTATTTCGGGATAACGCCTTTAATTGGTTAGTGGCGAAAAATTAGGTATGCCAAACAAGTTGTCCCAGCGGTAAGACCCCAAGCGGTGTGCAACATATCTCCAAACACATAGAGCATCATTAATAATTATTTTGTTTTAATAACCCTTTATTGCACTGAGAGGGAAGTAGGCAGATATGAAAACAATGATGGAACAAAAATCAAATCTTAAATTAAAAGAAACATAATGGCAAAATATCAGCCCTATTTAATAAAGTGCAAGTGTAATAGGCAAAGACATTTTTTGATTGTTTAATGTCAAAATGCACAACATTTTCTTACTAAGCATGCACCTTTTATATAAAATTCTAAACATGAGCTGATATAGTATTTTGTATTTATGCTTGTGTTTTCAGAATTATTGTTATCTGAATTTATGCTTTGTACTTTTGGCATCAGTTGTCCTCTTGTGCCGTAAAGTGTGTTTTTCGTGGAAGGTGTACCTCTGTCCATATGATTATGTTGACGTTGCTCCAGCCCCATCATATTTAGGATAGGGTCACACAAGTGTTTTTCAGTGTTTTTATTGAACATTTTATAAAACATTAATAGTGAAACAATAGTACAGAAGTAAAAAGCATTATTAGACATGCTTTACAGTTATAGCAAAATAATATATTTTAAACCGTGATTTAAAACACAGTTGAGGAGTTCCATGTCGGATGGGTGTATAAACCGATGAGCAAACGAATAAACATACAAATATTTGTAAACAGATGACATGTATTTGTCAGAATTTAACTGGATTATATCCAGTACCACAATGAGAACCAGATAGCAAGTTATGGCGCAATACTTTATTTTTTAGGAATAGCTGGATTGGAAAAAAGAAGGGAAGGGAGAGGAAGAAGGGAAGGAATGGAAAGGAAGGGGGGGGAGGGGGGGTTAATTTATATTTTCCCAGTGAGACCACTTATTTATGAACTTTTTGGATTGGTTGTTTGCGATAGCAAATTTTATCTCATAGTCCTTATGGAGTTTGATTCTTTCTATAACATCTGAGTATGATGGAGGGAATTGGTTTTTCCAATTATAGGCTATCATGTTTTTGGTGACTAAGAGGATGTGTATTATCAAAAAGATTTTGTCAATTTCTGTGGTTGGGAACTCCAACGAGAGTAAAGCTAACTGAGGCGTGAGCTTAATTCGTCTGCCAATAATTTTATTAATTAGATTATTAATTTCAGACCAGAGTGGAGACAATTTAGGGCAATTCCAAAACATATGGAGAAGATCCCCTCTATGACCGCAATCTCTCCAACAAAGAGAAGATGTGTTTTCACCGAAATGGGCTATTCTAGCTGGAGTGAAGTACCATCTCGAGAAAACTTTATAATGAGTTTCTTGAAGAGACATGGAGAGGGTAGATGAGTATGAGGTTGTAATTGCGTCTTCCCACTCTTCACAAGATGGATTTATTTTGAGTTCCTCTTCCCATTTTTTGTTGTATGCATTTTTGGTGAAATCTGAGTCCTGATTTAAATAATCATAAATGTAGCTATGGCTCCAAAAAATTTTGTGTTCCAAGTTGGAAATTATGTTTAAAGAAGCTTTAGAGAGTAAAGGTTTTTGTCGAAGCCAGGGAACTATCTGATCCTTTAAAATTAAATAGTGTCCGAACATTGAAGAGGGAATTTTAAATTTGTCTTTTATAACAGAGAACTGCAGTAAAGCTATACCATCATATAAGTCACCCAATTTTTTGACTCCAAACTCTTTCCAAGACGGGTGTGGAATTTGATTTTTAAGTGATAGCAAGGTATCCAGGGACATATTTTTAAAATTGGTAATTTTGTCTGAACTATTTTTAGTGTAGGATAGTTTCTTCCAAGCATGTGTTGTGGCTATAAAAGTAGGATGAGCCATCGAGTCAGGGAGTTGATTAGACATTGTCTTGATGATGAGGCCGCGAAGCGGTTTATTGTTATTTAATGATATTTCGAGGTCTAGCCAGGCTGGAGAATTTTTTGGGGAAAGCCAATAAAGACTATGCTTGACTAGCATGGCATGATGGTGATTTAGAATATTTGGTATACCCAAACCTCCATGGGATTTTTTCGTGTAACCTATTGTTTGTAAAGTTCTAGGTTTTTTTATTGTTCCAGATAAAAGTTTTTATTGATTGTTGAAGATTTTTAACTTGGGATAAAGAAATTGGGAGAGGAAGAGAACCCAAGACGTATAAAATTTTTGGGAG
The DNA here is from genome assembly GCA_033576555.1 of Oophaga sylvatica. Lineage (NCBI taxonomy): Eukaryota > Metazoa > Chordata > Amphibia > Anura > Dendrobatidae > Oophaga > Oophaga sylvatica. Next base: position 523,307,074 of record JARQOD010000002.1, read on the forward strand.
GGTGAATATTTTGATTGAGAAAATTCTACCCCACCATGAAAGTTCTCTTTCTCCAAATGAGTTTGAATCCAGATTGATAATTTTGAGCAAGTTATTAAGATTTGTGACGACCATTTTTTAAGGTTTTTTGTAATTGTGATACCTAAGTAAGTGAATTCTCCCTTTGCCCAGTTAATGGAGGAGAAGCTTTTTATTTCTTCAATCACAGGTTTGGTTATGTTGATTGGTAATAGGGTGGATTTTTTATTGTTTATTTTTAAGTTGGATAATGTTGAAAACGTCTCCAGCAATTTTTGTAGCTCTTTTATAGAACCTACTGGATCAGATAAAGAAAGAAGGATATCATCAGCAAATAAGCTGATTTTGTGTTGACGATTTTTAGTATTTATACCCTTGATTTTTTTATTTTCCCTTATTTCCTGTGCAAGGGGTTCTAGAGCCAGAACGAACAGAAGTGGAGAAAGGGGGCATCCTTGTCTTGTCCCATTGGAAATGGGGAAGGTACGGGAAATATGATTGTTACACACCACTCTGGCTTTAGGATTGGAGTAAAGAGCCATAATAGTTGTGAGTGATTTATTGTTGAAGCCAAATTTTTTTAATGTTTGATTCATAAAGGTCCAATCGAGCCTATCAAAGGCTTTTTCTGCGTCAAGTGACGCTAGTAAAGTGGGGATTTTGGTAGAGTTGGCTAATTTAATTAAGTTGATGACCCTTCTGGTTCCATCAGAGGTGTGTCTGCCTTTAACAAAACCAATCTGGTCGTTGTTTATAAGTTTGGGTAAAATCTGGCCCAGTCTATCTGCTAAATTTTTGCGTAAATTTTCAAATCTGAATTAATGAGAGAGATAGGTCTATAATTCGACAAAGACTCGAGGTCACCTTTAGGCTTCGGTATTAGTATCACTGAGGCTTCTAGCATTTCAGCAGGAAATGAGCCTGTATCCGATGTTGTATTAAATAGTTGCGTGAGATGAGGTGTTAATACGTTGGAAAAGATTTTATAATAGTCGTTACCAAACCCATCGGGACCCGGAGACTTTGCCAATTTCAGTTGGGAGATACAATTTCTGACTTCTTCTATGTTGAACGGGGACGTTAAAAGGGTTAAGTCTTCATTTTGTAATTTTGGAAGGCTAATTGATTTTAAGTAGGCGGAGATGGCTTTTTGTTTTCCCTGAGGAGTAGGGAGGGGGTTTAGGTTATAAATTTTTTCATAAAAATTTGCGAATTCGTTAACCACATCCTGTGGGTGGGACAGATAGGTTCCTTTTTCTGATTTAATTTTGTCAATTCTATTCCGGATTCTTCTCTTTTTGATTCGGTTCATCATGAATTTCAAAGGTTTATTCAGGGAAGTGTATAATTTGTATTTATTTGTCTTAATCATCTCGGAGAGAGAGGGAAGGGGAAGAGAGACCAATTTGAGTTTCGATTTTGCTTTTAAGTAGAATTTGTAGTTTCTCAGTTTCTGCTTTTTTCTCTTTCTTCTCCCTAGACGAAATCTGTATTAGGAGGCCTCTGATAACTGCCTTGTGGGCACACCATCTAATAGCTGGGCTTATATCCTCAGTGTTGTTCTCCTCAAAGTAGAGTTTGATGTTTGATTCTATAAATGATTTGTGTAATGGATTGTTAATTAGGTAGGAGTTGCATTTCCACAGAATTTTGTTTTTGAATGGTGGTCCCAAAACAAGATCCGCTATCACTGGAGAATGGTCTGACAGAGTTCTGTCACCAATGACAATTTTCTCAAATCTTGTTAAAGAGAAAACATTGGTGACGATGAGGTCGATTCTTGAAGCGGTTTGATATGTTTCAGAGAAATGTGTATATTCTCTGGAAGAGGAATTGACACACCTGAAAACGTCATACAACTCGTTTTGGGATAACCAGTTATTGATATTGCCATGGCATGTTCTGTATTTAGAGGAGGAGTCAATGCGTGAATCTGGAACTGCATTAAAGTCCCTAGAAAGATAACTTCACCCTTTTTGATTTTATTGGTTTTGTTAATCATTTGTTCAAAAATTTTGTTTGATTTCTGTTTGGGGCATATAAGTTTACAATTGTGCAGAGTTGATCATTAATACGACCAATCAAGATATGAAATCTTCCATTTGGATCGGGAATTTCCTCAATTAGGGCAAAGGGGATACTGTTTTTTATGATGGTAATGACTCCTGCTTTACTTTTCTGATTACATGCTTTAAATATATGTGGGAATTTTTGGTGGGAAAAGGTGGGGTGATTTTCAGATTTAAATTTTGTCTCCTGGATGCATATGATATCCGCTTTGGATTTATCCAATTCTTTCCAAAGAGCAAATCTTTTTCTAGGGTTATTTAGACCCCTTACATTGTATGACATAATCTTGATACTCATGTTGGATTGTTAGAGTATGAATTAGGTCTATGGAAGAAAGTGGTCTCACTGGGAAAATGAAGTTGTACTGCGCCTTGATAGAAAAGAAAAAACAATCGGAATACCAATTATAATTATAAGCGTTACGCCTAAACAAATGCAAGTAGCAAATATAGGAAGATAGTTCACCTCAAAAATTAGATGAACTTTACTAGGGAGGTGTTTCAAATTAGGAGTAGAGGGAAATCCTCTTAAAGATACAAGCCATTAGTTTTGACTTATACCATATCTCTT